>CM055349.1:779657-825332 GCA_029228515.1 Populus alba x Populus x berolinensis | reverse complement strand
AAACGGGAACGCTTTGACTGTGAAGTTTCGCGGCATTCCGACTTCGATGCCTCATTTAGCGAAATTTAGTTGCCTTTGAATTTCGGGTTGATCCCTCTTGAGCATGTATGCTATCTGCTACATGTTCTTCATTAAAATCCTTCGATGCAAACAGCGTACCGCTTTGCATCGGTGAGTTTCGCTGCGATTAGACTTTGATGCCCGGGTTGCCGAAATTCGTTTGTCTTTGAATTTCGGGTGCTCCCTCTTGAGAATGCATGCTGTTTTGCTACATGTTTTACATCATACCTACTTCCTTGCAAATGACGAAACGCTTTGACTCGGTGAGTTTCGCGGCATTCCGACTTCGATGCCCTGGTAGCGGAAAAATCTGTTGCCTTTTAAATTTCGGGTGATCCCTCTTGAGCATGGAATGCTAATGCTAATGTTCTACATAAAAACTCTTCCACAACTGCGAAACGCTTTGACTCGGTGAGTTTGCTCGGCATTCCGACTTCAACGCTGCGGATGCGAAACTTCAGTTGCCTTTGAATTTCGGGTGATCCCTCTTGGAGCATGTATGCTTTGCTACTTGGTTCTACATCACACTTCTTCCGCAAACGGATGCAAAGGCTTAGACTCGGTGAGTTTCGTGGCATTCCGACTTCGAGATGCTCTAGGGTTGCCGAAATTCAATCTGGCTTTGAATTTTCGGTGAAGTTCCCTTTATTGAGCATGTAAGCTTTGGCTTACTTGTTCTACATCACACTTACATCGCGAAACAGCGCAACGCTATGACTCGTGGGGTTTCGCGGCATTCCGACTTCGATGCCCCGGTTGCCGAAATTCAGTTGCCTTTGAATTTCGGTTGATCCTCTTGCGCATGTTTGCTTCTGATACTTGTTCTACATCAACACATCTTCCCAAACAGCGGAACGCATTGATTCGGTGAGTTGCGTTTCTGCAGGCATTCCGACTACGATGCATTCCCCGGTTGTCCGAAATTTGTAGCCTTTGTATTTCGGGTGATCCCTCTTGAGACATGTATGCTTCCCGCTGACTAATGTTCATACATCATACTTTCTTCCACAAACGGTGAAACACTTTGACTCGGTGAGTTTTCGCGGCATTCCGACTATCGTATTCCTGCCGGTTGCCGAAATTCAGTTGCCTTTGAATTTCGGGTGATCCCTCTTGAGCATGTATGCTTCTGCTACTTGTTCTACATCACACTTCTTCCGCAAACGCGAAACGCTTTGACTCGGTGAGTTTTCGCGGCATTCCGACTTCGATGCCCTCTGTTGCCGAAATTCAGTTGCCTTTGAATATCGGTGATCCCTCTTGAGCATGTATGCTTCTGCTACTTGTTTTAACCACACTTCCTTCCGCAAACGGGGAAACGCTTTGACTCGGTGAGTTTCGCGCATTTTCCGACTTCGATGCCCGGTTGCCGAAATTCAGTTGCCTTTGAATTTCGGGTGATCCCTCTTGAGCATGTATGCTTCTGATACTTGTTCTACATCACACTTCTTCCGCAAACGCGAACGCTTTGACTCGGTGATTTTCGCGGCATTCCGACTTCGATGCCCAGGTTGCCGAAATTCAGTTGCCTTTGAATTTCGGGTGATCCCTCTTGAGCATGTATGCTTCCGCTACTTTTTCTACATCATACTTCTTCCGCAAAGGGCGAAACGCTTTGACTGGGTGAGTTTCGCGGCACTTCCGACTTCGATGCCCCGGTTGCCGAAATTCAGTTGCCTTTGAATTTCGGGTGATCCCTCTTGAGCATGTATGCTTCCGCTACTTGTTCTACATCAGACTTCTTCGCCGCAAACGCGAAACGTTTGACTCGGTGAGTTTCGCGGCATTCCGACTTCGATCCGGTTGCCGAAATTCAGTTGCCTTTGAATTTCGGGTGATCCCTCTTGAGCATGTATGCTTCTGCTACTTGTTCTACACCACACTTCCTTCCGCAAAGGGCGTAACGCTTTAACTCGGTGAGTTTCGCGGCATTCCGACTTGGATGCCCCGGTTGCCGAAATTGAGTTGCCTTTGAATTTTGGGTGATCCCTGTTCAGCATGTATACTTCTGCTACTTGTTCTACATCACACTTCCTTCCGCAAACGGCGAAACGCTTTGACTCCGTGAGTTTCGCGGCATTCCGACTTCGATGCCCCGGTTCCCGAAAGTCAGTTGCCTTTGAATTTCGTGTGATCCCTATTCAACATGTATGCTTCTGCTACTTGTTCTACATCACACTTCCTTCCTCAAACAGGGAAACGCTTTGACTCGGTGACTTTTGCGGCATTCCGACTTCGATGCCCCGGTTGCCGCAATTCAGTTGCCTTTGAATTTCGGGTGATCCCTCTTGAGCATGTATGCTTCTGCTACTTGGTCTACGTCACACTTCCTTCCGCAAACGGCGAAACGCTTTGACTCGGTGAGTTTCGCGGCATTCCGACTTCGATGCCCGGTTGCCCGAAATTCAGTTGCCTTTGAAATTTCGGGTGATCCCTCTTGAGCATGTATGCTTCAGCTACTTGTTCTACATCAGACTTCTTCTGCAAACAGCGAAACGCTTTGACTCGGTGAGTTTCGCGGCATTCCGACTTCGATGCCCCGAGTTGCCGAAATTCAGTTGCCTTTGAATTTCGGTGATGCCTCTTGAGCATGTATGCTTCCGCTACTTGTTCTACATCACACTTCTTCCGCAAACGGCGAAACGCTTTGACTCGGTGAGTTTCGCGGCATTCCGACTTCGATGCCCGGTTGCCGAAATTCAGTTGCCTTTGAATTTCGGGTGATCCCTCTTGAGCATGTATGCTTCTGCTACTTGTTCTACATCACTTCCTTCCGCAAACGGCGAAACGCTTTGACTCGGTGAGTTTCGCGGCATTCCGACTTCGATGCCCCGGTTGCCGAAATTCAGTTGCCTTTGAATTTCGGGTGATCCCTCTTGAGCATGTATGCTTCTGCTACTTGTTCTAACATCACACTTCTTCCGCAAACAAAGGCGAAACGCTTTGACTCGGTGAGTTTCGCGGCATTCCGACTTCGATGCCCCGGTTGCCGAAATTCAGTTGCCTTAGAATTTCGGGTGATCCCTCTTGAGCATGTATGCTTTCTGCTACTTGTTCTACATCACACTTCTTTCCGCAAACGGCGAAACGCTTTGACTCGGTGAGTTTCGCGGCATTCCGACTTCGATGCCCGGTTGCCGAAATTCAGTTGCCTTTGAATTTCGGAGTGATCCCTCTTGAGCATGTATGCTTCTGCTACTTGTTCCTACATCACACTTCTTCCGCAAACGGCGAAACGCTTTGACTCGATAAGTTTCGCGGCATTCCGACTTCGATGCCCCGGTTGCCGAAATTCAGTTGCCTTTGAATTTCGGGTGATCCCTCTTGAGCATGTATGCTTCTGCTACTTGTTCTACATCAGACTTCTTCCGCAAATGGCGAAACGCTTTGACTCGATGTGTTTCGCGGCATTCCGACTTCGATGCCCCGGTTGCCGAAATTCAGTTGCCTTTGAATTTCGGGTGATCCCTCTTGAGCATGTATGCTTCTGCTACTTGTTCTACATCAGACTTCTTCCGCAAACGGCGAAACGCTTTGACTCGGTGAGTTTCGCGGCATTCCGACTTCGATGCCCCGGTTGCCGAAATTCAGTTGCCTTTGAATTTCGGGTGATCCCTCTTGAGCATGTATGCTTCTGCTACTTGTTCTACATCACACTTCTTCCGCAAACGGCGAAACGCTTTGACTACGTGAGTTTCGCGGCATTCCGACTTCGATGCCCGGTTGCCGAAATTCAGTTGCCTTTGAATTTCGGGTGATCCCTCTTGAGCATGTATGCTTCTGCTACTTGTTCTACATCACACTTCTTCCGCAAACGGCGAAACGCTTTGACTCGGTGAGTTTCGCGGCATTCCGACTTCGATGCCCCGGTTAGCCGAAATTCAGTTGCCTTTGAATTTCGGGTGATCCCTCTTGAGCATGTATGCTTCTGCTACTTGTTCTACATCACACTTTCTTCCGCAAACAGCGAAACGCTTTGACTCGGTGAGTTTCGCGGCATTCCGACTTCGATGCCCCGGTTGCCGAAATTCAGTTGCCTTTGAATTTCGGGTGATCCCTCTTGAGCATGTATGCTTCTGCTACTTGTTCTACATCATACTTCCTTCCGCAAACACGAAACGCTTTGACTCGGTGAGTTTCGCGGCATTCCGACTTCGATGCCCCGTTGCCGAAATTCAGTTGCCTTTGAATTTCGGGTGATCCCTCTTGAGCATGTATGCTTCTGCAACTTGTTCTAACATCAGACTTCTTCCGCAAACAGCAAAACGCTTTGACTCGGTGAGTTTCGCGGCATTCCGACTTCGATGCCCCGGTTGCCGAAATTCAGTTGCCATTGAATTTCGGGTGATCCCTCTTGAGGATGTATGCTTCTGCTACTTGTTCTACACCATAATTTCTACCGCAAATGACGAAACGCTTTGACTCGGTGAGTTTCGCGGCATTTCGACTTCGATGCCCCTGTTGCCGAAATTCAGTTGCCTTTGAATTTCGGGTGATCCCTCTTGAGCATGTATGCTTCAACTACTTGTCCTACATCAGACTTCTTCCGCAAACGGCCAAACGCTTTGACTCTGTGAGTTTTACGGCATTCCGACATCGATGCCATGGTTGCCGAAATTCAGTTGTCTTTGAATTTGGGGTGATCCCTCTTTAGCATGTATGCTTCCACAACTTGTTCTACATCATACTTCTTCCGCAAACGGCGAAACGCTTTGACTCGGTGAGTTTCGCGGCATTCCGACTTCGATGCCCCGGTTGCCGAAATTCAGTTGCCTTTGAATATCGGGTGATCCCTCTTGAGCATGTATGCTTCCGCTACTTGTTCTACATCAGACTTCTTCCGCAAACGGCGAAACGCTTTGACTCGGTGAGTTTCACGGTATTCCGACTTCGATGCCCCGGTTGCCGAAATTCAGCTGCCGTTGAATTTCGGGTGATCCCTCTTGAGCATGTATGCTTCTGCTACTTGTTCTACTTCACACTTCCTTCCGCAAATGGCGAAACGCTTTGACTCGGTGAGTTTCGCGGCATTCCGCCTTCGATGCCCCGGTTGCCGAAATTCAGTTGCCTTTGAATTTCGGGTGATCCCATCTTGAGCATGTATGCTTCTGCTACTTGTTCTACATCACAGTTCTTCCGCAAAACGGCGAAACGCTTTGACTCGGTGAGTTTCGCGGCATTCCGACTTGATGCCACGGTTGCCGAAATTCAGTTGCCTTTGAATTTCGGGTGATCCCTCTTGAGCATGTTTGCTTCTGCTACTTGTTCTACATCACAGCTTCCTTCCGCAAACGGCGAAACGCTTTGACTCGGTGAGTTTCGCGGCATTCCGACATCGATGCCCCGTTGCCGAAATTCAGTTGCCTTTGAATTTCGGGTGATCCCTCTTGAGCATGTATGCTTCTGCTACTTGTTTCTACATCCACAGTTCTTCCGCAAACGTCGAAACGCTTTGACTCGGTGAGTTTCGCGGCATTCCGACTTCGATGCCCCGGATTGCCGTAATTCAGTTGCCTTTGAATTTCGGGTGATACCTCTTGAGCATGTATGACTTCTGCTACTTGTTCTACATCACACTTCCTCCGCAAAGGGCGAAACGCTTTGACTCGGTGAGTTTCGCGGCATTCCGACTTCGATTCCCCGGTTGCCGAAATTCAGTTGCCTTTGAATTTCGGGTGATCCTCTTGAGCATGTATGCTTCTGCTACTTGTTCTACATCAGACTTCCTTCCGCAAACGGCGTAACGCTTTGACTCGGTGAGTTTCGCGGCATTTCCGACTTCGATGCCCCGGTTGCCGAAATTCAGTTGCCTTTGAATTTCGGGTGATCCCTCTTGAGCATGTATGCTTCTGCTACTTGTTCTACATAACACTTCTTCCGCAAACGGGGAAACGCTTTGACTCGGTGAGTTTCGCGGCATTCCGACTTCGATGCCCCGGTGGCCGAAATTCAGTTGGCTTTGAATTTCGGGTGAATCCCTCTTGAGCATGTATGCTTCTGCTACTTGTTCTACATCAGTCTTCTTCCGCAAACGGCGAAACGCTTTGACTCGGTGAGTTTCGCGGCAATTCCGACTTCGATGCTCGGTTGCCGAAATTCAGTTGCCTTTGAATTTCGGGTGATCCCTCTTGAGCATGTATGCTTCTGCTACTTGTTCTAACATCAGACTTCTTCCGCAAACGGCAAAACGCTTTGCCTAGGTGAGTTTCGCGGCATTCCGACTTCGATGCCCCGGTTGCCGAATTTCAGTTGCCTTTGAATTTCGGGTGATCCCTCTTCAGCATGTATGCTTTTCCTACTTGTTCTACATCAGACTTGTTCCGCAAACGGCGAAACGCTTTGCCTAGGTGAGTTTTGAGGCATTCCGATTTCGATGCCCGGTTGCCGAAAGTCAGTTGCCTTTGAATTTTCGGTGATCCCTCTTGAGCATGTATACTTCTGCTACTTGTTCTACATCAAACTTCTTCCACAAACGGCGAAACGCTTTGCCTAGGTGAGTTTTGAGGCATTCCAATTTCGATGCCCCGGTTGCCGAAATTCAGTTGCCTTTGAATTTCGGGTGATCCCTCTTGAGCATGTATGCTTCTGCTACTTGTTCTACATCACAGTTCTTCCGCAATAGGCGAAACGCTTTGCCTCTGTGAGTTTCGCGGCATTCCGACTTCGATGCCCCGCTTGCCGCAATTAAGTTGCCTTTGAATTTCGGGTGATCCCTCTTGAGCATGTATGCTTCTGCTACTTGTTCTACACCACACTTCTTCCGCAAACGGCGTAATGCTTTGACTCGGTGAGTTTCGCGGCATTCCGACGTCGATGCCCCGGTTGCCGAAATTCAGTTGCCTTTGAATTTCGGGTGATCCCTCTTGAGCATGTATGCTTCTGCTACTTGTTCTACATCATACTTCTTCCGCAAACGGCGAAACGCTTTGATAGGTGAGTTTTCGTTGGCATTCCGACTTCGATGCCCACGGTTGCCGATAATTCAGTTGCCTTAGGGAAATTTGCGGGTGATACCCTCTTGAGCATGTATGCGTCTGCTACTTGTTCTAACCATTCAGACTTCCTTCCAGCAAACGGGGTAACGCTATGACTGGATGAGTTTCGCAGCATTCCGAATTCGATGCCCACGGTTGCCGAAATTCAGGTTGCCTTTGAATTTCGGGTGCTCCTCTTGTGCAATGATATGCTTTGCTACTTGTTCTACATCACGCTTCTTCGCGCAAACAGGCGAAATGCTTTGACTCGGTGAGTTTCGCGGTATTACAACTTCGATGACCAGGGTTGCCGAAAATTCAGTTGCCTTTGAAGTTTCAGGTGATCTCCTCTTGAGCATGTATGCTTCTGCTACTTGTTCTACATCACAATTCCATCGTCGCAAACAGCGTAACGCTTTGATGCGATGAGTTTCGCAGGCATTCCCCCGACTTCGATGCCCCGGTTGCCTGAAATTTCAGATTGCCTTTGAATTTCGGGTGATCCATCTTGAGCATGTATGATTCTAGCTATACTAGTTCTACAAGCAGACTTCTTCCGCAAACAGCGTAACGCTTTAGACTCGGTCGAGGTTTCGCCGGCATTGCGACTGTCGATGCACCGGTTGCCGAAATTTCAGTTGCCTTTGAATTTCAGCGTGATGCCCTCTTGAGCAGGTATGCTTCTGCTACTTTTTCTACATCACACTATCATCCGCAAACCAGCGAAACGCTTTGACTCCGGGAGTTTCTGGCATTCCGCCTTCGATGCCCGGTTGCCGAAATTCAGTTGCCTTTGAATTTCGGGTGATCCCTCTTGAGCATGTATGCTTCTGCTACTTGTTCTACATCAGACTTCTTCCGCAAACGGCGAAACGCTTTGACTCGGTGAGTTTCGCGGCATTCCGACTTCGATGCCCCGGTTGCCGAAATTCAGTTGCCTTTGAATTTCGGGTGATCCCTCTTGAGCATGTATGCTTCTGCTACTTGTTCTACATCAGACTTCTTCTTCCGCAAACGGCGAAACGCTTTGACTCGGTGAGTTTCGCGGCATTCCGACTTCGATGCCCCGGTTGCCGAAATTCAGTTGCCTTTGAATTTCGGGTGATCCCTCTTGAGCATGTATGCTTCTGCTACTTGTTCTACATCAGACTTCTTCCGCAAACGGCGAAACGCTTTGACTCGGTGAGTTTCGCGGCATTCCGACTTCGATGCCCGGTTGCCGAAATTCAGTTGCCTTTGAATTTCGGGTGATCCCTCTTGAGCATGTATGCTTCTGCTACTTGTTCTACATCAGACTTCTTCCGCAAACGGCGAAACGCTTTGACTCGGTGAGTTTCGCGGCATTCCGACTTCGATGCCCCGGTTGCCGAAATTCAGTTGCCTTTGAATTTCGGGTGATCCCTCTTGAGCATGTATGCTTCTGCTACTTGTTCTACATCAGACTTCTTCCGCAAACGGCGAAACGCTTTGACTCGGTGAGTTTCGCGGCATTCCGACTTCGATGCCCCGGTTGCCGAAATTCAGTTGCCTTTGAATTTCGGGTGATCCCTCTTGAGCATGTATGCTTCTGCTACTTGTTCTACATCAGACTTCTTCCGCAAACGGCGAAACGCTTTGACTCGGTGAGTTTCGCGGCATTCCGACTTCGATGCCCCGGTTGCCGAAATTCAGTTGCCTTTGAATTTCGGGTGATCCCTCTTGAGCATGTATGCTTCTGCTACTTGTTCTACATCAGACTTCTTCCGCAAACGGCGAAACGCTTTGACTCGGTGAGTTTCGCGGCATTCCGACTTCGATGCCCCGGTTGCCGAAATTCAGTTGCCTTTGAATTTCGGGTGATCCCTCTTGAGCATGTATGCTTCTGCTACTTGTTCTACATCAGACTTCTTCCGCAAACGGCGAAACGCTTTGACTCGGTGAGTTTCGCGGCATTCCGACTTCGATGCCCCGGTTGCCGAAATTCAGTTGCCTTTGAATTTCGGGTGATCCCTCTTGAGCATGTATGCTTCTGCTACTTGTTCTACATCAGACTTCTTCCGCAAACGGCGAAACGCTTTGACTCGGTGAGTTTCGCGGCATTCCGACTTCGATGCCCCGGTTGCCGAAATTCAGTTGCCTTTGAATTTCGGGTGATCCCTCTTGAGCATGTATGCTTCTGCTACTTGTTCTACATCAGACTTCTTCCGCAAACGGCGAAACGCTTTGACTCGGTGAGTTTCGCGGCATTCCGACTTCGATGCCCCGGTTGCCGAAATTCAGTTGCCTTTGAATTTCGGGTGATCCCTCTTGAGCATGTATGCTTCTGCTACTTGTTCTACATCAGACTTCTTCCGCAAACGGCGAAACGCTTTGACTCGGTGAGTTTCGCGGCATTCCGACTTCGATGCCCGGTTGCCGAAATTCAGTTGCCTTTGAATTTCGGGTGATCCCTCTTGAGCATGTATGCTTCTGCTACTTGTTCTACATCAGACTTCTTCCGCAAACGGCGAAACGCTTTGACTCGGTGAGTTTCGCGGCATTCCGACTTCGATGCCCCGGTTGCCGAAATTCAGTTGCCTTTGAATTTCGGGTGATCCCTCTTGAGCATGTATGCTTCTGCTACTTGTTCTACATCAGACTTCTTCCGCAAACGGCGAAACGCTTTGACTCGGTGAGTTTCGCGGCATTCCGACTTCGATGCCCCGGTTGCCGAAATTCAGTTGCCTTTGAATTTCGGGTGATCCCTCTTGAGCATGTATGCTTCTGCTACTTGTTCTACATCAGACTTCTTCCGCAAACGGCGAAACGCTTTGACTCGGTGAGTTTCGCGGCATTCCGACTTCGATGCCCCGGTTGCCGAAATTCAGTTGCCTTTGAATTTCGGGTGATCCCTCTTGAGCATGTATGCTTCTGCTACTTGTTCTACATCAGACTTCTTCCGCAAACGGCGAAACGCTTTGACTCGGTGAGTTTCGCGGCATTCCGACTTCGATGCCCCGGTTGCCGAAATTCAGTTGCCTTTGAATTTCGGGTGATCCCTCTTGAGCATGTATGCTTCTGCTACTTGTTCTACATCAGACTTCTTCCGCAAACGGCGAAACGCTTTGACTCGGTGAGTTTCGCGGCATTCCGACTTCGATGCCCCGGTTGCCGAAATTCAGTTGCCTTTGAATTTCGGGTGATCCCTCTTGAGCATGTATGCTTCTGCTACTTGTTCTACATCAGACTTCTTCCGCAAACGGCGAAACGCTTTGACTCGGTGAGTTTCGCGGCATTCCGACTTCGATGCCCCGGTTGCCGAAATTCAGTTGCCTTTGAATTTCGGGTGATCCCTCTTGAGCATGTATGCTTCTGCTACTTGTTCTACATCAGACTTCTTCCGCAAACGGCGAAACGCTTTGACTCGGTGAGTTTCGCGGCATTCCGACTTCGATGCCCCGGTTGCCGAAATTCAGTTGCCTTTGAATTTCGGGTGATCCCTCTTGAGCATGTATGCTTCTGCTACTTGTTCTACATCAGACTTCTTCCGCAAACGGCGAAACGCTTTGACTCGGTGAGTTTCGCGGCATTCCGACTTCGATGCCCCGGTTGCCGAAATTCAGTTGCCTTTGAATTTCGGGTGATCCCTCTTGAGCATGTATGCTTCTGCTACTTGTTCTACATCAGACTTCTTCCGCAAACGGCGAAACGCTTTGACTCGGTGAGTTTCGCGGCATTCCGACTTCGATGCCCCGGTTGCCGAAATTCAGTTGCCTTTGAATTTCGGGTGATCCCTCTTGAGCATGTATGCTTCTGCTACTTGTTCTACATCAGACTTCTTCCGCAAACGGCGAAACGCTTTGACTCGGTGAGTTTCGCGGCATTCCGACTTCGATGCCCCGGTTGCCGAAATTCAGTTGCCTTTGAATTTCGGGTGATCCCTCTTGAGCATGTATGCTTCTGCTACTTGTTCTACATCAGACTTCTTCCGCAAACGGCGAAACGCTTTGACTCGGTGAGTTTCGCGGCATTCCGACTTCGATGCCCCGGTTGCCGAAATTCAGTTGCCTTTGAATTTCGGGTGATCCCTCTTGAGCATGTATGCTTCTGCTACTTGTTCTACATCAGACTTCTTCCGCAAACGGCGAAACGCTTTGACTCGGTGAGTTTCGCGGCATTCCGACTTCGATGCCCCGGTTGCCGAAATTCAGTTGCCTTTGAATTTCGGGTGATCCCTCTTGAGCATGTATGCTTCTGCTACTTGTTCTACATCAGACTTCTTCCGCAAACGGCGAAACGCTTTGACTCGGTGAGTTTCGCGGCATTCCGACTTCGATGCCCCGGTTGCCGAAATTCAGTTGCCTTTGAATTTCGGGTGATCCCTCTTGAGCATGTATGCTTCTGCTACTTGTTCTACATCAGACTTCTTCCGCAAACGGCGAAACGCTTTGACTCGGTGAGTTTCGCGGCATTCCGACTTCGATGCCCCGGTTGCCGAAATTCAGTTGCCTTTGAATTTCGGGTGATCCCTCTTGAGCATGTATGCTTCTGCTACTTGTTCTACATCAGACTTCTTCCGCAAACGGCGAAACGCTTTGACTCGGTGAGTTTCGCGGCATTCCGACTTCGATGCCCCGGTTGCCGAAATTCAGTTGCCTTTGAATTTCGGGTGATCCCTCTTGAGCATGTATGCTTCTGCTACTTGTTCTACATCAGACTTCTTCCGCAAACGGCGAAACGCTTTGACTCGGTGAGTTTCGCGGCATTCCGACTTCGATGCCCCGGTTGCCGAAATTCAGTTGCCTTTGAATTTCGGGTGATCCCTCTTGAGCATGTATGCTTCTGCTACTTGTTCTACATCAGACTTCTTCCGCAAACGGCGAAACGCTTTGACTCGGTGAGTTTCGCGGCATTCCGACTTCGATGCCCCGGTTGCCGAAATTCAGTTGCCTTTGAATTTCGGGTGATCCCTCTTGAGCATGTATGCTTCTGCTACTTGTTCTACATCAGACTTCTTCCGCAAACGGCGAAACGCTTTGACTCGGTGAGTTTCGCGGCATTCCGACTTCGATGCCCCGGTTGCCGAAATTCAGTTGCCTTTGAATTTCGGGTGATCCCTCTTGAGCATGTATGCTTCTGCTACTTGTTCTACATCAGACTTCTTCCGCAAACGGCGAAACGCTTTGACTCGGTGAGTTTCGCGGCATTCCGACTTCGATGCCCCGGTTGCCGAAATTCAGTTGCCTTTGAATTTCGGGTGATCCCTCTTGAGCATGTATGCTTCTGCTACTTGTTCTACATCAGACTTCTTCCGCAAACGGCGAAACGCTTTGACTCGGTGAGTTTCGCGGCATTCCGACTTCGATGCCCCGGTTGCCGAAATTCAGTTGCCTTTGAATTTCGGGTGATCCCTCTTGAGCATGTATGCTTCTGCTACTTGTTCTACATCAGACTTCTTCCGCAAACGGCGAAACGCTTTGACTCGGTGAGTTTCGCGGCATTCCGACTTCGATGCCCCGGTTGCCGAAATTCAGTTGCCTTTGAATTTCGGGTGATCCCTCTTGAGCATGTATGCTTCTGCTACTTGTTCTACATCAGACTTCTTCCGCAAACGGCGAAACGCTTTGACTCGGTGAGTTTCGCGGCATTCCGACTTCGATGCCCCGGTTGCCGAAATTCAGTTGCCTTTGAATTTCGGGTGATCCCTCTTGAGCATGTATGCTTCTGCTACTTGTTCTACATCAGACTTCTTCCGCAAACGGCGAAACGCTTTGACTCGGTGAGTTTCGCGGCATTCCGACTTCGATGCCCCGGTTGCCGAAATTCAGTTGCCTTTGAATTTCGGGTGATCCCTCTTGAGCATGTATGCTTCTGCTACTTGTTCTACATCAGACTTCTTCCGCAAACGGCGAAACGCTTTGACTCGGTGAGTTTCGCGGCATTCCGACTTCGATGCCCCGGTTGCCGAAATTCAGTTGCCTTTGAATTTCGGGTGATCCCTCTTGAGCATGTATGCTTCTGCTACTTGTTCTACATCAGACTTCTTCCGCAAACGGCGAAACGCTTTGACTCGGTGAGTTTCGCGGCATTCCGACTTCGATGCCCCGGTTGCCGAAATTCAGTTGCCTTTGAATTTCGGGTGATCCCTCTTGAGCATGTATGCTTCTGCTACTTGTTCTACATCAGACTTCTTCCGCAAACGGCGAAACGCTTTGACTCGGTGAGTTTCGCGGCATTCCGACTTCGATGCCCCGGTTGCCGAAATTCAGTTGCCTTTGAATTTCGGGTGATCCCTCTTGAGCATGTATGCTTCTGCTACTTGTTCTACATCAGACTTCTTCCGCAAACGGCGAAACGCTTTGACTCGGTGAGTTTCGCGGCATTCCGACTTCGATGCCCCGGTTGCCGAAATTCAGTTGCCTTTGAATTTCGGGTGATCCCTCTTGAGCATGTATGCTTCTGCTACTTGTTCTACATCAGACTTCTTCCGCAAACGGCGAAACGCTTTGACTCGGTGAGTTTCGCGGCATTCCGACTTCGATGCCCCGGTTGCCGAAATTCAGTTGCCTTTGAATTTCGGGTGATCCCTCTTGAGCATGTATGCTTCTGCTACTTGTTCTACATCAGACTTCTTCCGCAAACGGCGAAACGCTTTGACTCGGTGAGTTTCGCGGCATTCCGACTTCGATGCCCCGGTTGCCGAAATTCAGTTGCCTTTGAATTTCGGGTGATCCCTCTTGAGCATGTATGCTTCTGCTACTTGTTCTACATCAGACTTCTTCCGCAAACGGCGAAACGCTTTGACTCGGTGAGTTTCGCGGCATTCCGACTTCGATGCCCCGGTTGCCGAAATTCAGTTGCCTTTGAATTTCGGGTGATCCCTCTTGAGCATGTATGCTTCTGCTACTTGTTCTACATCAGACTTCTTCCGCAAACGGCGAAACGCTTTGACTCGGTGAGTTTCGCGGCATTCCGACTTCGATGCCCCGGTTGCCGAAATTCAGTTGCCTTTGAATTTCGGGTGATCCCTCTTGAGCATGTATGCTTCTGCTACTTGTTCTACATCAGACTTCTTCCGCAAACGGCGAAACGCTTTGACTCGGTGAGTTTCGCGGCATTCCGACTTCGATGCCCCGGTTGCCGAAATTCAGTTGCCTTTGAATTTCGGGTGATCCCTCTTGAGCATGTATGCTTCTGCTACTTGTTCTACATCAGACTTCTTCCGCAAACGGCGAAACGCTTTGACTCGGTGAGTTTCGCGGCATTCCGACTTCGATGCCCCGGTTGCCGAAATTCAGTTGCCTTTGAATTTCGGGTGATCCCTCTTGAGCATGTATGCTTCTGCTACTTGTTCTACATCAGACTTCTTCCGCAAACGGCGAAACGCTTTGACTCGGTGAGTTTCGCGGCATTCCGACTTCGATGCCCCGGTTGCCGAAATTCAGTTGCCTTTGAATTTCGGGTGATCCCTCTTGAGCATGTATGCTTCTGCTACTTGTTCTACATCAGACTTCTTCCGCAAACGGCGAAACGCTTTGACTCGGTGAGTTTCGCGGCATTCCGACTTCGATGCCCCGGTTGCCGAAATTCAGTTGCCTTTGAATTTCGGGTGATCCCTCTTGAGCATGTATGCTTCTGCTACTTGTTCTACATCAGACTTCTTCCGCAAACGGCGAAACGCTTTGACTCGGTGAGTTTCGCGGCATTCCGACTTCGATGCCCCGGTTGCCGAAATTCAGTTGCCTTTGAATTTCGGGTGATCCCTCTTGAGCATGTATGCTTCTGCTACTTGTTCTACATCAGACTTCTTCCGCAAACGGCGAAACGCTTTGACTCGGTGAGTTTCGCGGCATTCCGACTTCGATGCCCCGGTTGCCGAAATTCAGTTGCCTTTGAATTTCGGGTGATCCCTCTTGAGCATGTATGCTTCTGCTACTTGTTCTACATCAGACTTCTTCCGCAAACGGCGAAACGCTTTGACTCGGTGAGTTTCGCGGCATTCCGACTTCGATGCCCCGGTTGCCGAAATTCAGTTGCCTTTGAATTTCGGGTGATCCCTCTTGAGCATGTATGCTTCTGCTACTTGTTCTACATCAGACTTCTTCCGCAAACGGCGAAACGCTTTGACTCGGTGAGTTTCGCGGCATTCCGACTTCGATGCCCCGGTTGCCGAAATTCAGTTGCCTTTGAATTTCGGGTGATCCCTCTTGAGCATGTATGCTTCTGCTACTTGTTCTACATCAGACTTCTTCCGCAAACGGCGAAACGCTTTGACTCGGTGAGTTTCGCGGCATTCCGACTTCGATGCCCCGGTTGCCGAAATTCAGTTGCCTTTGAATTTCGGGTGATCCCTCTTGAGCATGTATGCTTCTGCTACTTGTTCTACATCAGACTTCTTCCGCAAACGGCGAAACGCTTTGACTCGGTGAGTTTCGCGGCATTCCGACTTCGATGCCCCGGTTGCCGAAATTCAGTTGCCTTTGAATTTCGGGTGATCCCTCTTGAGCATGTATGCTTCTGCTACTTGTTCTACATCAGACTTCTTCCGCAAACGGCGAAACGCTTTGACTCGGTGAGTTTCGCGGCATTCCGACTTCGATGCCCCGGTTGCCGAAATTCAGTTGCCTTTGAATTTCGGGTGATCCCTCTTGAGCATGTATGCTTCTGCTACTTGTTCTACATCAGACTTCTTCCGCAAACGGCGAAACGCTTTGACTCGGTGAGTTTCGCGGCATTCCGACTTCGATGCCCCGGTTGCCGAAATTCAGTTGCCTTTGAATTTCGGGTGATCCCTCTTGAGCATGTATGCTTCTGCTACTTGTTCTACATCAGACTTCTTCCGCAAACGGCGAAACGCTTTGACTCGGTGAGTTTCGCGGCATTCCGACTTCGATGCCCCGGTTGCCGAAATTCAGTTGCCTTTGAATTTCGGGTGATCCCTCTTGAGCATGTATGCTTCTGCTACTTGTTCTACATCAGACTTCTTCCGCAAACGGCGAAACGCTTTGACTCGGTGAGTTTCGCGGCATTCCGACTTCGATGCCCCGGTTGCCGAAATTCAGTTGCCTTTGAATTTCGGGTGATCCCTCTTGAGCATGTATGCTTCTGCTACTTGTTCTACATCAGACTTCTTCCGCAAACGGCGAAACGCTTTGACTCGGTGAGTTTCGCGGCATTCCGACTTCGATGCCCCGGTTGCCGAAATTCAGTTGCCTTTGAATTTCGGGTGATCCCTCTTGAGCATGTATGCTTCTGCTACTTGTTCTACATCAGACTTCTTCCGCAAACGGCGAAACGCTTTGACTCGGTGAGTTTCGCGGCATTCCGACTTCGATGCCCCGGTTGCCGAAATTCAGTTGCCTTTGAATTTCGGGTGATCCCTCTTGAGCATGTATGCTTCTGCTACTTGTTCTACATCAGACTTCTTCCGCAAACGGCGAAACGCTTTGACTCGGTGAGTTTCGCGGCATTCCGACTTCGATGCCCCGGTTGCCGAAATTCAGTTGCCTTTGAATTTCGGGTGATCCCTCTTGAGCATGTATGCTTCTGCTACTTGTTCTACATCAGACTTCTTCCGCAAACGGCGAAACGCTTTGACTCGGTGAGTTTCGCGGCATTCCGACTTCGATGCCCCGGTTGCCGAAATTCAGTTGCCTTTGAATTTCGGGTGATCCCTCTTGAGCATGTATGCTTCTGCTACTTGTTCTACATCAGACTTCTTCCGCAAACGGCGAAACGCTTTGACTCGGTGAGTTTCGCGGCATTCCGACTTCGATGCCCCGGTTGCCGAAATTCAGTTGCCTTTGAATTTCGGGTGATCCCTCTTGAGCATGTATGCTTCTGCTACTTGTTCTACATCAGACTTCTTCCGCAAACGGCGAAACGCTTTGACTCGGTGAGTTTCGCGGCATTCCGACTTCGATGCCCCGGTTGCCGAAATTCAGTTGCCTTTGAATTTCGGGTGATCCCTCTTGAGCATGTATGCTTCTGCTACTTGTTCTACATCAGACTTCTTCCGCAAACGGCGAAACGCTTTGACTCGGTGAGTTTCGCGGCATTCCGACTTCGATGCCCCGGTTGCCGAAATTCAGTTGCCTTTGAATTTCGGGTGATCCCTCTTGAGCATGTATGCTTCTGCTACTTGTTCTACATCAGACTTCTTCCGCAAACGGCGAAACGCTTTGACTCGGTGAGTTTCGCGGCATTCCGACTTCGATGCCCCGGTTGCCGAAATTCAGTTGCCTTTGAATTTCGGGTGATCCCTCTTGAGCATGTATGCTTCTGCTACTTGTTCTACATCAGACTTCTTCCGCAAACGGCGAAACGCTTTGACTCGGTGAGTTTCGCGGCATTCCGACTTCGATGCCCCGGTTGCCGAAATTCAGTTGCCTTTGAATTTCGGGTGATCCCTCTTGAGCATGTATGCTTCTGCTACTTGTTCTACATCAGACTTCTTCCGCAAACGGCGAAACGCTTTGACTCGGTGAGTTTCGCGGCATTCCGACTTCGATGCCCCGGTTGCCGAAATTCAGTTGCCTTTGAATTTCGGGTGATCCCTCTTGAGCATGTATGCTTCTGCTACTTGTTCTACATCAGACTTCTTCCGCAAACGGCGAAACGCTTTGACTCGGTGAGTTTCGCGGCATTCCGACTTCGATGCCCCGGTTGCCGAAATTCAGTTGCCTTTGAATTTCGGGTGATCCCTCTTGAGCATGTATGCTTCTGCTACTTGTTCTACATCAGACTTCTTCCGCAAACGGCGAAACGCTTTGACTCGGTGAGTTTCGCGGCATTCCGACTTCGATGCCCCGGTTGCCGAAATTCAGTTGCCTTTGAATTTCGGGTGATCCCTCTTGAGCATGTATGCTTCTGCTACTTGTTCTACATCAGACTTCTTCCGCAAACGGCGAAACGCTTTGACTCGGTGAGTTTCGCGGCATTCCGACTTCGATGCCCCGGTTGCCGAAATTCAGTTGCCTTTGAATTTCGGGTGATCCCTCTTGAGCATGTATGCTTCTGCTACTTGTTCTACATCAGACTTCTTCCGCAAACGGCGAAACGCTTTGACTCGGTGAGTTTCGCGGCATTCCGACTTCGATGCCCCGGTTGCCGAAATTCAGTTGCCTTTGAATTTCGGGTGATCCCTCTTGAGCATGTATGCTTCTGCTACTTGTTCTACATCAGACTTCTTCCGCAAACGGCGAAACGCTTTGACTCGGTGAGTTTCGCGGCATTCCGACTTCGATGCCCCGGTTGCCGAAATTCAGTTGCCTTTGAATTTCGGGTGATCCCTCTTGAGCATGTATGCTTCTGCTACTTGTTCTACATCAGACTTCTTCCGCAAACGGCGAAACGCTTTGACTCGGTGAGTTTCGCGGCATTCCGACTTCGATGCCCCGGTTGCCGAAATTCAGTTGCCTTTGAATTTCGGGTGATCCCTCTTGAGCATGTATGCTTCTGCTACTTGTTCTACATCAGACTTCTTCCGCAAACGGCGAAACGCTTTGACTCGGTGAGTTTCGCGGCATTCCGACTTCGATGCCCCGGTTGCCGAAATTCAGTTGCCTTTGAATTTCGGGTGATCCCTCTTGAGCATGTATGCTTCTGCTACTTGTTCTACATCAGACTTCTTCCGCAAACGGCGAAACGCTTTGACTCGGTGAGTTTCGCGGCATTCCGACTTCGATGCCCCGGTTGCCGAAATTCAGTTGCCTTTGAATTTCGGGTGATCCCTCTTGAGCATGTATGCTTCTGCTACTTGTTCTACATCAGACTTCTTCCGCAAACGGCGAAACGCTTTGACTCGGTGAGTTTCGCGGCATTCCGACTTCGATGCCCCGGTTGCCGAAATTCAGTTGCCTTTGAATTTCGGGTGATCCCTCTTGAGCATGTATGCTTCTGCTACTTGTTCTACATCAGACTTCTTCCGCAAACGGCGAAACGCTTTGACTCGGTGAGTTTCGCGGCATTCCGACTTCGATGCCCCGGTTGCCGAAATTCAGTTGCCTTTGAATTTCGGGTGATCCCTCTTGAGCATGTATGCTTCTGCTACTTGTTCTACATCAGACTTCTTCCGCAAACGGCGAAACGCTTTGACTCGGTGAGTTTCGCGGCATTCCGACTTCGATGCCCCGGTTGCCGAAATTCAGTTGCCTTTGAATTTCGGGTGATCCCTCTTGAGCATGTATGCTTCTGCTACTTGTTCTACATCAGACTTCTTCCGCAAACGGCGAAACGCTTTGACTCGGTGAGTTTCGCGGCATTCCGACTTCGATGCCCCGGTTGCCGAAATTCAGTTGCCTTTGAATTTCGGGTGATCCCTCTTGAGCATGTATGCTTCTGCTACTTGTTCTACATCAGACTTCTTCCGCAAACGGCGAAACGCTTTGACTCGGTGAGTTTCGCGGCATTCCGACTTCGATGCCCCGGTTGCCGAAATTCAGTTGCCTTTGAATTTCGGGTGATCCCTCTTGAGCATGTATGCTTCTGCTACTTGTTCTACATCAGACTTCTTCCGCAAACGGCGAAACGCTTTGACTCGGTGAGTTTCGCGGCATTCCGACTTCGATGCCCCGGTTGCCGAAATTCAGTTGCCTTTGAATTTCGGGTGATCCCTCTTGAGCATGTATGCTTCTGCTACTTGTTCTACATCAGACTTCTTCCGCAAACGGCGAAACGCTTTGACTCGGTGAGTTTCGCGGCATTCCGACTTCGATGCCCCGGTTGCCGAAATTCAGTTGCCTTTGAATTTCGGGTGATCCCTCTTGAGCATGTATGCTTCTGCTACTTGTTCTACATCAGACTTCTTCCGCAAACGGCGAAACGCTTTGACTCGGTGAGTTTCGCGGCATTCCGACTTCGATGCCCCGGTTGCCGAAATTCAGTTGCCTTTGAATTTCGGGTGATCCCTCTTGAGCATGTATGCTTCTGCTACTTGTTCTACATCAGACTTCTTCCGCAAACGGCGAAACGCTTTGACTCGGTGAGTTTCGCGGCATTCCGACTTCGATGCCCCGGTTGCCGAAATTCAGTTGCCTTTGAATTTCGGGTGATCCCTCTTGAGCATGTATGCTTCTGCTACTTGTTCTACATCAGACTTCTTCCGCAAACGGCGAAACGCTTTGACTCGGTGAGTTTCGCGGCATTCCGACTTCGATGCCCCGGTTGCCGAAATTCAGTTGCCTTTGAATTTCGGGTGATCCCTCTTGAGCATGTATGCTTCTGCTACTTGTTCTACATCAGACTTCTTCCGCAAACGGCGAAACGCTTTGACTCGGTGAGTTTCGCGGCATTCCGACTTCGATGCCCCGGTTGCCGAAATTCAGTTGCCTTTGAATTTCGGGTGATCCCTCTTGAGCATGTATGCTTCTGCTACTTGTTCTACATCAGACTTCTTCCGCAAACGGCGAAACGCTTTGACTCGGTGAGTTTCGCGGCATTCCGACTTCGATGCCCCGGTTGCCGAAATTCAGTTGCCTTTGAATTTCGGGTGATCCCTCTTGAGCATGTATGCTTCTGCTACTTGTTCTACATCAGACTTCTTCCGCAAACGGCGAAACGCTTTGACTCGGTGAGTTTCGCGGCATTCCGACTTCGATGCCCCGGTTGCCGAAATTCAGTTGCCTTTGAATTTCGGGTGATCCCTCTTGAGCATGTATGCTTCTGCTACTTGTTCTACATCAGACTTCTTCCGCAAACGGCGAAACGCTTTGACTCGGTGAGTTTCGCGGCATTCCGACTTCGATGCCCCGGTTGCCGAAATTCAGTTGCCTTTGAATTTCGGGTGATCCCTCTTGAGCATGTATGCTTCTGCTACTTGTTCTACATCAGACTTCTTCCGCAAACGGCGAAACGCTTTGACTCGGTGAGTTTCGCGGCATTCCGACTTCGATGCCCCGGTTGCCGAAATTCAGTTGCCTTTGAATTTCGGGTGATCCCTCTTGAGCATGTATGCTTCTGCTACTTGTTCTACATCAGACTTCTTCCGCAAACGGCGAAACGCTTTGACTCGGTGAGTTTCGCGGCATTCCGACTTCGATGCCCCGGTTGCCGAAATTCAGTTGCCTTTGAATTTCGGGTGATCCCTCTTGAGCATGTATGCTTCTGCTACTTGTTCTACATCAGACTTCTTCCGCAAACGGCGAAACGCTTTGACTCGGTGAGTTTCGCGGCATTCCGACTTCGATGCCCCGGTTGCCGAAATTCAGTTGCCTTTGAATTTCGGGTGATCCCTCTTGAGCATGTATGCTTCTGCTACTTGTTCTACATCAGACTTCTTCCGCAAACGGCGAAACGCTTTGACTCGGTGAGTTTCGCGGCATTCCGACTTCGATGCCCCGGTTGCCGAAATTCAGTTGCCTTTGAATTTCGGGTGATCCCTCTTGAGCATGTATGCTTCTGCTACTTGTTCTACATCAGACTTCTTCCGCAAACGGCGAAACGCTTTGACTCGGTGAGTTTCGCGGCATTCCGACTTCGATGCCCCGGTTGCCGAAATTCAGTTGCCTTTGAATTTCGGGTGATCCCTCTTGAGCATGTATGCTTCTGCTACTTGTTCTACATCAGACTTCTTCCGCAAACGGCGAAACGCTTTGACTCGGTGAGTTTCGCGGCATTCCGACTTCGATGCCCCGGTTGCCGAAATTCAGTTGCCTTTGAATTTCGGGTGATCCCTCTTGAGCATGTATGCTTCTGCTACTTGTTCTACATCAGACTTCTTCCGCAAACGGCGAAACGCTTTGACTCGGTGAGTTTCGCGGCATTCCGACTTCGATGCCCCGGTTGCCGAAATTCAGTTGCCTTTGAATTTCGGGTGATCCCTCTTGAGCATGTATGCTTCTGCTACTTGTTCTACATCAGACTTCTTCCGCAAACGGCGAAACGCTTTGACTCGGTGAGTTTCGCGGCATTCCGACTTCGATGCCCCGGTTGCCGAAATTCAGTTGCCTTTGAATTTCGGGTGATCCCTCTTGAGCATGTATGCTTCTGCTACTTGTTCTACATCAGACTTCTTCCGCAAACGGCGAAACGCTTTGACTCGGTGAGTTTCGCGGCATTCCGACTTCGATGCCCCGGTTGCCGAAATTCAGTTGCCTTTGAATTTCGGGTGATCCCTCTTGAGCATGTATGCTTCTGCTACTTGTTCTACATCAGACTTCTTCCGCAAACGGCGAAACGCTTTGACTCGGTGAGTTTCGCGGCATTCCGACTTCGATGCCCCGGTTGCCGAAATTCAGTTGCCTTTGAATTTCGGGTGATCCCTCTTGAGCATGTATGCTTCTGCTACTTGTTCTACATCAGACTTCTTCCGCAAACGGCGAAACGCTTTGACTCGGTGAGTTTCGCGGCATTCCGACTTCGATGCCCCGGTTGCCGAAATTCAGTTGCCTTTGAATTTCGGGTGATCCCTCTTGAGCATGTATGCTTCTGCTACTTGTTCTACATCAGACTTCTTCCGCAAACGGCGAAACGCTTTGACTCGGTGAGTTTCGCGGCATTCCGACTTCGATGCCCCGGTTGCCGAAATTCAGTTGCCTTTGAATTTCGGGTGATCCCTCTTGAGCATGTATGCTTCTGCTACTTGTTCTACATCAGACTTCTTCCGCAAACGGCGAAACGCTTTGACTCGGTGAGTTTCGCGGCATTCCGACTTCGATGCCCCGGTTGCCGAAATTCAGTTGCCTTTGAATTTCGGGTGATCCCTCTTGAGCATGTATGCTTCTGCTACTTGTTCTACATCAGACTTCTTCCGCAAACGGCGAAACGCTTTGACTCGGTGAGTTTCGCGGCATTCCGACTTCGATGCCCCGGTTGCCGAAATTCAGTTGCCTTTGAATTTCGGGTGATCCCTCTTGAGCATGTATGCTTCTGCTACTTGTTCTACATCAGACTTCTTCCGCAAACGGCGAAACGCTTTGACTCGGTGAGTTTCGCGGCATTCCGACTTCGATGCCCCGGTTGCCGAAATTCAGTTGCCTTTGAATTTCGGGTGATCCCTCTTGAGCATGTATGCTTCTGCTACTTGTTCTACATCAGACTTCTTCCGCAAACGGCGAAACGCTTTGACTCGGTGAGTTTCGCGGCATTCCGACTTCGATGCCCCGGTTGCCGAAATTCAGTTGCCTTTGAATTTCGGGTGATCCCTCTTGAGCATGTATGCTTCTGCTACTTGTTCTACATCAGACTTCTTCCGCAAACGGCGAAACGCTTTGACTCGGTGAGTTTCGCGGCATTCCGACTTCGATGCCCCGGTTGCCGAAATTCAGTTGCCTTTGAATTTCGGGTGATCCCTCTTGAGCATGTATGCTTCTGCTACTTGTTCTACATCAGACTTCTTCCGCAAACGGCGAAACGCTTTGACTCGGTGAGTTTCGCGGCATTCCGACTTCGATGCCCCGGTTGCCGAAATTCAGTTGCCTTTGAATTTCGGGTGATCCCTCTTGAGCATGTATGCTTCTGCTACTTGTTCTACATCAGACTTCTTCCGCAAACGGCGAAACGCTTTGACTCGGTGAGTTTCGCGGCATTCCGACTTCGATGCCCCGGTTGCCGAAATTCAGTTGCCTTTGAATTTCGGGTGATCCCTCTTGAGCATGTATGCTTCTGCTACTTGTTCTACATCAGACTTCTTCCGCAAACGGCGAAACGCTTTGACTCGGTGAGTTTCGCGGCATTCCGACTTCGATGCCCCGGTTGCCGAAATTCAGTTGCCTTTGAATTTCGGGTGATCCCTCTTGAGCATGTATGCTTCTGCTACTTGTTCTACATCAGACTTCTTCCGCAAACGGCGAAACGCTTTGACTCGGTGAGTTTCGCGGCATTCCGACTTCGATGCCCCGGTTGCCGAAATTCAGTTGCCTTTGAATTTCGGGTGATCCCTCTTGAGCATGTATGCTTCTGCTACTTGTTCTACATCAGACTTCTTCCGCAAACGGCGAAACGCTTTGACTCGGTGAGTTTCGCGGCATTCCGACTTCGATGCCCCGGTTGCCGAAATTCAGTTGCCTTTGAATTTCGGGTGATCCCTCTTGAGCATGTATGCTTCTGCTACTTGTTCTACATCAGACTTCTTCCGCAAACGGCGAAACGCTTTGACTCGGTGAGTTTCGCGGCATTCCGACTTCGATGCCCCGGTTGCCGAAATTCAGTTGCCTTTGAATTTCGGGTGATCCCTCTTGAGCATGTATGCTTCTGCTACTTGTTCTACATCAGACTTCTTCCGCAAACGGCGAAACGCTTTGACTCGGTGAGTTTCGCGGCATTCCGACTTCGATGCCCCGGTTGCCGAAATTCAGTTGCCTTTGAATTTCGGGTGATCCCTCTTGAGCATGTATGCTTCTGCTACTTGTTCTACATCAGACTTCTTCCGCAAACGGCGAAACGCTTTGACTCGGTGAGTTTCGCGGCATTCCGACTTCGATGCCCCGGTTGCCGAAATTCAGTTGCCTTTGAATTTCGGGTGATCCCTCTTGAGCATGTATGCTTCTGCTACTTGTTCTACATCAGACTTCTTCCGCAAACGGCGAAACGCTTTGACTCGGTGAGTTTCGCGGCATTCCGACTTCGATGCCCCGGTTGCCGAAATTCAGTTGCCTTTGAATTTCGGGTGATCCCTCTTGAGCATGTATGCTTCTGCTACTTGTTCTACATCAGACTTCTTCCGCAAACGGCGAAACGCTTTGACTCGGTGAGTTTCGCGGCATTCCGACTTCGATGCCCCGGTTGCCGAAATTCAGTTGCCTTTGAATTTCGGGTGATCCCTCTTGAGCATGTATGCTTCTGCTACTTGTTCTACATCAGACTTCTTCCGCAAACGGCGAAACGCTTTGACTCGGTGAGTTTCGCGGCATTCCGACTTCGATGCCCCGGTTGCCGAAATTCAGTTGCCTTTGAATTTCGGGTGATCCCTCTTGAGCATGTATGCTTCTGCTACTTGTTCTACATCAGACTTCTTCCGCAAACGGCGAAACGCTTTGACTCGGTGAGTTTCGCGGCATTCCGACTTCGATGCCCCGGTTGCCGAAATTCAGTTGCCTTTGAATTTCGGGTGATCCCTCTTGAGCATGTATGCTTCTGCTACTTGTTCTACATCAGACTTCTTCCGCAAACGGCGAAACGCTTTGACTCGGTGAGTTTCGCGGCATTCCGACTTCGATGCCCCGGTTGCCGAAATTCAGTTGCCTTTGAATTTCGGGTGATCCCTCTTGAGCATGTATGCTTCTGCTACTTGTTCTACATCAGACTTCTTCCGCAAACGGCGAAACGCTTTGACTCGGTGAGTTTCGCGGCATTCCGACTTCGATGCCCCGGTTGCCGAAATTCAGTTGCCTTTGAATTTCGGGTGATCCCTCTTGAGCATGTATGCTTCTGCTACTTGTTCTACATCAGACTTCTTCCGCAAACGGCGAAACGCTTTGACTCGGTGAGTTTCGCGGCATTCCGACTTCGATGCCCCGGTTGCCGAAATTCAGTTGCCTTTGAATTTCGGGTGATCCCTCTTGAGCATGTATGCTTCTGCTACTTGTTCTACATCAGACTTCTTCCGCAAACGGCGAAACGCTTTGACTCGGTGAGTTTCGCGGCATTCCGACTTCGATGCCCCGGTTGCCGAAATTCAGTTGCCTTTGAATTTCGGGTGATCCCTCTTGAGCATGTATGCTTCTGCTACTTGTTCTACATCAGACTTCTTCCGCAAACGGCGAAACGCTTTGACTCGGTGAGTTTCGCGGCATTCCGACTTCGATGCCCCGGTTGCCGAAATTCAGTTGCCTTTGAATTTCGGGTGATCCCTCTTGAGCATGTATGCTTCTGCTACTTGTTCTACATCAGACTTCTTCCGCAAACGGCGAAACGCTTTGACTCGGTGAGTTTCGCGGCATTCCGACTTCGATGCCCCGGTTGCCGAAATTCAGTTGCCTTTGAATTTCGGGTGATCCCTCTTGAGCATGTATGCTTCTGCTACTTGTTCTACATCAGACTTCTTCCGCAAACGGCGAAACGCTTTGACTCGGTGAGTTTCGCGGCATTCCGACTTCGATGCCCCGGTTGCCGAAATTCAGTTGCCTTTGAATTTCGGGTGATCCCTCTTGAGCATGTATGCTTCTGCTACTTGTTCTACATCAGACTTCTTCCGCAAACGGCGAAACGCTTTGACTCGGTGAGTTTCGCGGCATTCCGACTTCGATGCCCCGGTTGCCGAAATTCAGTTGCCTTTGAATTTCGGGTGATCCCTCTTGAGCATGTATGCTTCTGCTACTTGTTCTACATCAGACTTCTTCCGCAAACGGCGAAACGCTTTGACTCGGTGAGTTTCGCGGCATTCCGACTTCGATGCCCCGGTTGCCGAAATTCAGTTGCCTTTGAATTTCGGGTGATCCCTCTTGAGCATGTATGCTTCTGCTACTTGTTCTACATCAGACTTCTTCCGCAAACGGCGAAACGCTTTGACTCGGTGAGTTTCGCGGCATTCCGACTTCGATGCCCCGGTTGCCGAAATTCAGTTGCCTTTGAATTTCGGGTGATCCCTCTTGAGCATGTATGCTTCTGCTACTTGTTCTACATCAGACTTCTTCCGCAAACGGCGAAACGCTTTGACTCGGTGAGTTTCGCGGCATTCCGACTTCGATGCCCCGGTTGCCGAAATTCAGTTGCCTTTGAATTTCGGGTGATCCCTCTTGAGCATGTATGCTTCTGCTACTTGTTCTACATCAGACTTCTTCCGCAAACGGCGAAACGCTTTGACTCGGTGAGTTTCGCGGCATTCCGACTTCGATGCCCCGGTTGCCGAAATTCAGTTGCCTTTGAATTTCGGGTGATCCCTCTTGAGCATGTATGCTTCTGCTACTTGTTCTACATCAGACTTCTTCCGCAAACGGCGAAACGCTTTGACTCGGTGAGTTTCGCGGCATTCCGACTTCGATGCCCCGGTTGCCGAAATTCAGTTGCCTTTGAATTTCGGGTGATCCCTCTTGAGCATGTATGCTTCTGCTACTTGTTCTACATCAGACTTCTTCCGCAAACGGCGAAACGCTTTGACTCGGTGAGTTTCGCGGCATTCCGACTTCGATGCCCCGGTTGCCGAAATTCAGTTGCCTTTGAATTTCGGGTGATCCCTCTTGAGCATGTATGCTTCTGCTACTTGTTCTACATCAGACTTCTTCCGCAAACGGCGAAACGCTTTGACTCGGTGAGTTTCGCGGCATTCCGACTTCGATGCCCCGGTTGCCGAAATTCAGTTGCCTTTGAATTTCGGGTGATCCCTCTTGAGCATGTATGCTTCTGCTACTTGTTCTACATCAGACTTCTTCCGCAAACGGCGAAACGCTTTGACTCGGTGAGTTTCGCGGCATTCCGACTTCGATGCCCCGGTTGCCGAAATTCAGTTGCCTTTGAATTTCGGGTGATCCCTCTTGAGCATGTATGCTTCTGCTACTTGTTCTACATCAGACTTCTTCCGCAAACGGCGAAACGCTTTGACTCGGTGAGTTTCGCGGCATTCCGACTTCGATGCCCCGGTTGCCGAAATTCAGTTGCCTTTGAATTTCGGGTGATCCCTCTTGAGCATGTATGCTTCTGCTACTTGTTCTACATCAGACTTCTTCCGCAAACGGCGAAACGCTTTGACTCGGTGAGTTTCGCGGCATTCCGACTTCGATGCCCCGGTTGCCGAAATTCAGTTGCCTTTGAATTTCGGGTGATCCCTCTTGAGCATGTATGCTTCTGCTACTTGTTCTACATCAGACTTCTTCCGCAAACGGCGAAACGCTTTGACTCGGTGAGTTTCGCGGCATTCCGACTTCGATGCCCCGGTTGCCGAAATTCAGTTGCCTTTGAATTTCGGGTGATCCCTCTTGAGCATGTATGCTTCTGCTACTTGTTCTACATCAGACTTCTTCCGCAAACGGCGAAACGCTTTGACTCGGTGAGTTTCGCGGCATTCCGACTTCGATGCCCCGGTTGCCGAAATTCAGTTGCCTTTGAATTTCGGGTGATCCCTCTTGAGCATGTATGCTTCTGCTACTTGTTCTACATCAGACTTCTTCCGCAAACGGCGAAACGCTTTGACTCGGTGAGTTTCGCGGCATTCCGACTTCGATGCCCCGGTTGCCGAAATTCAGTTGCCTTTGAATTTCGGGTGATCCCTCTTGAGCATGTATGCTTCTGCTACTTGTTCTACATCAGACTTCTTCCGCAAACGGCGAAACGCTTTGACTCGGTGAGTTTCGCGGCATTCCGACTTCGATGCCCCGGTTGCCGAAATTCAGTTGCCTTTGAATTTCGGGTGATCCCTCTTGAGCATGTATGCTTCTGCTACTTGTTCTACATCAGACTTCTTCCGCAAACGGCGAAACGCTTTGACTCGGTGAGTTTCGCGGCATTCCGACTTCGATGCCCCGGTTGCCGAAATTCAGTTGCCTTTGAATTTCGGGTGATCCCTCTTGAGCATGTATGCTTCTGCTACTTGTTCTACATCAGACTTCTTCCGCAAACGGCGAAACGCTTTGACTCGGTGAGTTTCGCGGCATTCCGACTTCGATGCCCCGGTTGCCGAAATTCAGTTGCCTTTGAATTTCGGGTGATCCCTCTTGAGCATGTATGCTTCTGCTACTTGTTCTACATCAGACTTCTTCCGCAAACGGCGAAACGCTTTGACTCGGTGAGTTTCGCGGCATTCCGACTTCGATGCCCCGGTTGCCGAAATTCAGTTGCCTTTGAATTTCGGGTGATCCCTCTTGAGCATGTATGCTTCTGCTACTTGTTCTACATCAGACTTCTTCCGCAAACGGCGAAACGCTTTGACTCGGTGAGTTTCGCGGCATTCCGACTTCGATGCCCCGGTTGCCGAAATTCAGTTGCCTTTGAATTTCGGGTGATCCCTCTTGAGCATGTATGCTTCTGCTACTTGTTCTACATCAGACTTCTTCCGCAAACGGCGAAACGCTTTGACTCGGTGAGTTTCGCGGCATTCCGACTTCGATGCCCCGGTTGCCGAAATTCAGTTGCCTTTGAATTTCGGGTGATCCCTCTTGAGCATGTATGCTTCTGCTACTTGTTCTACATCAGACTTCTTCCGCAAACGGCGAAACGCTTTGACTCGGTGAGTTTCGCGGCATTCCGACTTCGATGCCCCGGTTGCCGAAATTCAGTTGCCTTTGAATTTCGGGTGATCCCTCTTGAGCATGTATGCTTCTGCTACTTGTTCTACATCAGACTTCTTCCGCAAACGGCGAAACGCTTTGACTCGGTGAGTTTCGCGGCATTCCGACTTCGATGCCCCGGTTGCCGAAATTCAGTTGCCTTTGAATTTCGGGTGATCCCTCTTGAGCATGTATGCTTCTGCTACTTGTTCTACATCAGACTTCTTCCGCAAACGGCGAAACGCTTTGACTCGGTGAGTTTCGCGGCATTCCGACTTCGATGCCCCGGTTGCCGAAATTCAGTTGCCTTTGAATTTCGGGTGATCCCTCTTGAGCATGTATGCTTCTGCTACTTGTTCTACATCAGACTTCTTCCGCAAACGGCGAAACGCTTTGACTCGGTGAGTTTCGCGGCATTCCGACTTCGATGCCCCGGTTGCCGAAATTCAGTTGCCTTTGAATTTCGGGTGATCCCTCTTGAGCATGTATGCTTCTGCTACTTGTTCTACATCAGACTTCTTCCGCAAACGGCGAAACGCTTTGACTCGGTGAGTTTCGCGGCATTCCGACTTCGATGCCCCGGTTGCCGAAATTCAGTTGCCTTTGAATTTCGGGTGATCCCTCTTGAGCATGTATGCTTCTGCTACTTGTTCTACATCAGACTTCTTCCGCAAACGGCGAAACGCTTTGACTCGGTGAGTTTCGCGGCATTCCGACTTCGATGCCCCGGTTGCCGAAATTCAGTTGCCTTTGAATTTCGGGTGATCCCTCTTGAGCATGTATGCTTCTGCTACTTGTTCTACATCAGACTTCTTCCGCAAACGGCGAAACGCTTTGACTCGGTGAGTTTCGCGGCATTCCGACTTCGATGCCCCGGTTGCCGAAATTCAGTTGCCTTTGAATTTCGGGTGATCCCTCTTGAGCATGTATGCTTCTGCTACTTGTTCTACATCAGACTTCTTCCGCAAACGGCGAAACGCTTTGACTCGGTGAGTTTCGCGGCATTCCGACTTCGATGCCCCGGTTGCCGAAATTCAGTTGCCTTTGAATTTCGGGTGATCCCTCTTGAGCATGTATGCTTCTGCTACTTGTTCTACATCAGACTTCTTCCGCAAACGGCGAAACGCTTTGACTCGGTGAGTTTCGCGGCATTCCGACTTCGATGCCCCGGTTGCCGAAATTCAGTTGCCTTTGAATTTCGGGTGATCCCTCTTGAGCATGTATGCTTCTGCTACTTGTTCTACATCAGACTTCTTCCGCAAACGGCGAAACGCTTTGACTCGGTGAGTTTCGCGGCATTCCGACTTCGATGCCCCGGTTGCCGAAATTCAGTTGCCTTTGAATTTCGGGTGATCCCTCTTGAGCATGTATGCTTCTGCTACTTGTTCTACATCAGACTTCTTCCGCAAACGGCGAAACGCTTTGACTCGGTGAGTTTCGCGGCATTCCGACTTCGATGCCCCGGTTGCCGAAATTCAGTTGCCTTTGAATTTCGGGTGATCCCTCTTGAGCATGTATGCTTCTGCTACTTGTTCTACATCAGACTTCTTCCGCAAACGGCGAAACGCTTTGACTCGGTGAGTTTCGCGGCATTCCGACTTCGATGCCCCGGTTGCCGAAATTCAGTTGCCTTTGAATTTCGGGTGATCCCTCTTGAGCATGTATGCTTCTGCTACTTGTTCTACATCAGACTTCTTCCGCAAACGGCGAAACGCTTTGACTCGGTGAGTTTCGCGGCATTCCGACTTCGATGCCCCGGTTGCCGAAATTCAGTTGCCTTTGAATTTCGGGTGATCCCTCTTGAGCATGTATGCTTCTGCTACTTGTTCTACATCAGACTTCTTCCGCAAACGGCGAAACGCTTTGACTCGGTGAGTTTCGCGGCATTCCGACTTCGATGCCCCGGTTGCCGAAATTCAGTTGCCTTTGAATTTCGGGTGATCCCTCTTGAGCATGTATGCTTCTGCTACTTGTTCTACATCAGACTTCTTCCGCAAACGGCGAAACGCTTTGACTCGGTGAGTTTCGCGGCATTCCGACTTCGATGCCCCGGTTGCCGAAATTCAGTTGCCTTTGAATTTCGGGTGATCCCTCTTGAGCATGTATGCTTCTGCTACTTGTTCTACATCAGACTTCTTCCGCAAACGGCGAAACGCTTTGACTCGGTGAGTTTCGCGGCATTCCGACTTCGATGCCCCGGTTGCCGAAATTCAGTTGCCTTTGAATTTCGGGTGATCCCTCTTGAGCATGTATGCTTCTGCTACTTGTTCTACATCAGACTTCTTCCGCAAACGGCGAAACGCTTTGACTCGGTGAGTTTCGCGGCATTCCGACTTCGATGCCCCGGTTGCCGAAATTCAGTTGCCTTTGAATTTCGGGTGATCCCTCTTGAGCATGTATGCTTCTGCTACTTGTTCTACATCAGACTTCTTCCGCAAACGGCGAAACGCTTTGACTCGGTGAGTTTCGCGGCATTCCGACTTCGATGCCCCGGTTGCCGAAATTCAGTTGCCTTTGAATTTCGGGTGATCCCTCTTGAGCATGTATGCTTCTGCTACTTGTTCTACATCAGACTTCTTCCGCAAACGGCGAAACGCTTTGACTCGGTGAGTTTCGCGGCATTCCGACTTCGATGCCCCGGTTGCCGAAATTCAGTTGCCTTTGAATTTCGGGTGATCCCTCTTGAGCATGTATGCTTCTGCTACTTGTTCTACATCAGACTTCTTCCGCAAACGGCGAAACGCTTTGACTCGGTGAGTTTCGCGGCATTCCGACTTCGATGCCCCGGTTGCCGAAATTCAGTTGCCTTTGAATTTCGGGTGATCCCTCTTGAGCATGTATGCTTCTGCTACTTGTTCTACATCAGACTTCTTCCGCAAACGGCGAAACGCTTTGACTCGGTGAGTTTCGCGGCATTCCGACTTCGATGCCCCGGTTGCCGAAATTCAGTTGCCTTTGAATTTCGGGTGATCCCTCTTGAGCATGTATGCTTCTGCTACTTGTTCTACATCAGACTTCTTCCGCAAACGGCGAAACGCTTTGACTCGGTGAGTTTCGCGGCATTCCGACTTCGATGCCCCGGTTGCCGAAATTCAGTTGCCTTTGAATTTCGGGTGATCCCTCTTGAGCATGTATGCTTCTGCTACTTGTTCTACATCAGACTTCTTCCGCAAACGGCGAAACGCTTTGACTCGGTGAGTTTCGCGGCATTCCGACTTCGATGCCCCGGTTGCCGAAATTCAGTTGCCTTTGAATTTCGGGTGATCCCTCTTGAGCATGTATGCTTCTGCTACTTGTTCTACATCAGACTTCTTCCGCAAACGGCGAAACGCTTTGACTCGGTGAGTTTCGCGGCATTCCGACTTCGATGCCCCGGTTGCCGAAATTCAGTTGCCTTTGAATTTCGGGTGATCCCTCTTGAGCATGTATGCTTCTGCTACTTGTTCTACATCAGACTTCTTCCGCAAACGGCGAAACGCTTTGACTCGGTGAGTTTCGCGGCATTCCGACTTCGATGCCCCGGTTGCCGAAATTCAGTTGCCTTTGAATTTCGGGTGATCCCTCTTGAGCATGTATGCTTCTGCTACTTGTTCTACATCAGACTTCTTCCGCAAACGGCGAAACGCTTTGACTCGGTGAGTTTCGCGGCATTCCGACTTCGATGCCCCGGTTGCCGAAATTCAGTTGCCTTTGAATTTCGGGTGATCCCTCTTGAGCATGTATGCTTCTGCTACTTGTTCTACATCAGACTTCTTCCGCAAACGGCGAAACGCTTTGACTCGGTGAGTTTCGCGGCATTCCGACTTCGATGCCCCGGTTGCCGAAATTCAGTTGCCTTTGAATTTCGGGTGATCCCTCTTGAGCATGTATGCTTCTGCTACTTGTTCTACATCAGACTTCTTCCGCAAACGGCGAAACGCTTTGACTCGGTGAGTTTCGCGGCATTCCGACTTCGATGCCCCGGTTGCCGAAATTCAGTTGCCTTTGAATTTCGGGTGATCCCTCTTGAGCATGTATGCTTCTGCTACTTGTTCTACATCAGACTTCTTCCGCAAACGGCGAAACGCTTTGACTCGGTGAGTTTCGCGGCATTCCGACTTCGATGCCCCGGTTGCCGAAATTCAGTTGCCTTTGAATTTCGGGTGATCCCTCTTGAGCATGTATGCTTCTGCTACTTGTTCTACATCAGACTTCTTCCGCAAACGGCGAAACGCTTTGACTCGGTGAGTTTCGCGGCATTCCGACTTCGATGCCCCGGTTGCCGAAATTCAGTTGCCTTTGAATTTCGGGTGATCCCTCTTGAGCATGTATGCTTCTGCTACTTGTTCTACATCAGACTTCTTCCGCAAACGGCGAAACGCTTTGACTCGGTGAGTTTCGCGGCATTCCGACTTCGATGCCCCGGTTGCCGAAATTCAGTTGCCTTTGAATTTCGGGTGATCCCTCTTGAGCATGTATGCTTCTGCTACTTGTTCTACATCAGACTTCTTCCGCAAACGGCGAAACGCTTTGACTCGGTGAGTTTCGCGGCATTCCGACTTCGATGCCCCGGTTGCCGAAATTCAGTTGCCTTTGAATTTCGGGTGATCCCTCTTGAGCATGTATGCTTCTGCTACTTGTTCTACATCAGACTTCTTCCGCAAACGGCGAAACGCTTTGACTCGGTGAGTTTCGCGGCATTCCGACTTCGATGCCCCGGTTGCCGAAATTCAGTTGCCTTTGAATTTCGGGTGATCCCTCTTGAGCATGTATGCTTCTGCTACTTGTTCTACATCAGACTTCTTCCGCAAACGGCGAAACGCTTTGACTCGGTGAGTTTCGCGGCATTCCGACTTCGATGCCCCGGTTGCCGAAATTCAGTTGCCTTTGAATTTCGGGTGATCCCTCTTGAGCATGTATGCTTCTGCTACTTGTTCTACATCAGACTTCTTCCGCAAACGGCGAAACGCTTTGACTCGGTGAGTTTCGCGGCATTCCGACTTCGATGCCCCGGTTGCCGAAATTCAGTTGCCTTTGAATTTCGGGTGATCCCTCTTGAGCATGTATGCTTCTGCTACTTGTTCTACATCAGACTTCTTCCGCAAACGGCGAAACGCTTTGACTCGGTGAGTTTCGCGGCATTCCGACTTCGATGCCCCGGTTGCCGAAATTCAGTTGCCTTTGAATTTCGGGTGATCCCTCTTGAGCATGTATGCTTCTGCTACTTGTTCTACATCAGACTTCTTCCGCAAACGGCGAAACGCTTTGACTCGGTGAGTTTCGCGGCATTCCGACTTCGATGCCCCGGTTGCCGAAATTCAGTTGCCTTTGAATTTCGGGTGATCCCTCTTGAGCATGTATGCTTCTGCTACTTGTTCTACATCAGACTTCTTCCGCAAACGGCGAAACGCTTTGACTCGGTGAGTTTCGCGGCATTCCGACTTCGATGCCCCGGTTGCCGAAATTCAGTTGCCTTTGAATTTCGGGTGATCCCTCTTGAGCATGTATGCTTCTGCTACTTGTTCTACATCAGACTTCTTCCGCAAACGGCGAAACGCTTTGACTCGGTGAGTTTCGCGGCATTCCGACTTCGATGCCCCGGTTGCCGAAATTCAGTTGCCTTTGAATTTCGGGTGATCCCTCTTGAGCATGTATGCTTCTGCTACTTGTTCTACATCAGACTTCTTCCGCAAACGGCGAAACGCTTTGACTCGGTGAGTTTCGCGGCATTCCGACTTCGATGCCCCGGTTGCCGAAATTCAGTTGCCTTTGAATTTCGGGTGATCCCTCTTGAGCATGTATGCTTCTGCTACTTGTTCTACATCAGACTTCTTCCGCAAACGGCGAAACGCTTTGACTCGGTGAGTTTCGCGGCATTCCGACTTCGATGCCCCGGTTGCCGAAATTCAGTTGCCTTTGAATTTCGGGTGATCCCTCTTGAGCATGTATGCTTCTGCTACTTGTTCTACATCAGACTTCTTCCGCAAACGGCGAAACGCTTTGACTCGGTGAGTTTCGCGGCATTCCGACTTCGATGCCCCGTTGCCGAAATTCAGTTGCCTTTGAATTTCGGGTGATCCCTCTTGAGCATGTATGCTTCTGCTACTTGTTCTACATCAGACTTCTTCCGCAAACGGCGAAACGCTTTGACTCGGTGAGTTTCGCGGCATTCCGACTTCGATGCCCCGGTTGCCGAAATTCAGTTGCCTTTGAATTTCGGGTGATCCCTCTTGAGCATGTATGCTTCTGCTACTTGTTCTACATCAGACTTCTTCCGCAAACGGCGAAACGCTTTGACTCGGTGAGTTTCGCGGCATTCCGACTTCGATGCCCCGGTTGCCGAAATTCAGTTGCCTTTGAATTTCGGGTGATCCCTCTTGAGCATGTATGCTTCTGCTACTTGTTCTACATCAGACTTCTTCCGCAAACGGCGAAACGCTTTGACTCGGTGAGTTTCGCGGCATTCCGACTTCGATGCCCCGGTTGCCGAAATTCAGTTGCCTTTGAATTTCGGGTGATCCCTCTTGAGCATGTATGCTTCTGCTACTTGTTCTACATCAGACTTCTTCCGCAAACGGCGAAACGCTTTGACTCGGTGAGTTTCGCGGCATTCCGACTTCGATGCCCCGGTTGCCGAAATTCAGTTGCCTTTGAATTTCGGGTGATCCCTCTTGAGCATGTATGCTTCTGCTACTTGTTCTACATCAGACTTCTTCCGCAAACGGCGAAACGCTTTGACTCGGTGAGTTTCGCGGCATTCCGACTTCGATGCCCCGTTGCCGAAATTCAGTTGCCTTTGAATTTCGGGTGATCCCTCTTGAGCATGTATGCTTCTGCTACTTGTTCTACATCAGACTTCTTCCGCAAACGGCGAAACGCTTTGACTCGGTGAGTTTCGCGGCATTCCGACTTCGATGCCCCGGTTGCCGAAATTCAGTTGCCTTTGAATTTCGGGTGATCCCTCTTGAGCATGTATGCTTCTGCTACTTGTTCTACATCAGACTTCTTCCGCAAACGGCGAAACGCTTTGACTCGGTGAGTTTCGCGGCATTCCGACTTCGATGCCCCGGTTGCCGAAATTCAGTTGCCTTTGAATTTCGGGTGATCCCTCTTGAGCATGTATGCTTCTGCTACTTGTTCTACATCAGACTTCTTCCGCAAACGGCGAAACGCTTTGACTCGGTGAGTTTCGCGGCATTCCGACTTCGATGCCCCGGTTGCCGAAATTCAGTTGCCTTTGAATTTCGGGTGATCCCTCTTGAGCATGTATGCTTCTGCTACTTGTTCTACATCAGACTTCTTCCGCAAACGGCGAAACGCTTTGACTCGGTGAGTTTCGCGGCATTCCGACTTCGATGCCCCGGTTGCCGAAATTCAGTTGCCTTTGAATTTCGGGTGATCCCTCTTGAGCATGTATGCTTCTGCTACTTGTTCTACATCAGACTTCTTCCGCAAACGGCGAAACGCTTTGACTCGGTGAGTTTCGCGGCATTCCGACTTCGATGCCCCGGTTGCCGAAATTCAGTTGCCTTTGAATTTCGGGTGATCCCTCTTGAGCATGTATGCTTCTGCTACTTGTTCTACATCAGACTTCTTCCGCAAACGGCGAAACGCTTTGACTCGGTGAGTTTCGCGGCATTCCGACTTCGATGCCCCGGTTGCCGAAATTCAGTTGCCTTTGAATTTCGGGTGATCCCTCTTGAGCATGTATGCTTCTGCTACTTGTTCTACATCAGACTTCTTCCGCAAACGGCGAAACGCTTTGACTCGGTGAGTTTCGCGGCATTCCGACTTCGATGCCCCGGTTGCCGAAATTCAGTTGCCTTTGAATTTCGGGTGATCCCTCTTGAGCATGTATGCTTCTGCTACTTGTTCTACATCAGACTTCTTCCGCAAACGGCGAAACGCTTTGACTCGGTGAGTTTCGCGGCATTCCGACTTCGATGCCCCGGTTGCCGAAATTCAGTTGCCTTTGAATTTCGGGTGATCCCTCTTGAGCATGTATGCTTCTGCTACTTGTTCTACATCAGACTTCTTCCGCAAACGGCGAAACGCTTTGACTCGGTGAGTTTCGCGGCATTCCGACTTCGATGCCCCGGTTGCCGAAATTCAGTTGCCTTTGAATTTCGGGTGATCCCTCTTGAGCATGTATGCTTCTGCTACTTGTTCTACATCAGACTTCTTCCGCAAACGGCGAAACGCTTTGACTCGGTGAGTTTCGCGGCATTCCGACTTCGATGCCCCGGTTGCCGAAATTCAGTTGCCTTTGAATTTCGGGTGATCCCTCTTGAGCATGTATGCTTCTGCTACTTGTTCTACATCAGACTTCTTCCGCAAACGGCGAAACGCTTTGACTCGGTGAGTTTCGCGGCATTCCGACTTCGATGCCCCGGTTGCCGAAATTCAGTTGCCTTTGAATTTCGGGTGATCCCTCTTGAGCATGTATGCTTCTGCTACTTGTTCTACATCAGACTTCTTCCGCAAACGGCGAAACGCTTTGACTCGGTGAGTTTCGCGGCATTCCGACTTCGATGCCCCGGTTGCCGAAATTCAGTTGCCTTTGAATTTCGGGTGATCCCTCTTGAGCATGTATGCTTCTGCTACTTGTTCTACATCAGACTTCTTCCGCAAACGGCGAAACGCTTTGACTCGGTGAGTTTCGCGGCATTCCGACTTCGATGCCCCGGTTGCCGAAATTCAGTTGCCTTTGAATTTCGGGTGATCCCTCTTGAGCATGTATGCTTCTGCTACTTGTTCTACATCAGACTTCTTCCGCAAACGGCGAAACGCTTTGACTCGGTGAGTTTCGCGGCATTCCGACTTCGATGCCCCGGTTGCCGAAATTCAGTTGCCTTTGAATTTCGGGTGATCCCTCTTGAGCATGTATGCTTCTGCTACTTGTTCTACATCAGACTTCTTCCGCAAACGGCGAAACGCTTTGACTCGGTGAGTTTCGCGGCATTCCGACTTCGATGCCCCGGTTGCCGAAATTCAGTTGCCTTTGAATTTCGGGTGATCCCTCTTGAGCATGTATGCTTCTGCTACTTGTTCTACATCAGACTTCTTCCGCAAACGGCGAAACGCTTTGACTCGGTGAGTTTCGCGGCATTCCGACTTCGATGCCCCGGTTGCCGAAATTCAGTTGCCTTTGAATTTCGGGTGATCCCTCTTGAGCATGTATGCTTCTGCTACTTGTTCTACATCAGACTTCTTCCGCAAACGGCGAAACGCTTTGACTCGGTGAGTTTCGCGGCATTCCGACTTCGATGCCCCGGTTGCCGAAATTCAGTTGCCTTTGAATTTCGGGTGATCCCTCTTGAGCATGTATGCTTCTGCTACTTGTTCTACATCAGACTTCTTCCGCAAACGGCGAAACGCTTTGACTCGGTGAGTTTCGCGGCATTCCGACTTCGATGCCCCGGTTGCCGAAATTCAGTTGCCTTTGAATTTCGGGTGATCCCTCTTGAGCATGTATGCTTCTGCTACTTGTTCTACATCAGACTTCTTCCGCAAACGGCGAAACGCTTTGACTCGGTGAGTTTCGCGGCATTCCGACTTCGATGCCCCGGTTGCCGAAATTCAGTTGCCTTTGAATTTCGGGTGATCCCTCTTGAGCATGTATGCTTCTGCTACTTGTTCTACATCAGACTTCTTCCGCAAACGGCGAAACGCTTTGACTCGGTGAGTTTCGCGGCATTCCGACTTCGATGCCCCGGTTGCCGAAATTCAGTTGCCTTTGAATTTCGGGTGATCCCTCTTGAGCATGTATGCTTCTGCTACTTGTTCTACATCAGACTTCTTCCGCAAACGGCGAAACGCTTTGACTCGGTGAGTTTCGCGGCATTCCGACTTCGATGCCCCGGTTGCCGAAATTCAGTTGCCTTTGAATTTCGGGTGATCCCTCTTGAGCATGTATGCTTCTGCTACTTGTTCTACATCAGACTTCTTCCGCAAACGGCGAAACGCTTTGACTCGGTGAGTTTCGCGGCATTCCGACTTCGATGCCCCGGTTGCCGAAATTCAGTTGCCTTTGAATTTCGGGTGATCCCTCTTGAGCATGTATGCTTCTGCTACTTGTTCTACATCAGACTTCTTCCGCAAACGGCGAAACGCTTTGACTCGGTGAGTTTCGCGGCATTCCGACTTCGATGCCCCGGTTGCCGAAATTCAGTTGCCTTTGAATTTCGGGTGATCCCTCTTGAGCATGTATGCTTCTGCTACTTGTTCTACATCAGACTTCTTCCGCAAACGGCGAAACGCTTTGACTCGGTGAGTTTCGCGGCATTCCGACTTCGATGCCCCGGTTGCCGAAATTCAGTTGCCTTTGAATTTCGGGTGATCCCTCTTGAGCATGTATGCTTCTGCTACTTGTTCTACATCAGACTTCTTCCGCAAACGGCGAAACGCTTTGACTCGGTGAGTTTCGCGGCATTCCGACTTCGATGCCCCGGTTGCCGAAATTCAGTTGCCTTTGAATTTCGGGTGATCCCTCTTGAGCATGTATGCTTCTGCTACTTGTTCTACATCAGACTTCTTCCGCAAACGGCGAAACGCTTTGACTCGGTGAGTTTCGCGGCATTCCGACTTCGATGCCCCGGTTGCCGAAATTCAGTTGCCTTTGAATTTCGGGTGATCCCTCTTGAGCATGTATGCTTCTGCTACTTGTTCTACATCAGACTTCTTCCGCAAACGGCGAAACGCTTTGACTCGGTGAGTTTCGCGGCATTCCGACTTCGATGCCCCGGTTGCCGAAATTCAGTTGCCTTTGAATTTCGGGTGATCCCTCTTGAGCATGTATGCTTCTGCTACTTGTTCTACATCAGACTTCTTCCGCAAACGGCGAAACGCTTTGACTCGGTGAGTTTCGCGGCATTCCGACTTCGATGCCCCGGTTGCCGAAATTCAGTTGCCTTTGAATTTCGGGTGATCCCTCTTGAGCATGTATGCTTCTGCTACTTGTTCTACATCAGACTTCTTCCGCAAACGGCGAAACGCTTTGACTCGGTGAGTTTCGCGGCATTCCGACTTCGATGCCCCGGTTGCCGAAATTCAGTTGCCTTTGAATTTCGGGTGATCCCTCTTGAGCATGTATGCTTCTGCTACTTGTTCTACATCAGACTTCTTCCGCAAACGGCGAAACGCTTTGACTCGGTGAGTTTCGCGGCATTCCGACTTCGATGCCCCGGTTGCCGAAATTCAGTTGCCTTTGAATTTCGGGTGATCCCTCTTGAGCATGTATGCTTCTGCTACTTGTTCTACATCAGACTTCTTCCGCAAACGGCGAAACGCTTTGACTCGGTGAGTTTCGCGGCATTCCGACTTCGATGCCCCGGTTGCCGAAATTCAGTTGCCTTTGAATTTCGGGTGATCCCTCTTGAGCATGTATGCTTCTGCTACTTGTTCTACATCAGACTTCTTCCGCAAACGGCGAAACGCTTTGACTCGGTGAGTTTCGCGGCATTCCGACTTCGATGCCCCGGTTGCCGAAATTCAGTTGCCTTTGAATTTCGGGTGATCCCTCTTGAGCATGTATGCTTCTGCTACTTGTTCTACATCAGACTTCTTCCGCAAACGGCGAAACGCTTTGACTCGGTGAGTTTCGCGGCATTCCGACTTCGATGCCCCGGTTGCCGAAATTCAGTTGCCTTTGAATTTCGGGTGATCCCTCTTGAGCATGTATGCTTCTGCTACTTGTTCTACATCAGACTTCTTCCGCAAACGGCGAAACGCTTTGACTCGGTGAGTTTCGCGGCATTCCGACTTCGATGCCCCGGTTGCCGAAATTCAGTTGCCTTTGAATTTCGGGTGATCCCTCTTGAGCATGTATGCTTCTGCTACTTGTTCTACATCAGACTTCTTCCGCAAACGGCGAAACGCTTTGACTCGGTGAGTTTCGCGGCATTCCGACTTCGATGCCCCGGTTGCCGAAATTCAGTTGCCTTTGAATTTCGGGTGATCCCTCTTGAGCATGTATGCTTCTGCTACTTGTTCTACATCAGACTTCTTCCGCAAACGGCGAAACGCTTTGACTCGGTGAGTTTCGCGGCATTCCGACTTCGATGCCCCGGTTGCCGAAATTCAGTTGCCTTTGAATTTCGGGTGATCCCTCTTGAGCATGTATGCTTCTGCTACTTGTTCTACATCAGACTTCTTCCGCAAACGGCGAAACGCTTTGACTCGGTGAGTTTCGCGGCATTCCGACTTCGATGCCCCGGTTGCCGAAATTCAGTTGCCTTTGAATTTCGGGTGATCCCTCTTGAGCATGTATGCTTCTGCTACTTGTTCTACATCAGACTTCTTCCGCAAACGCGAAACGCTTTGACTCGGTGAGTTTCGCGGCATTCCGACTTCGATGCCCCGGTTGCCGAAATTCAGTTGCCTTTGAATTTCGGGTGATCCCTCTTGAGCATGTATGCTTCTGCTACTTGTTCTACATCAGACTTCTTCCGCAAACGGCGAAACGCTTTGACTCGGTGAGTTTCGCGGCATTCCGACTTCGATGCCCCGGTTGCCGAAATTCAGTTGCCTTTGAATTTCGGGTGATCCCTCTTGAGCATGTATGCTTCTGCTACTTGTTCTACATCAGACTTCTTCCGCAAACGGCGAAACGCTTTGACTCGGTGAGTTTCGCGGCATTCCGACTTCGATGCCCCGGTTGCCGAAATTCAGTTGCCTTTGAATTTCGGGTGATCCCTCTTGAGCATGTATGCTTCTGCTACTTGTTCTACATCAGACTTCTTCCGCAAACGGCGAAACGCTTTGACTCGGTGAGTTTCGCGGCATTCCGACTTCGATGCCCCGGTTGCCGAAATTCAGTTGCCTTTGAATTTCGGGTGATCCCTCTTGAGCATGTATGCTTCTGCTACTTGTTCTACATCAGACTTCTTCCGCAAACGGCGAAACGCTTTGACTCGGTGAGTTTCGCGGCATTCCGACTTCGATGCCCCGGTTGCCGAAATTCAGTTGCCTTTGAATTTCGGGTGATCCCTCTTGAGCATGTATGCTTCTGCTACTTGTTCTACATCAGACTTCTTCCGCAAACGGCGAAACGCTTTGACTCGGTGAGTTTCGCGGCATTCCGACTTCGATGCCCCGGTTGCCGAAATTCAGTTGCCTTTGAATTTCGGGTGATCCCTCTTGAGCATGTATGCTTCTGCTACTTGTTCTACATCAGACTTCTTCCGCAAACGGCGAAACGCTTTGACTCGGTGAGTTTCGCGGCATTCCGACTTCGATGCCCCGGTTGCCGAAATTCAGTTGCCTTTGAATTTCGGGTGATCCCTCTTGAGCATGTATGCTTCTGCTACTTGTTCTACATCAGACTTCTTCCGCAAACGGCGAAACGCTTTGACTCGGTGAGTTTCGCGGCATTCCGACTTCGATGCCCCGGTTGCCGAAATTCAGTTGCCTTTGAATTTCGGGTGATCCCTCTTGAGCATGTATGCTTCTGCTACTTGTTCTACATCAGACTTCTTCCGCAAACGGCGAAACGCTTTGACTCGGTGAGTTTCGCGGCATTCCGACTTCGATGCCCCGTTGCCGAAATTCAGTTGCCTTTGAATTTCGGGTGATCCCTCTTGAGCATGTATGCTTCTGCTACTTGTTCTACATCAGACTTCTTCCGCAAACGGCGAAACGCTTTGACTCGGTGAGTTTCGCGGCATTCCGACTTCGATGCCCCGGTTGCCGAAATTCAGTTGCCTTTGAATTTCGGGTGATCCCTCTTGAGCATGTATGCTTCTGCTACTTGTTCTACATCAGACTTCTTCCGCAAACGGCGAAACGCTTTGACTCGGTGAGTTTCGCGGCATTCCGACTTCGATGCCCCGGTTGCCGAAATTCAGTTGCCTTTGAATTTCGGGTGATCCCTCTTGAGCATGTATGCTTCTGCTACTTGTTCTACATCAGACTTCTTCCGCAAACGGCGAAACGCTTTGACTCGGTGAGTTTCGCGGCATTCCGACTTCGATGCCCCGGTTGCCGAAATTCAGTTGCCTTTGAATTTCGGTGATCCCTCTTGAGCATGTATGCTTCTGCTACTTGTTCTACATCAGACTTCTTCCGCAAACGGGAAACGCTTTGACTCGGTGAGTTTCGCGGCATTCCGACTTCGATGCCCCGGTTGCCGAAATTCAGTTGCCTTTGAATTTCGGGTGATCCCTCTTGAGCATGTATGCTTCTGCTACTTGTTCTACATCACACTTCTTCCGCAAACGGCGAAACGCTTTGACTCGGTGAGTTTCGCGGCATTCCGACTTCGATGCCCCGTTTGCCGAAATTCAGTTGCCTTTGAATTTCGGGTGATCCCTCTTGAGCATGTATGCTTCTGCTACTTGTTCTACATCAGACTTCTTCCGCAAACGGCGAAACGCTTTGACTCGGTGAGTTTCGCGGCATTCCGACTTCGATGCCCCGGTTGCCGAAATTCATGTTGCCTTTGAATAGAGTCGGGTGCGACTCCCTCCTGAGCATGTATAGCTTCACGCGCTGACTTGTTCTACATCATACATTCACACCTCAAACGTTGCAGCAAACGATTTGACTACGGCGAGTACACTTCCGCGGCATTCCAACCTATCGATGCCCCGGTTGTTGAAATTCAGTTGCCTTTGAATTTCGGGTGATCACTCTTGAGCATGTTATACTTAGCTCACTTGTTCTAAACCATTTCTACTTCCGCAAAAGCGGAGTGCAAGCACGATTTGACTTCGCGTGAGTTTTCGACGGCATTCCCGACTTCGATGCCCTCGGTTTCGCCGAAAATCAGTTGCCTTAGAATTTCGCGCGAGATCCCTCTTGAGCAATGTATGCTATACGACTACTAGTTTCAAATCATACTTCTTCCTCAAACGAGCGAAACGATCTTGACTTTAGAGAGTTTCGCGGCTTTCCTACTACCGCAATGCCCACGGTTGCCGAAATTCAGTTGCCTTTGAATTCGGGTGACCCTCTTAAGCCAAGTATGCTTCCGCTACTTGTTCTACATCAGACTACTTCCGCAAACGGCCAACGCTTTGACACGGTGACTTTCGCGCAATTCCGACTTCAAGCCCCAGTTGGCCGAAATTCAGTTGCCTTTGAATTTTCGGGTGATCCCTCAAGAGCATGTATGCTCACGCTACTTGTTCTAAATCCATACTTTTTCCGCAAACGGGAGAAACGATTTGACTCGGACTAGTTTCACGGCATTCCGACTTCGATGCCCCGTTTGCCGAAAATCAGTTTCCTTTGAATTTCGGTGTGATCCCTCTTGAGCATGTATGCTTCCGCTACTACGTTCAACATCATACTCCTGCCCCTCAAACAGCGAAACGCTTTGACTTGGTGAGTTTTGCGGCATTCCCGGACATCGATGCCCCGGTTGCCGAAATTCAGTTGCCTTTGAATTACGGTTTGATCCCTCTTGAGCATGTATGCTTCAGCTACATGCTCTACATCATAACCTTCTCCCAAACTCGAAACGCTATGACTCGGAGAGTTTTGCAAGCATTCCGACTTCGATGCCCCGTTGCCGGAAATTCAGTTTGCCTTTTGAATTTCGGGTGATCACTCTTGAGCATGTATGCTTACGCTACTTGTTCTAAATCATCTTCTTCTCAAACGGAGCAACGATTTGACTCGGTGAGTTTCGCGGCATTCCGACATCGATGCCCCTGTTGCCGAAATTCAGTTTGCCTTTGAATTTCGGGTGATCCCTCTTGAGCATGTATGCTTCTGCTACTTGTACTACATCAGACTCTTCCGCAACGGCGAAACGCTTTGACTCGGTGAGTTTCGCGGCATTCCGACTTCGATGCCCCCGGTTGCCGAAATTCAGTTGCCTTTGAATTCGGGTGATCCCTCTTGAGCATGTATGCTTCGGCTACTTGTTCTACATCAGACTTCTTCCGCAAACGGCGAAACGCTTTGACTCGGTGAATTCGCGCATTCCGACTTCGATGCCCCGGTTGCCGAAATTCAGTTGCCTTTGAATTTCGGGTGACCCTCTTGAGCATGTATGCTTCTGCTACTTGTTCTACATCAGACTTCCTTCCGCAAACGGCGAAACGCTTTGACTCGGTGAGTTTCGCGGCATTCCGACTTCGATTCCCGGTTGCCGAAATTCAGTTGCCTTTGAATTTCGGGTGATCCCTCTTGAGCATTATGCTTCCGCTACTTGTTCTACATCAGACTCTTCCTCCAAACGGAGAAACGCTTTGACTCGGTGAGTTTCGCGGCATTCCGACTTCGATGCCCCGTTTGCCGAAATTCAGTTGCCTTTTGAATTTCGGGTGATCCCTCTTGAGCATGTATGCTTCTGCTACTTTGTTCTACATCAGACTTCTTCCGCAAAACAGGCGAAACGCTTTTGACTCGGTAGTTTCATTTCGCGGCATTCCGACTTCGATGCCCCGTTGCCGAAATTCAGTGCCTTTGAATTTCGGGTGATCCCTCTTGAGCATGTATGCTTCCGCTACTTGTTCTACATCAGACTTCTTCCGCAAACGGCGAAACGCTTTGACTCGGTGAGTTTCGCGGCATTCCGACTTCGATGCCCCGGTTGCCGAAATTCAGTTGCCTTTGAATTT
>CM055349.1:743346-779557 GCA_029228515.1 Populus alba x Populus x berolinensis | reverse complement strand
TGAATAAACAAGTAGCAGAAGCATACATGCTCAAGAGGGATCACCCGAAATTCAAAGGCAACTGAATTTCGGCAACCGGGGCATCGAATCGGAATGCCGCGAAACTCACCGAGTCAAAGCGTTTCGCCGTTTGCGGAAGAAAGTCTGATGTAGAACAAGTAGAAGAAGCATACATGCTCAAGAGGGATCACCCGAAATTCAAAGGCAACTGAATTTCGGCAACCGGGCATCGAAGTCGGGATGCCGCGAAACTCACCGAGTCAAAGCGTTTCGCCGTTTGCGGAAGAAAGTCTGAAGTAGAACAAGTAGCAGAAGCATACATGCTCAAGAGGGATCACCCGAAATTCAAAGGCAACTGAATTTCGGCAACCGGGCATCGAAGTCGGAATGCCGCGAAACTCACCGAGTCAAAGCGTTTCGCCGTTTGCGGAAGAAAGTCTGAAGTAGAACAAGTAGCAGAAGCATACATGCTCAAGAGGGATCACCCGAAATTCAAAGGCAACTGAATTTCGGCAACCGGGGCATCGAAGTCGGAATGCCGCGAAACTCACCGAGTCAAAGCGTTTCGCCTTTGGAAGAAAGTCTGATGTAGAACAAGTAGCAGAAACATACATGCTCAAGAGGGATCACCCGAAATTCAAAGGCAACTGAATTTCGGCAACCGGGGCCTCGAAGTCGGAATGCCGCGAAACTCACCGAGTCAAAGCGTTTCGCCGTTTGCGGAAGAAAGTCTGAAGTAGAACAAGTAGCAGAAGCATACATGCTCAAGAGGGATCACCCGAAATTCAAAGGCAACTGAATTTCGGCAACCGGGGCATCGAAGTCGGAATGCCGCGAAACTCACCGAGTCAAAGCGTTTCGCCTTTTGGGGAAGAAAGTCTGAAGTAGAACAAGTAGCAGAAGCATACATGCTCAAGAGGGATCACCCGAAATTCAAAGGCAACTGAATTTCGGCAACCGGGGCATCGAAGTCGGAATGCCGCGAAACTCACCGAGTCAAAGCGTTTCGCCGGTAGCGGAAGAAAGTCTGAAGTAGAACAAGTAGCAGAAGCATACATGCTCAAGAGGGATCACCCGAAATTCAAAGGCAACTGAATTTCGGCAACCGGGGCATCGAAGTCGGAATGCCGCGAAACTCACCGAGTCAAAGCGTTTCGCCGTTTGCGGAAGAAAGTCTGAAGTAGAACAAGTAGCAGAAGCATACATGCTCAAGAGGGATCACCCGAAATTCAAAGGCAACTGAATTTCGGCAACCGGGGCATCGAAGTCGGAATGCCGCGAAACTCACCGAGTCAAAGCGTTTCGCCTTTTGCGGAAGAAAGTCTGAAGTAGAACAAGTAGCAGAAGCATACATGCTCAAGAGGGATCACCCGAAATTCAAAGGCAACTGAATTTCGGCAACCGGGGCATCGAAGTCGGAATGCCGCGAAACTCACCGAGTCAAAGCGTTTCGCCTTTTGGGGAAGAAAGTCTGAAGTAGAACAAGTAGCAGAAGCATACATGCTCAAGAGGGATCACCCGAAATTCAAAGGCAACTGAATTTCGGCAACCGGGGCATCGAAGTCGGAATGCCGCGAAACTCACCGAGTCAAAGCGTTTCGCCGCTAGCGGAAGAAAGTCTGATGTAGAACAAGTAGCAGAAGCATACATGCTCAAGAGGGATCACCCGAAATTCAAAGGCAACTGAATTTCGGCAACCGGGGCATCGAAGTCGGAATGCCGCGAAACTCACCGAGTCAAAGCGTTTCGCCGTTTGGGGAAGAAAGTCTGAAGTAGAACAAGTAGCAGAAGCATACATGCTCAAGAGGGATCACCCGAAATTCAAAGGCAACTGAATTTCGGCAACCGGGGCATCGAAGTCGGAATGCCGCGAAACTCACCGAGTCAAAGCGTTTCGCCGTTTGCGGAAGAAAGTCTGAAGTAGAACAAGTAGCAGAAGCATACATGCTCAAGAGGGATCACCCGAAATTCAAAGGCAACTGAATTTCGGCAACCGGGGCATCGAAGTCGGAATGCCGCGAAACTCACCGAGTCAAAGCGTTTCGCCGTTTGCGGAAGAAAGTCTGAAGTAGAACAAGTAGCAGAAGCATACATGCTCAAGAGGGATCACCCGAAATTCAAAGGCAACTGAATTTCGGCAACCGGGGCATCGAAGTCGGAATGCCGCGAAACTCACCGAGTCAAAGCGTTTCGCCGTTTGGGGAAGAAAGTCTGAAGTAGAACAAGTAGCAGAAGCATACATGCTCAAGAGGGATCACCCGAAATTCAAAGGCAACTGAATTTCGGCAACCGGGGCATCGAAGTCGGAATGCCGCGAAACTCACCGAGTCAAAGCGTTTCGCCTTTGGGAAGAAAGTCTGAAGTAGAACAAGTAGCAGAAGCATACATGCTCAAGAGGGATCACCCGAAATTCAAAGGCAACTGAATTTCGGCAACCGGGGCATCGAAGTCGGAATGCCGCGAAACTCACCGAGTCAAAGCGTTTCGCCGTTTGGGGAAGAAAGTCTGAAGTAGAACAAGTAGCAGAAGCATACATGCTCAAGAGGGATCACCCGAAATTCAAAGGCAACTGAATTTCGGCAACCGGGGCATCGAAGTCGGAATGCCGCGAAACTCACCGAGTCAAAGCGTTTCGCCGTTTGGGGAAGAAAGTCTGAAGTAGAACAAGTAGCAGAAGCATACATGCTCAAGAGGGATCACCCGAAATTCAAAGGCAACTGAATTTCGGCAACCGGGGCATCGAAGTCGGAATGCCGCGAAACTCACCGAGTCAAAGCGTTTCGCCGCTAGAAGAAAGTCTGAAGTAGAACAAGTAGCAGAAGCATACATGCTCAAGAGGGATCACCCGAAATTCAAAGGCAACTGAATTTCGGCAACCGGGGCATCGAAGTCGGAATGCCGCGAAACTCACCGAGTCAAAGCGTTTCGCCTTTTGGAAGAAAGTCTGAAGTAGAACAAGTAGCAGAAGCATACATGCTCAAGAGGGATCACCCGAAATTCAAAGGCAACTGAATTTCGGCAACCGGGCATCGAAGTCGGAATGCCGCGAAACTCACCGAGTCAAAGCGTTTCGCCTTTTGGGAAAGAAAGTCTGAAGTAGAACAATTAGAAGAAGCATACATGCTCAAGAGGGATCACCCGAAATTCAAAGGCAACTGAATTTCGTCAACCGGGGCATCGTAGTAGGAATGCCGCGAAACTCACCGAGTCAAAGCGTTTCGCCTTTTGCGGAAGAAAGTCTGATGTAGAACAAGTAGCAGAAGCATACATGCTCAAGAGGGATCACCCGAAATTCAAAGGCAACTGAATTTCGGCAACCGGGGCATCGTAGTCGGAATGCCGCGAAACTCACCGAGTCAAAGCGTTTCGCCTTTTGCGGAAGAAAGTCTGAAGTAGAACAAGTAGCAGAAGCATACATGCTCAAGAGGGATCACCCGAAATTCAAAGGCAACTGAATTTCGGCAACCGGGGCATCGAAGTCGGAATGCCGCGAAACTCACCGAGTCAAAGCGTTTCGCCGTTTGGGGAAGAAAGTCTAAAGTAGACCAAGTAGCAGAAGCATACATGCTCAAGAGGGATCAGCCGAAATTCAAAGGCAACTGAATTTCGGCAACCGGGGCATCGTAGTCGGAATGCCGCGAAACTCACCGAGTCAAAGCGTTTCGCCGTTTGGGAAGAAAGTCTGAAGTAGAACAAGTAGCAGAAGCATACATGCTCAAGAGGGATCACCCGAAATTCAAAGGCAACTGAATTTCGGCAACCGGGGCATCGTAGTCGGAATGCCGCGAAACTCACCGAGTCAAAGCGTTTCGCCTTTTGGGGAAGAAAGTCTGAAGTAGAACAAGTAGCAGAAGCATACATGCTCAAGAGGGATCACCCGAAATTCAAAGGCAACTGAATTTCGGCAACCGGGGCATCGAAGTCGGAATGCCGCGAAACTCACCGAGTCAAAGCGTTTCGCCTTTTGCGGAAGAAAGTCTGAAGTAGAACAAGTAGCAGAAGCATACATGCTCAAGAGGGATCACCCAAAATTCAAAGGCAACTGAATTTCGGCAACCGGGGCATCGAAGTCGGAATGCCGCGAAACTCACCGAGTCAAAGCGTTTCGCCGTTTGGGGAAGAAAGTCTGATGTAGAACAAGTAGCAGAAGCATACATGCTCAAGAGGGATCACCCGAAATTCAAAGGCAACTGAATTTCGGCAACCGGGGCATCGAAGTCGGAATGCCGCGAAACTCACCGAGTCAAAGCGTTTCGCCGCTAGCGGAAGAAAGTCTGAAGTAGACCAAGTAGCAGAAGCATACATGCTCAAGAGGGATCACCCGAAATTCAAAGGCAACTGAATTTCGGCAACCGGGGCATCGAAGTCGGAATGCCGCGAAACTCACCGAGTCAAAGCGTTTCGCCTTTTGGGAAAGAAAGTCTGAAGTAGACCAAGTAGCAGAAGCATACATGCTCAAGAGGGATCACCCGAAATTCAAAGGCAACTGAATTTCGGCAACCGGGGCATCGAAGTCGGAATGCCGCGAAACTCACCGAGTCAAAGCATTTCGCCGTTTGGGGAAGAAAGTCTGAAGTAGACCAAGTAGCAGAAGCATACATGCTCAATAGGGATCACTCGAAATTCAAAGGCAACTAAATTTCAGCAACCGGGGCATCGCAGTCCGAATGCAGCGAAACTCACCGAGTCAAAGCATTTCGCCGTTTGGGGAAGAAAGTCTAAAGGAGACCAAGTAGCAGAAGCATACATGCTGAAGAGGGATCACCCGAAATTCAAAGGCAACTGAATTTCGGCAACCGGGGCATCGAAAGCGGAATGCCGCGAAACTCACCGAGTCAAAGCGTTTCGCCGCTAGCGGCAGAAAGTCTGAAGTAGAACAAGTAGAAGAAGCATACATGCTCAAGAGGGATCACCCGAAATTCAAAGGCAACTGAATTTCGGCAACCGGGGCATCGTAGTCGGAATGCCGCGAAACTCACCGAGTCAAAGCGTTTCGCCGTTTCGGGAAGAAAGTCTGATGTAGAACAAGTAGCAGAAGCATACATGCTCAAGAGGGATAACCCGAAATTCAAAGGCAACTGAATTTCGGCAACCGGGGCATCGAAGTCAGAATGCGGCAATACTCCCCGAGTCAAAGCTTTTCGCCGTTTCTGGAAGAAAGTCTGATGTAGAACAAGTAGCAGAAGCATACATGCTCAAAAGGGATAACCCGAAATTCAAAGGCAACTGAATTTCGACATCCGGGGCATCGAATTCAGAATGCTGTGAAACTCATCGAGTCAAAGCGTTTCTCCCTTTGGGGAAGAAAGTCTGAAGTAGAACAAGTAGCAGAAGCATACATGCTCAAGAGGGATCACCCGAAATTCAAAGGCAACTAAATTTTGGCAACCGGGGCATCGAAGTCGGAATCTTGCGAAACTAACCGAGTCAAAGCATTTCGCCGGTTGCGGAACAAAGACTGATGTAGAACAAGTAGAACAAGCATACATGCTCAAGAGGGATCACCCGAAATTCAAAGGCAACTGAATTTCAGCAACCGGGGCATCGATGTTGGAATGCCGCGAAACTCACCGAGTCAAAGCGTTTCGCCGCTTGCGGAAGAAAGTCTGAAGTAGAACAAGTAGCAGAAGCATACATGCTCAAGAGGGATCACCCGAAATTCAAAGGCAACTGAATTTCGGCAACCGGGGCATCGAAGTCGGAATGCCGCGAAACTCACCGAGTCAAAGCGTTTCGCCTTTGGGGAAGAAAGTCTGAAGTAGAACAAGTAGCAGAAGCATACATGCTCAAGAGGGATCACCCGAAATTCAAAGGCAACTGAATTTCGGCAACCGGGGCATCGAAGTCGGAATGCCGCGAAACTCACCGAGTCAAAGCGTTTCGCCGGTAGCGGAAGAAAGTCTGAAGTAGAACAAGTAGCAGAAGCATACATGCTCAAGAGGGATCACCCGAAATTCAAAGGCAACTGAATTTCGGCAACCGGGGCATCGAAGTCGGAATGCCGCGAAACTCACCGAGTCAAAGCGTTTCGCCGTTTGGGGAAGAAAGTCTGAAGTAGAACAAGTAGCAGAAGCATACATGCTCAAGAGGGATCACCCGAAATTCAAAGGCAACTGAATTTCGGCAACCGGGGCATCGAAGTCGGAATGCCGCGAAACTCACCGAGTCAAAGCGTTTCGCCTTTGCGGAAGAAAGTCTGAAGTAGAACAAGTAGCAGAAGCATACATGCTCAAGAGGGATCACCCGAAATTCAAAGGCAACTGAATTTCGGCAACCGGGGCATCGAAGTCGGAATGCCGCGAAACTCACCGAGTCAAAGCGTTTCGCCTTTAGGGGAAGAAAGTCTGAAGTAGAACAAGTAGCAGAAGCATACATGCTCAAGAGGGATCACCCGAAATTCAAAGGCAACTGAATTTCGGCAACCGGGGCATCGCAGTCGGAATGCCGCGAAACTCACCGAGTCAAAGCGTTTCGCCGTTTGCGGAAGAAAGTCTGATGTAGAACAAGTAGCAGAAGCATACATGCTCAAGAGGGATCACCCGAAATTCAAAGGCAACTGAATTTCGGCAACCGGGGCATCGAAGTCGGAATGCCGCGAAACTCACCGAGTCAAAGCGTTTCGCCGTTTGCGGAAGAAAGTCTGAAGTAGAACAAGTAGCAGAAGCATACATGCTCAAGAGGGATCACCCGAAATTCAAAGGCAACTGAATTTCGGCAACCGGGGCATCGAAGTCGGAATGCCGCGAAACTCACCGAGTCAAAGCGTTTCGCCGTTTGCGGAAGAAAGTCTGAAGTAGAACAAGTAGCAGAAGCATACATGCTCAAGAGGGATCACCCGAAATTCAAAGGCAACTGAATTTCGGCAACCGGGCATCGAAGTCGGAATGCCGCGAAACTCACCGAGTCAAAGCGTTTCGCCGTTTGCGGAAGAAAGTCTGAAGTAGAACAAGTAGCAGAAGCATACATGCTCAAGAGGGATCACCCGAAATTCAAAGGCAACTGAATTTCGGCAACCGGGCATCGAAGTCGGAATGCCGCGAAACTCACCGAGTCAAAGCGTTTCGCCTTTTGGGAAGAAAGTCTGAAGTAGAACAAGTAGCAGAAGCATACATGCTCAAGAGGGATCACCCGAAATTCAAAGGCAACTGAATTTCGGCAACCGGGGCATCGAAGTCGGAATGCCGCGAAACTCACCGAGTCAAAGCGTTTCGCCGTTTGGGAAGAAAGTCTGAAGTAGAACAAGTAGCAGAAGCATACATGCTCAAGAGGGATCACCCGAAATTCAAAGGCAACTGAATTTCGGCAACCGGGGCATCGAAGTCGGAATGCCGCGAAACTCACCGAGTCAAAGCGTTTCGCCTTGGGAAGAAAGTCTGATGTAGAACAAGTAGCAGAAGCATACATGCTCAAGAGGGATCACCCGAAATTCAAAGGCAACTGAATTTCGGCAACCGGGGCATCGAAGTCGGAATGCCGCGAAACTCACCGAGTCAAAGCGTTTCGCCTTTGCGGAAGAAAGTCTGAAGTAGAACAAGTAGCAGAAGCATACATGCTCAAGAGGGATCACCCGAAATTCAAAGGCAACTGAATTTCGGCAACCGGGGCATCGAAGTCGGAATGCCGCGAAACTCACCGAGTCAAAGCGTTTCGCCGTTTGCGGAAGAAAGTCTGAAGTAGAACAAGTAGCAGAAGCATACATGCTCAAGAGGGATCACCCGAAATTCAAAGGCAACTGAATTTCGGCAACCGGGGCATCGAAGTCGGAATGCCGCGAAACTCACCGAGTCAAAGCGTTTCGCCGTTTGCGGAAGAAAGTCTGAAGTAGAACAAGTAGCAGAAGCATACATGCTCAAGAGGGATCACCCGAAATTCAAAGGCAACTGAATTTCGGCAACCGGGGCATCGAAGTCGGAATGCCGCGAAACTCACCGAGTCAAAGCGTTTCGCCTTTTGGGAAGAAAGTCTGAAGTAGAACAAGTAGCAGAAGCATACATGCTCAAGAGGGATCACCCGAAATTCAAAGGCAACTGAATTTCGGCAACCGGGGCATCGTAGTCGGAATGCCGGGAAACTCACCGAGTCAAAGCGTTTCGCCTTTTGGGGAAGAAAGTATGAAGTAGAACAAGTAGCAGAAGCATACGTGCTCAAGAGAGATCACCCGAAATTCAAAGGCAATTGAATTTCGGCAACCGGGCATCTATGTCGGAATGCCGCGAAACTCACCGAGTCAAAGCGTTTCACTGGTTGGGGAAGAAAGTCTGAAGTAGAACAAGTAGAAGAAGCATACATGCTCAAGAGGGATCACTCAAAATTCAAAGGCAACTGAATTTCGGCGAGGGTGGCATCGAAGTCGGAAGGCCGCGAAACTCACCGAGTCAAAGCGTTTCGCCTTTTGGGGAACAAAGTCTGAAGTAGAACAAGTAGCAGAAGCATACATGCTCAAGAGAGATCACCCGAAATTCAAAGGCAACTGAATTTCGGCAACCGGGGCATCGAAGTCGGAATGCCGCGAAACTCACCGAGTCAAGGGTTTCGCCGTTTGGGGAAGAAAATCTGAAGTAGACCAAGTAGCAGAAACATATATGCTCAAGAGGGATCACCCGAAATTCAAAGGCAACTGAATTTCGGCAACCGGGACATCGAAGTCGGAATGCCGCGAAACTCACCGAGTCAAAGCGTTTCGCCGTTTGCGGAAGAAAGTCTGATGTAGAACAAGTAGCAGAAGCATACATGCTCAAGAGGGATCACCCGAAATTCAAAGGCAACTGAATTTCGGCAACCGGGCATCGAAGTCGGAATGCCGCGAAACTCACCGAGTCAAAGCGTTTCGCCGTTTGCGGAAGAAAGTCTGATGTAGAACAAGTAGCAGAAGCATACATGCTCAAGAGGGATCACCCGAAATTCAAAGGCAACTGAATTTCGGCAACCGGGGCATCGAAGTCGGAATGCCGCGAAACTCACCGAGTCAAAGCGTTTCGCCGTTTGCGGAAGAAAGTCTGATGTAGAACAAGTAGCAGAAGCATACATGCTCAAGAGGGATCACCCGAAATTCAAAGGCAACTGAATTTCGGCAACCGGGGCATCGAAGTCGGAATGCCGCGAAACTCACCGAGTCAAAGCGTTTCGCCGTTTGCGGAAGAAAGTCTGATGTAGAACAAGTAGCAGAAGCATACATGCTCAAGAGGGATCACCCGAAATTCAAAGGCAACTGAATTTCGGCAACCGGGGCATCGAAGTCGGAATGCCGCGAAACTCACCGAGTCAAAGCGTTTCGCCGTTTGCGGAAGAAAGTCTGAAGTAGAACAAGTAGCAGAAGCATACATGCTCAAGAGGGATCACCCGAAATTCAAAGGCAACTGAATTTCGGCAACCGGGGCATCGAAGTCGGAATGCCGCGAAACTCACCGAGTCAAAGCGTTTCGCCGTTTGCGGAAGAAAGTCTGATGTAGAACAAGTAGCAGAAGCATACATGCTCAAGAGGGATCACCCGAAATTCAAAGGCAACTGAATTTCGGCAACCGGGGCATCGAAGTCGGAATGCCGCGAAACTCACCGAGTCAAAGCGTTTCGCCGTTTGCGGAAGAAAGTCTGAAGTAGAACAAGTAGCAGAAGCATACATGCTCAAGAGGGATCACCCGAAATTCAAAGGCAACTGAATTTCGGCAACCGGGGCATCGAAGTCGGAATGCCGCGAAACTCACCGAGTCAAAGCGTTTCGCCGTTTGCGGAAGAAAGTCTGAAGTAGAACAAGTAGCAGAAGCATACATGCTCAAGAGGGATCACCCGAAATTCAAAGGCAACTGAATTTCGGCAACCGGGGCATCGAAGTCGGAATGCCGCGAAACTCACCGAGTCAAAGCGTTTCGCCGTTTGCGGAAGAAAGTCTGAAGTAGAACAAGTAGCAGAAGCATACATGCTCAAGAGGGATCACCCGAAATTCAAAGGCAACTGAATTTCGGCAACGGGGCATCGAAGTCGGAATGCCGCGAAACTCACCGAGTCAAAGCGTTTCGCCGTTAGCGGAAGAAAGTCTGAAGTAGAACAAGTAGCAGAAGCATACATGCTCAAGAGGGATCACCCGAAATTCAAAGGCAACTGAATTTCGGCAACCGGGCATCGAAGTCGGAATGCCGCGAAACTCACCGAGTCAAAGCGTTTCGCCGTTTGCGGAAGAAAGTCTGAAGTAGAACAAGTAGCAGAAGCATACATGCTCAAGAGGGATCACCCGAAATTCAAAGGCAACTGAATTTCGGCAACCGGGGCATCGAAGTCGGAATGCCGCGAAACTCACCGAGTCAAAGCGTTTCGCCGTTTGCGGAAGAAAGTCTGAAGTAGAACAAGTAGCAGAAGCATACATGCTCAAGAGGGATCACCCGAAATTCAAAGGCAACTGAATTTCGGCAACCGGGGCATCGAAGTCGGAATGCCGCGAAACTCACCGAGTCAAAGCGTTTCGCCGTTAGCGGAAGAAAGTCTGAAGTAGAACAAGTAGCAGAAGCATACATGCTCAAGAGGGATCACCCGAAATTCAAAGGCAACTGAATTTCGGCAACCGGGGCATCGAAGTCGGAATGCCGCGAAACTCACCGAGTCAAAGCGTTTCGCCGTTTGCGGAAGAAAGTCTGAAGTAGAACAAGTAGCAGAAGCATACATGCTCAAGAGGGATCACCCGAAATTCAAAGGCAACTGAATTTCGGCAACCGGGGCATCGAAGTCGGAATGCCGCGAAACTCACCGAGTCAAAGCGTTTCGCCGTTTGGGGAAGAAAGTCTGAAGTAGAACAAGTAGCAGAAGCATACATGCTCAAGAGGGATCACCCGAAATTCAAAGGCAACTGAATTTCGGCAACCGGGGCATCGAAGTCGGAATGCCGCGAAACTCACCGAGTCAAAGCGTTTCGCCGTTAGCGGAAGAAAGTCTGAAGTAGAACAAGTAGCAGAAGCATACATGCTCAAGAGGGATCACCCGAAATTCAAAGGCAACTGAATTTCGGCAACCGGGGCATCGAAGTCGGAATGCCGCGAAACTCACCGAGTCAAAGCGTTTCGCCGTTTGGGGAAGAAAGTCTGAAGTAGAACAAGTAGCAGAAGCATACATGCTCAAGAGGGATCACCCGAAATTCAAAGGCAACTGAATTTCGGCAACCGGGGCATCGAAGTCGGAATGCCGCGAAACTCACCGAGTCAAAGCGTTTCGCCGTTTGCGGAAGAAAGTCTGAAGTAGAACAAGTAGCAGAAGCATACATGCTCAAGAGGGATCACCCGAAATTCAAAGGCAACTGAATTTCGGCAACCGGGGCATCGAAGTCGGAATGCCGCGAAACTCACCGAGTCAAAGCGTTTCGCCGTTTGGGGAAGAAAGTCTGAAGTAGAACAAGTAGCAGAAGCATACATGCTCAAGAGGGATCACCCGAAATTCAAAGGCAACTGAATTTCGGCAACCGGGGCATCGAAGTCGGAATGCCGCGAAACTCACCGAGTCAAAGCGTTTCGCCGTTTGGGGAAGAAAGTCTGAAGTAGAACAAGTAGCAGAAGCATACATGCTCAAGAGGGATCACCCGAAATTCAAAGGCAACTGAATTTCGGCAACCGGGGCATCGAAGTCGGAATGCCGCGAAACTCACCGAGTCAAAGCGTTTCGCCGTTTGGGGAAGAAAGTCTGAAGTAGAACAAGTAGCAGAAGCATACATGCTCAAGAGGGATCACCCGAAATTCAAAGGCAACTGAATTTCGGCAACCGGGGCATCGTAGTCGGAATGCCGCGAAACTCACCGAGTCAAAGCGTTTCGCCGTTTGGGGAAGAAAGTCTGAAGTAGAACAAGTAGCAGAAGCATACATGCTCAAGAGGGATCACCCGAAATTCAAAGGCAACTGAATTTCGGCAACCGGGGCATCGTAGTCGGAATGCCGCGAAACTCACCGAGTCAAAGCGTTTCGCCGTTTGGGGAAGAAAGTCTGAAGTAGAACAAGTAGCAGAAGCATACATGCTCAAGAGGGATCACCCGAAATTCAAAGGCAACTGAATTTCGGCAACCGGGGCATCGTAGTCGGAATGCCGCGAAACTCACCGAGTCAAAGCGTTTCGCCGTTTGGGGAAGAAAGTCTGAAGTAGAACAAGTAGCAGAAGCATACATGCTCAAGAGGGATCACCCGAAATTCAAAGGCAACTGAATTTCGGCAACCGGGGCATCGTAGTCGGAATGCCGCGAAACTCACCGAGTCAAAGCGTTTCGCCGTTTGGGGAAGAAAGTCTGAAGTAGAACAAGTAGCAGAAGCATACATGCTCAAGAGGGATCACCCGAAATTCAAAGGCAACTGAATTTCGGCAACCGGGGCATCGAAGTCGGAATGCCGCGAAACTCACCGAGTCAAAGCGTTTCGCCGTTTGGGGAAGAAAGTCTGAAGTAGAACAAGTAGCAGAAGCATACATGCTCAAGAGGGATCACCCGAAATTCAAAGGCAACTGAATTTCGGCAACCGGGGCATCGTAGTCGGAATGCCGCGAAACTCACCGAGTCAAAGCGTTTCGCCGTTTGGGGAAGAAAGTCTGAAGTAGAACAAGTAGCAGAAGCATACATGCTCAAGAGGGATCACCCGAAATTCAAAGGCAACTGAATTTCGGCAACTGGGCATCGATGTCGGAATGCCGCGAAACTCACCGAGTCAAAGCGTTTCGCCGTTTGGGGAAGAAAGTCTGAAGTAGAACAAGTAGCAGAAGCATACATGCTCAAGAGGGATCACCCGAAATTCAAAGGCAACTGAATTTCGGCAACCGGGGCATCGTAGTCGGAATGCCGCGAAACTCACCGAGTCAAAGCGTTTCGCCTTTTGGGGAAGAAAGTCTGAAGTAGAACAAGTAGCAGAAGCATACATGCTCAAGAGGGATCACCCGAAATTCAAAGGCAACTGAATTTCGGCAACCGGGGCATCGTAGTCGGAATGCCGCGAAACTCACCGAGTCAAAGCGTTTCGCCGTTTGGGGAAGAAAGTCTGAAGTAGAACAAGTAGCAGAAGCATACATGCTCAAGAGGGATCACCCGAAATTCAAAGGCAACTGAATTTCGGCAACCGGGGCATCGTAGTCGGAATGCCGCGAAACTCACCGAGTCAAAGCGTTTCGCCGTTTGGGGAAGAAAGTCTGAAGTAGAACAAGTAGCAGAAGCATACATGCTCAAGAGGGATCACCCGAAATTCAAAGGCAACTGAATTTCGGCAACCGGGGCATCGTAGTCGGAATGCCGCGAAACTCACCGAGTCAAAGCGTTTCGCCGTTTGGGGAAGAAAGTCTGAAGTAGAACAAGTAGCAGAAGCATACATGCTCAAGAGGGATCACCCGAAAATCAAATGCAACTGAATTTCGGCAACCGGTGCATCGAAGTCCGAATGCCGCGAAACTCACCGGGTCAAATCGTTTCGCCGTTTGCGGAAGAAGTCTGATGTTTACCAAGTAGCAGAAGAATACATGCTCAAGAGGGATCACCCGAAATTCAAAGGCAACTGAATTTCGGCAACCGGGGCATCGAAGTCGGAATGCCGCGAAACTCACCGAGTCAAAGCGTTTCGCCGTTTGTGGAAGAAAGTCTGATGTAGAATAAGTAGCAGAAGCATACATGCTCAAGAGGGATCACCCGAAATTCAAAGGCAACTGAATTTCGGCAACCGGGGCATCGAAGTCGGAATGCCGCGAAACTCACCGAGTCAAAGCGTTTCGCCGTTTGCGGAAGAAAGTCTCATGTAGAACAAGTAGCAGAAGCATACATGCTCAAGAGGGATCACCCGAAATTCAAAGGCAACTGAATTTCGGCAACCGGGGCATCGAAGTCGGAATGCCGCGAAACTCACCGAGTCAAAGCGTTTCGCCGTTTGCGGAAGAAAGTCTGATGTAGAACAAGTAGCAGAAGCATACATGCTCAAGAGGGATCACCCGAAATTCAAAGGCAACTGAATTTCGGCAACCGGGGCATCGAAGTCGGAATGCCGCGAAACTCACCGAGTCAAAGCGTTTCGCCGTTTGCGGAAGAAAGTCTGATGTAGAACAAGTAGCAGAAGCATACATGCTCAAGAGGGATCACCCGAAATTCAAAGGCAACTGAATTTCGGCAACCGGGGCATCGAAGTCGGAATGCCGCGAAACTCACCGAGTCAAAGCGTTTCGCCGTTTGCGGAAGAAAGTCTGATGTAGAACAAGTAGCAGAAGCATACATGCTCAAGAGGGATCACCCGAAATTCAAAGGCAACTGAATTTCGGCAACCGGGGCATCGAAGTCGGAATGCCGCGAAACTCACCGAGTCAAAGCGTTTCGCCGTTTGCGGAAGAAAGTCTGATGTAGAACAAGTAGCAGAAGCATACATGCTCAAGAGGGATCACCCGAAATTCAAAGGCAACTGAATTTCGGCAACCGGGGCATCGAAGTCGGAATGCCGCGAAACTCACCGAGTCAAAGCGTTTCGCCGTTTGCGGAAGAAAGTCTGATGTAGAACAAGTAGCAGAAGCATACATGCTCAAGAGGGATCACCCGAAATTCAAAGGCAACTGAATTTCGGCAACCGGGGCATCGAAGTCGGAATGCCGCGAAACTCACCGAGTCAAAGCGTTTCGCCGTTTGCGGAAGAAGTCTGATGTAGAACAAGTAGCAGAAGCATACATGCTCAAGAGGGATCACCCGAAATTCAAAGGCAACTGAATTTCGGCAACCGGGGCATCGAAGTCGGAATGCCGCGAAACTCACCGAGTCAAAGCGTTTCGCCGTTTGCGGAAGAAAGTCTGATGTAGAACAAGTAGCAGAAGCATACATGCTCAAGAGGGATCACCCGAAATTCAAAGGCAACTGAATTTCGGCAACCGGGGCATCGAAGTCGGAATGCCGCGAAACTCACCGAGTCAAAGCGTTTCGCCGTTTGCGGAAGAAAGTCTGATGTAGAACAAGTAGCAGAAGCATACATGCTCAAGAGGGATCACCCGAAATTCAAAGGCAACTGAATTTCGGCAACCGGGGCATCGAAGTCGGAATGCCGCGAAACTCACCGAGTCAAAGCGTTTCGCCGTTTGCGGAAGAAAGTCTGATGTAGAACAAGTAGCAGAAGCATACATGCTCAAGAGGGATCACCCGAAATTCAAAGGCAACTGAATTTCGGCAACCGGGGCATCGAAGTCGGAATGCCGCGAAACTCACCGAGTCAAAGCGTTTCGCCGTTTGCGGAAGAAAGTCTGATGTAGAACAAGTAGCAGAAGCATACATGCTCAAGAGGGATCACCCGAAATTCAAAGGCAACTGAATTTCGGCAACCGGGGCATCGAAGTCGGAATGCCGCGAAACTCACCGAGTCAAAGCGTTTCGCCGTTTGCGGAAGAAAGTCTGATGTAGAACAAGTAGCAGAAGCATACATGCTCAAGAGGGATCACCCGAAATTCAAAGGCAACTGAATTTCGGCAACCGGGGCATCGAAGTCGGAATGCCGCGAAACTCACCGAGTCAAAGCGTTTCGCCGTTTGCGGAAGAAGTCTGATGTAGAACAAGTAGCAGAAGCATACATGCTCAAGAGGGATCACCCGAAATTCAAAGGCAACTGAATTTCGGCAACCGGGGCATCGAAGTCGGAATGCCGCGAAACTCACCGAGTCAAAGCGTTTCGCCGTTTGCGGAAGAAAGTCTGATGTAGAACAAGTAGCAGAAGCATACATGCTCAAGAGGGATCACCCGAAATTCAAAGGCAACTGAATTTCGGCAACCGGGGCATCGAAGTCGGAATGCCGCGAAACTCACCGAGTCAAAGCGTTTCGCCGTTTGCGGAAGAAAGTCTGATGTAGAACAAGTAGCAGAAGCATACATGCTCAAGAGGGATCACCCGAAATTCAAAGGCAACTGAATTTCGGCAACCGGGGCATCGAAGTCGGAATGCCGCGAAACTCACCGAGTCAAAGCGTTTCGCCGTTTGCGGAAGAAAGTCTGATGTAGAACAAGTAGCAGAAGCATACATGCTCAAGAGGGATCACCCGAAATTCAAAGGCAACTGAATTTCGGCAACCGGGGCATCGAAGTCGGAATGCCGCGAAACTCACCGAGTCAAAGCGTTTCGCCGTTTGCGGAAGAAAGTCTGATGTAGAACAAGTAGCAGAAGCATACATGCTCAAGAGGGATCACCCGAAATTCAAAGGCAACTGAATTTCGGCAACCGGGCATCGAAGTCGGAATGCCGCGAAACTCACCGAGTCAAAGCGTTTCGCCGTTTGCGGAAGAAAGTCTGATGTAGAACAAGTAGCAGAAGCATACATGCTCAAGAGGGATCACCCGAAATTCAAAGGCAACTGAATTTCGGCAACCGGGGCATCGAAGTCGGAATGCCGCGAAACTCACCGAGTCAAAGCGTTTCGCCGTTTGCGGAAGAAAGTCTGATGTAGAACAAGTAGCAGAAGCATACATGCTCAAGAGGGATCACCCGAAATTCAAAGGCAACTGAATTTCGGCAACCGGGGCATCGAAGTCGGAATGCCGCGAAACTCACCGAGTCAAAGCGTTTCGCCGTTTGCGGAAGAAAGTCTGATGTAGAACAAGTAGCAGAAGCATACATGCTCAAGAGGGATCACCCGAAATTCAAAGGCAACTGAATTTCGGCAACCGGGGCATCGAAGTCGGAATGCCGCGAAACTCACCGAGTCAAAGCGTTTCGCCGTTTGCGGAAGAAAGTCTGATGTAGAACAAGTAGCAGAAGCATACATGCTCAAGAGGGATCACCCGAAATTCAAAGGCAACTGAATTTCGGCAACCGGGGCATCGAAGTCGGAATGCCGCGAAACTCACCGAGTCAAAGCGTTTCGCCGTTTGCGGAAGAAGTCTGATGTAGAACAAGTAGCAGAAGCATACATGCTCAAGAGGGATCACCCGAAATTCAAAGGCAACTGAATTTCGGCAACCGGGGCATCGAAGTCGGAATGCCGCGAAACTCACCGAGTCAAAGCGTTTCGCCGTTTGCGGAAGAAAGTCTGATGTAGAACAAGTAGCAGAAGCATACATGCTCAAGAGGGATCACCCGAAATTCAAAGGCAACTGAATTTCGGCAACCGGGGCATCGAAGTCGGAATGCCGCGAAACTCACCGAGTCAAAGCGTTTCGCCGTTTGCGGAAGAAAGTCTGATGTAGAACAAGTAGCAGAAGCATACATGCTCAAGAGGGATCACCCGAAATTCAAAGGCAACTGAATTTCGGCAACCGGGGCATCGAAGTCGGAATGCCGCGAAACTCACCGAGTCAAAGCGTTTCGCCGTTTGCGGAAGAAAGTCTGATGTAGAACAAGTAGCAGAAGCATACATGCTCAAGAGGGATCACCCGAAATTCAAAGGCAACTGAATTTCGGCAACCGGGGCATCGAAGTCGGAATGCCGCGAAACTCACCGAGTCAAAGCGTTTCGCCGTTTGCGGAAGAAAGTCTGATGTAGAACAAGTAGCAGAAGCATACATGCTCAAGAGGGATCACCCGAAATTCAAAGGCAACTGAATTTCGGCAACCGGGCATCGAAGTCGGAATGCCGCGAAACTCACCGAGTCAAAGCGTTTCGCCGTTTGCGGAAGAAAGTCTGATGTAGAACAAGTAGCAGAAGCATACATGCTCAAGAGGGATCACCCGAAATTCAAAGGCAACTGAATTTCGGCAACCGGGGCATCGAAGTCGGAATGCCGCGAAACTCACCGAGTCAAAGCGTTTCGCCGTTTGCGGAAGAAAGTCTGATGTAGAACAAGTAGCAGAAGCATACATGCTCAAGAGGGATCACCCGAAATTCAAAGGCAACTGAATTTCGGCAAACGGGGCATCGAAGTCGGAATGCCGCGAAACTCACCGAGTCAAAGCGTTTCGCCGTTTGCGGAAGAAAGTCTGATGTAGAACAAGTAGCAGAAGCATACATGCTCAAGAGGGATCACCCGAAATTCAAAGGCAACTGAATTTCGGCAACCGGGGCATCGAAGTCGGAATGCCGCGAAACTCACCGAGTCAAAGCGTTTCGCCGTTTGCGGAAGAAAGTCTGATGTAGAACAAGTAGCAGAAGCATACATGCTCAAGAGGGATCACCCGAAATTCAAAGGCAACTGAATTTCGGCAACCGGGGCATCGAAGTCGGAATGCCGCGAAACTCACCGAGTCAAAGCGTTTCGCCGTTTGCGGAAGAAAGTCTGATGTAGAACAAGTAGCAGAAGCATACATGCTCAAGAGGGATCACCCGAAATTCAAAGGCAACTGAATTTCGGCAACCGGGGCATCGAAGTCGGAATGCCGCGAAACTCACCGAGTCAAAGCGTTTCGCCGTTTGCGGAAGAAAGTCTGATGTAGAACAAGTAGCAGAAGCATACATGCTCAAGAGGGATCACCCGAAATTCAAAGGCAACTGAATTTCGGCAACCGGGGCATCGAAGTCGGAATGCCGCGAAACTCACCGAGTCAAAGCGTTTCGCCGTTTGCGGAAGAAAGTCTGATGTAGAACAAGTAGCAGAAGCATACATGCTCAAGAGGGATCACCCGAAATTCAAAGGCAACTGAATTTCGGCAACCGGGGCATCGAAGTCGGAATGCCGCGAAACTCACCGAGTCAAAGCGTTTCGCCGTTTGCGGAAGAAAGTCTGATGTAGAACAAGTAGCAGAAGCATACATGCTCAAGAGGGATCACCCGAAATTCAAAGGCAACTGAATTTCGGCAACCGGGGCATCGAAGTCGGAATGCCGCGAAACTCACCGAGTCAAAGCGTTTCGCCGTTTGCGGAAGAAAGTCTGATGTAGAACAAGTAGCAGAAGCATACATGCTCAAGAGGGATCACCCGAAATTCAAAGGCAACTGAATTTCGGCAACCGGGGCATCGAAGTCGGAATGCCGCGAAACTCACCGAGTCAAAGCGTTTCGCCGTTTGCGGAAGAAAGTCTGATGTAGAACAAGTAGCAGAAGCATACATGCTCAAGAGGGATCACCCGAAATTCAAAGGCAACTGAATTTCGGCAACCGGGCATCGAAGTCGGAATGCCGCGAAACTCACCGAGTCAAAGCGTTTCGCCGTTTGCGGAAGAAAGTCTGATGTAGAACAAGTAGCAGAAGCATACATGCTCAAGAGGGATCACCCGAAATTCAAAGGCAACTGAATTTCGGCAACCGGGGCATCGAAGTCGGAATGCCGCGAAACTCACCGAGTCAAAGCGTTTCGCCGTTTGCGGAAGAAAGTCTGATGTAGAACAAGTAGCAGAAGCATACATGCTCAAGAGGGATCACCCGAAATTCAAAGGCAACTGAATTTCGGCAACCGGGGCATCGAAGTCGGAATGCCGCGAAACTCACCGAGTCAAAGCGTTTCGCCGTTTGCGGAAGAAAGTCTGATGTAGAACAAGTAGCAGAAGCATACATGCTCAAGAGGGATCACCCGAAATTCAAAGGCAACTGAATTTCGGCAACCGGGGCATCGAAGTCGGAATGCCGCGAAACTCACCGAGTCAAAGCGTTTCGCCGTTTGCGGAAGAAAGTCTGATGTAGAACAAGTAGCAGAAGCATACATGCTCAAGAGGGATCACCCGAAATTCAAAGGCAACTGAATTTCGGCAACCGGGGCATCGAAGTCGGAATGCCGCGAAACTCACCGAGTCAAAGCGTTTCGCCGTTTGCGGAAGAAGTCTGATGTAGAACAAGTAGCAGAAGCATACATGCTCAAGAGGGATCACCCGAAATTCAAAGGCAACTGAATTTCGGCAACCGGGGCATCGAAGTCGGAATGCCGCGAAACTCACCGAGTCAAAGCGTTTCGCCGTTTGCGGAAGAAAGTCTGATGTAGAACAAGTAGCAGAAGCATACATGCTCAAGAGGGATCACCCGAAATTCAAAGGCAACTGAATTTCGGCAACCGGGGCATCGAAGTCGGAATGCCGCGAAACTCACCGAGTCAAAGCGTTTCGCCGTTTGCGGAAGAAAGTCTGATGTAGAACAAGTAGCAGAAGCATACATGCTCAAGAGGGATCACCCGAAATTCAAAGGCAACTGAATTTCGGCAACCGGGGCATCGAAGTCGGAATGCCGCGAAACTCACCGAGTCAAAGCGTTTCGCCGTTTGCGGAAGAAAGTCTGATGTAGAACAAGTAGCAGAAGCATACATGCTCAAGAGGGATCACCCGAAATTCAAAGGCAACTGAATTTCGGCAACCGGGGCATCGAAGTCGGAATGCCGCGAAACTCACCGAGTCAAAGCGTTTCGCCGTTTGCGGAAGAAAGTCTGATGTAGAACAAGTAGCAGAAGCATACATGCTCAAGAGGGATCACCCGAAATTCAAAGGCAACTGAATTTCGGCAACCGGGGCATCGAAGTCGGAATGCCGCGAAACTCACCGAGTCAAAGCGTTTCGCCGTTTGCGGAAGAAAGTCTGATGTAGAACAAGTAGCAGAAGCATACATGCTCAAGAGGGATCACCCGAAATTCAAAGGCAACTGAATTTCGGCAACCGGGGCATCGAAGTCGGAATGCCGCGAAACTCACCGAGTCAAAGCGTTTCGCCGTTTGCGGAAGAAAGTCTGATGTAGAACAAGTAGCAGAAGCATACATGCTCAAGAGGGATCACCCGAAATTCAAAGGCAACTGAATTTCGGCAACCGGGGCATCGAAGTCGGAATGCCGCGAAACTCACCGAGTCAAAGCGTTTCGCCGTTTGCGGAAGAAAGTCTGATGTAGAACAAGTAGCAGAAGCATACATGCTCAAGAGGGATCACCCGAAATTCAAAGGCAACTGAATTTCGGCAACCGGGGCATCGAAGTCGGAATGCCGCGAAACTCACCGAGTCAAAGCGTTTCGCCGTTTGCGGAAGAAAGTCTGATGTAGAACAAGTAGCAGAAGCATACATGCTCAAGAGGGATCACCCGAAATTCAAAGGCAACTGAATTTCGGCAACCGGGGCATCGAAGTCGGAATGCCGCGAAACTCACCGAGTCAAAGCGTTTCGCCGTTTGCGGAAGAAAGTCTGATGTAGAACAAGTAGCAGAAGCATACATGCTCAAGAGGGATCACCCGAAATTCAAAGGCAACTGAATTTCGGCAACCGGGGCATCGAAGTCGGAATGCCGCGAAACTCACCGAGTCAAAGCGTTTCGCCGTTTGCGGAAGAAAGTCTGATGTAGAACAAGTAGCAGAAGCATACATGCTCAAGAGGGATCACCCGAAATTCAAAGGCAACTGAATTTCGGCAACCGGGCATCGAAGTCGGAATGCCGCGAAACTCACCGAGTCAAAGCGTTTCGCCGTTTGCGGAAGAAAGTCTGATGTAGAACAAGTAGCAGAAGCATACATGCTCAAGAGGGATCACCCGAAATTCAAAGGCAACTGAATTTCGGCAACCGGGGCATCGAAGTCGGAATGCCGCGAAACTCACCGAGTCAAAGCGTTTCGCCGTTTGCGGAAGAAAGTCTGATGTAGAACAAGTAGCAGAAGCATACATGCTCAAGAGGGATCACCCGAAATTCAAAGGCAACTGAATTTCGGCAACCGGGGCATCGAAGTCGGAATGCCGCGAAACTCACCGAGTCAAAGCGTTTCGCCGTTTGCGGAAGAAAGTCTGATGTAGAACAAGTAGCAGAAGCATACATGCTCAAGAGGGATCACCCGAAATTCAAAGGCAACTGAATTTCGGCAACCGGGGCATCGAAGTCGGAATGCCGCGAAACTCACCGAGTCAAAGCGTTTCGCCGTTTGCGGAAGAAAGTCTGATGTAGAACAAGTAGCAGAAGCATACATGCTCAAGAGGGATCACCCGAAATTCAAAGGCAACTGAATTTCGGCAACCGGGGCATCGAAGTCGGAATGCCGCGAAACTCACCGAGTCAAAGCGTTTCGCCGTTTGCGGAAGAAAGTCTGATGTAGAACAAGTAGCAGAAGCATACATGCTCAAGAGGGATCACCCGAAATTCAAAGGCAACTGAATTTCGGCAACCGGGGCATCGAAGTCGGAATGCCGCGAAACTCACCGAGTCAAAGCGTTTCGCCGTTTGCGGAAGAAAGTCTGATGTAGAACAAGTAGCAGAAGCATACATGCTCAAGAGGGATCACCCGAAATTCAAAGGCAACTGAATTTCGGCAACCGGGGCATCGAAGTCGGAATGCCGCGAAACTCACCGAGTCAAAGCGTTTCGCCGTTTGCGGAAGAAAGTCTGATGTAGAACAAGTAGCAGAAGCATACATGCTCAAGAGGGATCACCCGAAATTCAAAGGCAACTGAATTTCGGCAACCGGGGCATCGAAGTCGGAATGCCGCGAAACTCACCGAGTCAAAGCGTTTCGCCGTTTGCGGAAGAAAGTCTGATGTAGAACAAGTAGCAGAAGCATACATGCTCAAGAGGGATCACCCGAAATTCAAAGGCAACTGAATTTCGGCAACCGGGGCATCGAAGTCGGAATGCCGCGAAACTCACCGAGTCAAAGCGTTTCGCCGTTTGCGGAAGAAAGTCTGATGTAGAACAAGTAGCAGAAGCATACATGCTCAAGAGGGATCACCCGAAATTCAAAGGCAACTGAATTTCGGCAACCGGGGCATCGAAGTCGGAATGCCGCGAAACTCACCGAGTCAAAGCGTTTCGCCGTTTGCGGAAGAAAGTCTGATGTAGAACAAGTAGCAGAAGCATACATGCTCAAGAGGGATCACCCGAAATTCAAAGGCAACTGAATTTCGGCAACCGGGGCATCGAAGTCGGAATGCCGCGAAACTCACCGAGTCAAAGCGTTTCGCCGTTTGCGGAAGAAAGTCTGATGTAGAACAAGTAGCAGAAGCATACATGCTCAAGAGGGATCACCCGAAATTCAAAGGCAACTGAATTTCGGCAACCGGGGCATCGAAGTCGGAATGCCGCGAAACTCACCGAGTCAAAGCGTTTCGCCGTTTGCGGAAGAAAGTCTGATGTAGAACAAGTAGCAGAAGCATACATGCTCAAGAGGGATCACCCGAAATTCAAAGGCAACTGAATTTCGGCAACCGGGGCATCGAAGTCGGAATGCCGCGAAACTCACCGAGTCAAAGCGTTTCGCCGTTTGCGGAAGAAGTCTGATGTAGAACAAGTAGCAGAAGCATACATGCTCAAGAGGGATCACCCGAAATTCAAAGGCAACTGAATTTCGGCAACCGGGGCATCGAAGTCGGAATGCCGCGAAACTCACCGAGTCAAAGCGTTTCGCCGTTTGCGGAAGAAAGTCTGATGTAGAACAAGTAGCAGAAGCATACATGCTCAAGAGGGATCACCCGAAATTCAAAGGCAACTGAATTTCGGCAACCGGGGCATCGAAGTCGGAATGCCGCGAAACTCACCGAGTCAAAGCGTTTCGCCGTTTGCGGAAGAAAGTCTGATGTAGAACAAGTAGCAGAAGCATACATGCTCAAGAGGGATCACCCGAAATTCAAAGGCAACTGAATTTCGGCAACCGGGGCATCGAAGTCGGAATGCCGCGAAACTCACCGAGTCAAAGCGTTTCGCCGTTTGCGGAAGAAAGTCTGATGTAGAACAAGTAGCAGAAGCATACATGCTCAAGAGGGATCACCCGAAATTCAAAGGCAACTGAATTTCGGCAACCGGGGCATCGAAGTCGGAATGCCGCGAAACTCACCGAGTCAAAGCGTTTCGCCGTTTGCGGAAGAAAGTCTGATGTAGAACAAGTAGCAGAAGCATACATGCTCAAGAGGGATCACCCGAAATTCAAAGGCAACTGAATTTCGGCAACCGGGGCATCGAAGTCGGAATGCCGCGAAACTCACCGAGTCAAAGCGTTTCGCCGTTTGCGGAAGAAAGTCTGATGTAGAACAAGTAGCAGAAGCATACATGCTCAAGAGGGATCACCCGAAATTCAAAGGCAACTGAATTTCGGCAACCGGGGCATCGAAGTCGGAATGCCGCGAAACTCACCGAGTCAAAGCGTTTCGCCGTTTGCGGAAGAAAGTCTGATGTAGAACAAGTAGCAGAAGCATACATGCTCAAGAGGGATCACCCGAAATTCAAAGGCAACTGAATTTCGGCAACCGGGGCATCGAAGTCGGAATGCCGCGAAACTCACCGAGTCAAAGCGTTTCGCCGTTTGCGGAAGAAAGTCTGATGTAGAACAAGTAGCAGAAGCATACATGCTCAAGAGGGATCACCCGAAATTCAAAGGCAACTGAATTTCGGCAACCGGGGCATCGAAGTCGGAATGCCGCGAAACTCACCGAGTCAAAGCGTTTCGCCGTTTGCGGAAGAAAGTCTGATGTAGAACAAGTAGCAGAAGCATACATGCTCAAGAGGGATCACCCGAAATTCAAAGGCAACTGAATTTCGGCAACCGGGGCATCGAAGTCGGAATGCCGCGAAACTCACCGAGTCAAAGCGTTTCGCCGTTTGCGGAAGAAAGTCTGATGTAGAACAAGTAGCAGAAGCATACATGCTCAAGAGGGATCACCCGAAATTCAAAGGCAACTGAATTTCGGCAACCGGGGCATCGAAGTCGGAATGCCGCGAAACTCACCGAGTCAAAGCGTTTCGCCGTTTGCGGAAGAAAGTCTGATGTAGAACAAGTAGCAGAAGCATACATGCTCAAGAGGGATCACCCGAAATTCAAAGGCAACTGAATTTCGGCAACCGGGGCATCGAAGTCGGAATGCCGCGAAACTCACCGAGTCAAAGCGTTTCGCCGTTTGCGGAAGAAAGTCTGATGTAGAACAAGTAGCAGAAGCATACATGCTCAAGAGGGATCACCCGAAATTCAAAGGCAACTGAATTTCGGCAACCGGGGCATCGAAGTCGGAATGCCGCGAAACTCACCGAGTCAAAGCGTTTCGCCGTTTGCGGAAGAAGTCTGATGTAGAACAAGTAGCAGAAGCATACATGCTCAAGAGGGATCACCCGAAATTCAAAGGCAACTGAATTTCGGCAACCGGGGCATCGAAGTCGGAATGCCGCGAAACTCACCGAGTCAAAGCGTTTCGCCGTTTGCGGAAGAAAGTCTGATGTAGAACAAGTAGCAGAAGCATACATGCTCAAGAGGGATCACCCGAAATTCAAAGGCAACTGAATTTCGGCAACCGGGGCATCGAAGTCGGAATGCCGCGAAACTCACCGAGTCAAAGCGTTTCGCCGTTTGCGGAAGAAAGTCTGATGTAGAACAAGTAGCAGAAGCATACATGCTCAAGAGGGATCACCCGAAATTCAAAGGCAACTGAATTTCGGCAACCGGGGCATCGAAGTCGGAATGCCGCGAAACTCACCGAGTCAAAGCGTTTCGCCGTTTGCGGAAGAAAGTCTGATGTAGAACAAGTAGCAGAAGCATACATGCTCAAGAGGGATCACCCGAAATTCAAAGGCAACTGAATTTCGGCAACCGGGGCATCGAAGTCGGAATGCCGCGAAACTCACCGAGTCAAAGCGTTTCGCCGTTTGCGGAAGAAAGTCTGATGTAGAACAAGTAGCAGAAGCATACATGCTCAAGAGGGATCACCCGAAATTCAAAGGCAACTGAATTTCGGCAACCGGGGCATCGAAGTCGGAATGCCGCGAAACTCACCGAGTCAAAGCGTTTCGCCGTTTGCGGAAGAAAGTCTGATGTAGAACAAGTAGCAGAAGCATACATGCTCAAGAGGGATCACCCGAAATTCAAAGGCAACTGAATTTCGGCAACCGGGGCATCGAAGTCGGAATGCCGCGAAACTCACCGAGTCAAAGCGTTTCGCCGTTTGCGGAAGAAAGTCTGATGTAGAACAAGTAGCAGAAGCATACATGCTCAAGAGGGATCACCCGAAATTCAAAGGCAACTGAATTTCGGCAACCGGGGCATCGAAGTCGGAATGCCGCGAAACTCACCGAGTCAAAGCGTTTCGCCGTTTGCGGAAGAAAGTCTGATGTAGAACAAGTAGCAGAAGCATACATGCTCAAGAGGGATCACCCGAAATTCAAAGGCAACTGAATTTCGGCAACCGGGGCATCGAAGTCGGAATGCCGCGAAACTCACCGAGTCAAAGCGTTTCGCCGTTTGCGGAAGAAAGTCTGATGTAGAACAAGTAGCAGAAGCATACATGCTCAAGAGGGATCACCCGAAATTCAAAGGCAACTGAATTTCGGCAACCGGGGCATCGAAGTCGGAATGCCGCGAAACTCACCGAGTCAAAGCGTTTCGCCGTTTGCGGAAGAAAGTCTGATGTAGAACAAGTAGCAGAAGCATACATGCTCAAGAGGGATCACCCGAAATTCAAAGGCAACTGAATTTCGGCAACCGGGCATCGAAGTCGGAATGCCGCGAAACTCACCGAGTCAAAGCGTTTCGCCGTTTGCGGAAGAAAGTCTGATGTAGAACAAGTAGCAGAAGCATACATGCTCAAGAGGGATCACCCGAAATTCAAAGGCAACTGAATTTCGGCAACCGGGGCATCGAAGTCGGAATGCCGCGAAACTCACCGAGTCAAAGCGTTTCGCCGTTTGCGGAAGAAAGTCTGATGTAGAACAAGTAGCAGAAGCATACATGCTCAAGAGGGATCACCCGAAATTCAAAGGCAACTGAATTTCGGCAACCGGGGCATCGAAGTCGGAATGCCGCGAAACTCACCGAGTCAAAGCGTTTCGCCGTTTGCGGAAGAAAGTCTGATGTAGAACAAGTAGCAGAAGCATACATGCTCAAGAGGGATCACCCGAAATTCAAAGGCAACTGAATTTCGGCAACCGGGGCATCGAAGTCGGAATGCCGCGAAACTCACCGAGTCAAAGCGTTTCGCCGTTTGCGGAAGAAAGTCTGATGTAGAACAAGTAGCAGAAGCATACATGCTCAAGAGGGATCACCCGAAATTCAAAGGCAACTGAATTTCGGCAACCGGGGCATCGAAGTCGGAATGCCGCGAAACTCACCGAGTCAAAGCGTTTCGCCGTTTGCGGAAGAAAGTCTGATGTAGAACAAGTAGCAGAAGCATACATGCTCAAGAGGGATCACCCGAAATTCAAAGGCAACTGAATTTCGGCAACCGGGGCATCGAAGTCGGAATGCCGCGAAACTCACCGAGTCAAAGCGTTTCGCCGTTTGCGGAAGAAGTCTGATGTAGAACAAGTAGCAGAAGCATACATGCTCAAGAGGGATCACCCGAAATTCAAAGGCAACTGAATTTCGGCAACCGGGGCATCGAAGTCGGAATGCCGCGAAACTCACCGAGTCAAAGCGTTTCGCCGTTTGCGGAAGAAAGTCTGATGTAGAACAAGTAGCAGAAGCATACATGCTCAAGAGGGATCACCCGAAATTCAAAGGCAACTGAATTTCGGCAACCGGGGCATCGAAGTCGGAATGCCGCGAAACTCACCGAGTCAAAGCGTTTCGCCGTTTGCGGAAGAAAGTCTGATGTAGAACAAGTAGCAGAAGCATACATGCTCAAGAGGGATCACCCGAAATTCAAAGGCAACTGAATTTCGGCAACCGGGCATCGAAGTCGGAATGCCGCGAAACTCACCGAGTCAAAGCGTTTCGCCGTTTGCGGAAGAAAGTCTGATGTAGAACAAGTAGCAGAAGCATACATGCTCAAGAGGGATCACCCGAAATTCAAAGGCAACTGAATTTCGGCAACCGGGGCATCGAAGTCGGAATGCCGCGAAACTCACCGAGTCAAAGCGTTTCGCCGTTTGCGGAAGAAAGTCTGATGTAGAACAAGTAGCAGAAGCATACATGCTCAAGAGGGATCACCCGAAATTCAAAGGCAACTGAATTTCGGCAACCGGGGCATCGAAGTCGGAATGCCGCGAAACTCACCGAGTCAAAGCGTTTCGCCGTTTGCGGAAGAAAGTCTGATGTAGAACAAGTAGCAGAAGCATACATGCTCAAGAGGGATCACCCGAAATTCAAAGGCAACTGAATTTCGGCAACCGGGGCATCGAAGTCGGAATGCCGCGAAACTCACCGAGTCAAAGCGTTTCGCCGTTTGCGGAAGAAAGTCTGATGTAGAACAAGTAGCAGAAGCATACATGCTCAAGAGGGATCACCCGAAATTCAAAGGCAACTGAATTTCGGCAACCGGGGCATCGAAGTCGGAATGCCGCGAAACTCACCGAGTCAAAGCGTTTCGCCGTTTGCGGAAGAAAGTCTGATGTAGAACAAGTAGCAGAAGCATACATGCTCAAGAGGGATCACCCGAAATTCAAAGGCAACTGAATTTCGGCAACCGGGGCATCGAAGTCGGAATGCCGCGAAACTCACCGAGTCAAAGCGTTTCGCCGTTTGCGGAAGAAAGTCTGATGTAGAACAAGTAGCAGAAGCATACATGCTCAAGAGGGATCACCCGAAATTCAAAGGCAACTGAATTTCGGCAACCGGGGCATCGAAGTCGGAATGCCGCGAAACTCACCGAGTCAAAGCGTTTCGCCGTTTGCGGAAGAAAGTCTGATGTAGAACAAGTAGCAGAAGCATACATGCTCAAGAGGGATCACCCGAAATTCAAAGGCAACTGAATTTCGGCAACCGGGGCATCGAAGTCGGAATGCCGCGAAACTCACCGAGTCAAAGCGTTTCGCCGTTTGCGGAAGAAAGTCTGATGTAGAACAAGTAGCAGAAGCATACATGCTCAAGAGGGATCACCCGAAATTCAAAGGCAACTGAATTTCGGCAACCGGGGCATCGAAGTCGGAATGCCGCGAAACTCACCGAGTCAAAGCGTTTCGCCGTTTGCGGAAGAAAGTCTGATGTAGAACAAGTAGCAGAAGCATACATGCTCAAGAGGGATCACCCGAAATTCAAAGGCAACTGAATTTCGGCAACCGGGGCATCGAAGTCGGAATGCCGCGAAACTCACCGAGTCAAAGCGTTTCGCCGTTTGCGGAAGAAAGTCTGATGTAGAACAAGTAGCAGAAGCATACATGCTCAAGAGGGATCACCCGAAATTCAAAGGCAACTGAATTTCGGCAACCGGGGCATCGAAGTCGGAATGCCGCGAAACTCACCGAGTCAAAGCGTTTCGCCGTTTGCGGAAGAAAGTCTGATGTAGAACAAGTAGCAGAAGCATACATGCTCAAGAGGGATCACCCGAAATTCAAAGGCAACTGAATTTCGGCAACCGGGGCATCGAAGTCGGAATGCCGCGAAACTCACCGAGTCAAAGCGTTTCGCCGTTTGCGGAAGAAAGTCTGATGTAGAACAAGTAGCAGAAGCATACATGCTCAAGAGGGATCACCCGAAATTCAAAGGCAACTGAATTTCGGCAACCGGGGCATCGAAGTCGGAATGCCGCGAAACTCACCGAGTCAAAGCGTTTCGCCGTTTGCGGAAGAAGTCTGATGTAGAACAAGTAGCAGAAGCATACATGCTCAAGAGGGATCACCCGAAATTCAAAGGCAACTGAATTTCGGCAACCGGGGCATCGAAGTCGGAATGCCGCGAAACTCACCGAGTCAAAGCGTTTCGCCGTTTGCGGAAGAAAGTCTGATGTAGAACAAGTAGCAGAAGCATACATGCTCAAGAGGGATCACCCGAAATTCAAAGGCAACTGAATTTCGGCAACCGGGGCATCGAAGTCGGAATGCCGCGAAACTCACCGAGTCAAAGCGTTTCGCCGTTTGCGGAAGAAAGTCTGATGTAGAACAAGTAGCAGAAGCATACATGCTCAAGAGGGATCACCCGAAATTCAAAGGCAACTGAATTTCGGCAACCGGGGCATCGAAGTCGGAATGCCGCGAAACTCACCGAGTCAAAGCGTTTCGCCGTTTGCGGAAGAAAGTCTGATGTAGAACAAGTAGCAGAAGCATACATGCTCAAGAGGGATCACCCGAAATTCAAAGGCAACTGAATTTCGGCAACCGGGGCATCGAAGTCGGAATGCCGCGAAACTCACCGAGTCAAAGCGTTTCGCCGTTTGCGGAAGAAAGTCTGATGTAGAACAAGTAGCAGAAGCATACATGCTCAAGAGGGATCACCCGAAATTCAAAGGCAACTGAATTTCGGCAACCGGGGCATCGAAGTCGGAATGCCGCGAAACTCACCGAGTCAAAGCGTTTCGCCGTTTGCGGAAGAAAGTCTGATGTAGAACAAGTAGCAGAAGCATACATGCTCAAGAGGGATCACCCGAAATTCAAAGGCAACTGAATTTCGGCAACCGGGGCATCGAAGTCGGAATGCCGCGAAACTCACCGAGTCAAAGCGTTTCGCCGTTTGCGGAAGAAAGTCTGATGTAGAACAAGTAGCAGAAGCATACATGCTCAAGAGGGATCACCCGAAATTCAAAGGCAACTGAATTTCGGCAACCGGGGCATCGAAGTCGGAATGCCGCGAAACTCACCGAGTCAAAGCGTTTCGCCGTTTGCGGAAGAAAGTCTGATGTAGAACAAGTAGCAGAAGCATACATGCTCAAGAGGGATCACCCGAAATTCAAAGGCAACTGAATTTCGGCAACCGGGGCATCGAAGTCGGAATGCCGCGAAACTCACCGAGTCAAAGCGTTTCGCCGTTTGCGGAAGAAAGTCTGATGTAGAACAAGTAGCAGAAGCATACATGCTCAAGAGGGATCACCCGAAATTCAAAGGCAACTGAATTTCGGCAACCGGGGCATCGAAGTCGGAATGCCGCGAAACTCACCGAGTCAAAGCGTTTCGCCGTTTGCGGAAGAAAGTCTGATGTAGAACAAGTAGCAGAAGCATACATGCTCAAGAGGGATCACCCGAAATTCAAAGGCAACTGAATTTCGGCAACCGGGGCATCGAAGTCGGAATGCCGCGAAACTCACCGAGTCAAAGCGTTTCGCCGTTTGCGGAAGAAAGTCTGATGTAGAACAAGTAGCAGAAGCATACATGCTCAAGAGGGATCACCCGAAATTCAAAGGCAACTGAATTTCGGCAACCGGGGCATCGAAGTCGGAATGCCGCGAAACTCACCGAGTCAAAGCGTTTCGCCGTTTGCGGAAGAAAGTCTGATGTAGAACAAGTAGCAGAAGCATACATGCTCAAGAGGGATCACCCGAAATTCAAAGGCAACTGAATTTCGGCAACCGGGGCATCGAAGTCGGAATGCCGCGAAACTCACCGAGTCAAAGCGTTTCGCCGTTTGCGGAAGAAAGTCTGATGTAGAACAAGTAGCAGAAGCATACATGCTCAAGAGGGATCACCCGAAATTCAAAGGCAACTGAATTTCGGCAACCGGGGCATCGAAGTCGGAATGCCGCGAAACTCACCGAGTCAAAGCGTTTCGCCGTTTGCGGAAGAAAGTCTGATGTAGAACAAGTAGCAGAAGCATACATGCTCAAGAGGGATCACCCGAAATTCAAAGGCAACTGAATTTCGGCAACCGGGGCATCGAAGTCGGAATGCCGCGAAACTCACCGAGTCAAAGCGTTTCGCCGTTTGCGGAAGAAGTCTGATGTAGAACAAGTAGCAGAAGCATACATGCTCAAGAGGGATCACCCGAAATTCAAAGGCAACTGAATTTCGGCAACCGGGGCATCGAAGTCGGAATGCCGCGAAACTCACCGAGTCAAAGCGTTTCGCCGTTTGCGGAAGAAAGTCTGATGTAGAACAAGTAGCAGAAGCATACATGCTCAAGAGGGATCACCCGAAATTCAAAGGCAACTGAATTTCGGCAACCGGGGCATCGAAGTCGGAATGCCGCGAAACTCACCGAGTCAAAGCGTTTCGCCGTTTGCGGAAGAAGTCTGATGTAGAACAAGTAGCAGAAGCATACATGCTCAAGAGGGATCACCCGAAATTCAAAGGCAACTGAATTTCGGCAACCGGGGCATCGAAGTCGGAATGCCGCGAAACTCACCGAGTCAAAGCGTTTCGCCGTTTGCGGAAGAAGTCTGATGTAGAACAAGTAGCAGAAGCATACATGCTCAAGAGGGATCACCCGAAATTCAAAGGCAACTGAATTTCGGCAACCGGGCATCGAAGTCGGAATGCCGCGAAACTCACCGAGTCAAAGCGTTTCGCCGTTTGCGGAAGAAAGTCTGATGTAGAACAAGTAGCAGAAGCATACATGCTCAAGAGGGATCACCCGAAATTCAAAGGCAACTGAATTTCGGCAACCGGGGCATCGAAGTCGGAATGCCGCGAAACTCACCGAGTCAAAGCGTTTCGCCGTTTGCGGAAGAAAGTCTGATGTAGAACAAGTAGCAGAAGCATACATGCTCAAGAGGGATCACCCGAAATTCAAAGGCAACTGAATTTCGGCAACCGGGGCATCGAAGTCGGAATGCCGCGAAACTCACCGAGTCAAAGCGTTTCGCCGTTTGCGGAAGAAGTCTGATGTAGAACAAGTAGCAGAAGCATACATGCTCAAGAGGGATCACCCGAAATTCAAAGGCAACTGAATTTCGGCAACCGGGGCATCGAAGTCGGAATGCCGCGAAACTCACCGAGTCAAAGCGTTTCGCCGTTTGCGGAAGAAGTCTGATGTAGAACAAGTAGCAGAAGCATACATGCTCAAGAGGGATCACCCGAAATTCAAAGGCAACTGAATTTCGGCAACCGGGGCATCGAAGTCGGAATGCCGCGAAACTCACCGAGTCAAAGCGTTTCGCCGTTTGCGGAAGAAGTCTGATGTAGAACAAGTAGCAGAAGCATACATGCTCAAGAGGGATCACCCGAAATTCAAAGGCAACTGAATTTCGGCAACCGGGGCATCGAAGTCGGAATGCCGCGAAACTCACCGAGTCAAAGCGTTTCGCCGTTTGCGGAAGAAGTCTGATGTAGAACAAGTAGCAGAAGCATACATGCTCAAGAGGGATCACCCGAAATTCAAAGGCAACTGAATTTCGGCAACCGGGGCATCGAAGTCGGAATGCCGCGAAACTCACCGAGTCAAAGCGTTTCGCCGTTTGCGGAAGAAAGTCTGATGTAGAACAAGTAGCAGAAGCATACATGCTCAAGAGGGATCACCCGAAATTCAAAGGCAACTGAATTTCGGCAACCGGGGCATCGAAGTCGGAATGCCGCGAAACTCACCGAGTCAAAGCGTTTCGCCGTTTGCGGAAGAAGTCTGATGTAGAACAAGTAGCAGAAGCATACATGCTCAAGAGGGATCACCCGAAATTCAAAGGCAACTGAATTTCGGCAACCGGGGCATCGAAGTCGGAATGCCGCGAAACTCACCGAGTCAAAGCGTTTCGCCGTTTGCGGAAGAAGTCTGATGTAGAACAAGTAGCAGAAGCATACATGCTCAAGAGGGATCACCCGAAATTCAAAGGCAACTGAATTTCGGCAACCGGGGCATCGAAGTCGGAATGCCGCGAAACTCACCGAGTCAAAGCGTTTCGCCGTTTGCGGAAGAAAGTCTGATGTAGAACAAGTAGCAGAAGCATACATGCTCAAGAGGGATCACCCGAAATTCAAAGGCAACTGAATTTCGGCAACCGGGGCATCGAAGTCGGAATGCCGCGAAACTCACCGAGTCAAAGCGTTTCGCCGTTTGCGGAAGAAAGTCTGATGTAGAACAAGTAGCAGAAGCATACATGCTCAAGAGGGATCACCCGAAATTCAAAGGCAACTGAATTTCGGCAACCGGGGCATCGAAGTCGGAATGCCGCGAAACTCACCGAGTCAAAGCGTTTCGCCGTTTGCGGAAGAAGTCTGATGTAGAACAAGTAGCAGAAGCATACATGCTCAAGAGGGATCACCCGAAATTCAAAGGCAACTGAATTTCGGCAACCGGGGCATCGAAGTCGGAATGCCGCGAAACTCACCGAGTCAAAGCGTTTCGCCGTTTGCGGAAGAAAGTCTGATGTAGAACAAGTAGCAGAAGCATACATGCTCAAGAGGGATCACCCGAAATTCAAAGGCAACTGAATTTCGGCAACCGGGGCATCGAAGTCGGAATGCCGCGAAACTCACCGAGTCAAAGCGTTTCGCCGTTTGCGGAAGAAAGTCTGATGTAGAACAAGTAGCAGAAGCATACATGCTCAAGAGGGATCACCCGAAATTCAAAGGCAACTGAATTTCGGCAACCGGGGCATCGAAGTCGGAATGCCGCGAAACTCACCGAGTCAAAGCGTTTCGCCGTTTGCGGAAGAAGTCTGATGTAGAACAAGTAGCAGAAGCATACATGCTCAAGAGGGATCACCCGAAATTCAAAGGCAACTGAATTTCGGCAACCGGGCATCGAAGTCGGAATGCCGCGAAACTCACCGAGTCAAAGCGTTTCGCCGTTTGCGGAAGAAAGTCTGATGTAGAACAAGTAGCAGAAGCATACATGCTCAAGAGGGATCACCCGAAATTCAAAGGCAACTGAATTTCGGCAACCGGGGCATCGAAGTCGGAATGCCGCGAAACTCACCGAGTCAAAGCGTTTCGCCGTTTGCGGAAGAAGTCTGATGTAGAACAAGTAGCAGAAGCATACATGCTCAAGAGGGATCACCCGAAATTCAAAGGCAACTGAATTTCGGCAACCGGGGCATCGAAGTCGGAATGCCGCGAAACTCACCGAGTCAAAGCGTTTCGCCGTTTGCGGAAGAAGTCTGATGTAGAACAAGTAGCAGAAGCATACATGCTCAAGAGGGATCACCCGAAATTCAAAGGCAACTGAATTTCGGCAACCGGGGCATCGAAGTCGGAATGCCGCGAAACTCACCGAGTCAAAGCGTTTCGCCGTTTGCGGAAGAAGTCTGATGTAGAACAAGTAGCAGAAGCATACATGCTCAAGAGGGATCACCCGAAATTCAAAGGCAACTGAATTTCGGCAACCGGGGCATCGAAGTCGGAATGCCGCGAAACTCACCGAGTCAAAGCGTTTCGCCGTTTGCGGAAGAAGTCTGATGTAGAACAAGTAGCAGAAGCATACATGCTCAAGAGGGATCACCCGAAATTCAAAGGCAACTGAATTTCGGCAACCGGGCATCGAAGTCGGAATGCCGCGAAACTCACCGAGTCAAAGCGTTTCGCCGTTTGCGGAAGAAGTCTGATGTAGAACAAGTAGCAGAAGCATACATGCTCAAGAGGGATCACCCGAAATTCAAAGGCAACTGAATTTCGGCAACCGGGGCATCGAAGTCGGAATGCCGCGAAACTCACCGAGTCAAAGCGTTTCGCCGTTTGCGGAAGAAGTCTGATGTAGAACAAGTAGCAGAAGCATACATGCTCAAGAGGGATCACCCGAAATTCAAAGGCAACTGAATTTCGGCAACCGGGGCATCGAAGTCGGAATGCCGCGAAACTCACCGAGTCAAAGCGTTTCGCCGTTTGCGGAAGAAGTCTGATGTAGAACAAGTAGCAGAAGCATACATGCTCAAGAGGGATCACCCGAAATTCAAAGGCAACTGAATTTCGGCAACCGGGGCATCGAAGTCGGAATGCCGCGAAACTCACCGAGTCAAAGCGTTTCGCCGTTTGCGGAAGAAGTCTGATGTAGAACAAGTAGCAGAAGCATACATGCTCAAGAGGGATCACCCGAAATTCAAAGGCAACTGAATTTCGGCAACCGGGGCATCGAAGTCGGAATGCCGCGAAACTCACCGAGTCAAAGCGTTTCGCCGTTTGCGGAAGAAGTCTGATGTAGAACAAGTAGCAGAAGCATACATGCTCAAGAGGGATCACCCGAAATTCAAAGGCAACTGAATTTCGGCAACCGGGGCATCGAAGTCGGAATGCCGCGAAACTCACCGAGTCAAAGCGTTTCGCCGTTTGCGGAAGAAGTCTGATGTAGAACAAGTAGCAGAAGCATACATGCTCAAGAGGGATCACCCGAAATTCAAAGGCAACTGAATTTCGGCAACCGGGGCATCGAAGTCGGAATGCCGCGAAACTCACCGAGTCAAAGCGTTTCGCCGTTTGCGGAAGAAGTCTGATGTAGAACAAGTAGCAGAAGCATACATGCTCAAGAGGGATCACCCGAAATTCAAAGGCAACTGAATTTCGGCAACCGGGCATCGAAGTCGGAATGCCGCGAAACTCACCGAGTCAAAGCGTTTCGCCGTTTGCGGAAGAAGTCTGATGTAGAACAAGTAGCAGAAGCATACATGCTCAAGAGGGATCACCCGAAATTCAAAGGCAACTGAATTTCGGCAACCGGGGCATCGAAGTCGGAATGCCGCGAAACTCACCGAGTCAAAGCGTTTCGCCGTTTGCGGAAGAAGTCTGATGTAGAACAAGTAGCAGAAGCATACATGCTCAAGAGGGATCACCCGAAATTCAAAGGCAACTGAATTTCGGCAACCGGGGGCATCGAAAAGTCGGAATGCCGAAAATCACCGAGTCAAAGCGTTTCGCCGCTTCGAAGAAGAAGAAAAGAAGAATGTAAAACAAGTAGCAGAA
>CM055349.1:725753-743246 GCA_029228515.1 Populus alba x Populus x berolinensis | reverse complement strand
CGACGAAACGCTTTGACTCGGTGAGTTTGGCGGCATTCCGACTTCGATGCCCCAGTTGCCGAAATTCAGTTGCCTTTGAATTTCGGGTGATCCCTCTTGAGCAACTATGCTTCTGTTACTTGTTCTACATCAGATTTCTTCCGCAATAGGCGAAACGCTTTGCCTCGGTGAGTTTCACGGCATTCCGACTACGATGCCCCGGTTGCCGAAATTCAGTTGCCGTTGAATTTCGTGTGACCCCTCTTGAGCATGTATGCTTCTTCTACTTGTTCTACATCAGACTTTCTTCCCCAAACAGCAAAACGCTTTGACTCGGTGAGTTTGGCGGCATTCCGACTTTGATGCCCCGGTTGCCGAAATTCAGCTGCCTTTGAATTTCCGGTGATCCCTCTTGAGCATGTATGCTTCTTCTAATTGTTCTACATTAGACTTTCTTCCCCAAACGACGAAACGCTTTGACTCGGTGAGTTTGGCGGCATTCCGACTTCGATGCCCCGGTTGCCGAAATTCAGTTGCCTTTGAATTTCGGGTGATCCCTCTAGAGCATGTATGCTTCTGCTACTTGTTATCCATCAGATTTCATCCGCAAACGGCGAAACGCTTTGCCTCGGTGAGTTTCACGGCATTACGACTTCGATGCCCCGGTTGCCGAAATTCAGTTGCCTTTGAATTTCGGGTGATCCCTCTTGAGCATGTATGCTTCTGCTACTTGTTCTCCATCAGAATTTCTTCCGCAAACGGCGAAACGCTTTGACTCGGTGAGTTTCGCGGCATTCCGACTTCGATGCCCCGGTTGCCGAAATTCAGTTGCCTTTGAATTTCGGGTGATCCCTCTTGAGCATGTATGCTTCTGCTACTTGTTCTCCATCAGAATTTCTTCCGCAAACGGCGAAACGCTTTGACTCGGTGAGTTTCGCGGCATTCCGACTTCGATGCCCCGGTTGCCGAAATTCAGTTGCCTTTGAATTTCGGGTGATCCCTCTTGAGCATGTATGCTTCTGCTACTTGTTCTCCATCAGAATTTCTTCCGCAAACGGCGAAACGCTTTGACTCGGTGAGTTTCGCGGCATTCCGACTTCGATGCCCCGGTTGCCGAAATTCAGTTGCCTTTGAATTTCGGGTGATCCCTCTTGAGCATGTATGCTTCTGCTACTTGTTCTCCATCAGAATTTCTTCCCCAAACGGCGAAACGCTTTGACTCGGTGAGTTTCGCGGCATTCCGACTTCGATGCCCCGGTTGCCGAAATTCAGTTGCCTTTGAATTTCGGGTGATCCCTCTTGAGCATGTATGCTTCTGCTACTTGTTCTCCATCAGACTTTCTTCCGCAAACGGCGAAACGCTTTGACTCGGTGAGTTTCGCGGCATTCCGACTTCGATGCCCCGGTTGCCGAAATTCAGTTGCCTTTGAATTTCGGGTGATCCCTCTTGAGCATGTATGCTTCTGCTACTTGTTCTCCATCAGATTTCTTCCCAAACGGCGAAACGCTTTGACTCGGTGAGTTTCGCGGCATTCCGACTTCGATGCCCCGGTTGCCGAAATTCAGTTGCCTTTGAATTTCGGGTGATCCCTCTTGAGCATGTATGCTTCTGCTACTTGTTCTCCATCAGATTTCTTCCGCAAACGGCGAAACGCTTTGACTCGGTGAGTTTCGCGGCATTCCGACTTCGATGCCCCGGTTGCCGAAATTCAGTTGCCTTTGAATTTCGGGTGATCCCTCTTGAGCATGTATGCTTCTGCTACTTGTTCTCCATCAGAATTTCTTCCGCAAACGGCGAAACGCTTTGACTCGGTGAGTTTCGCGGCATTCCGACTTCGATGCCCCGGTTGCCGAAATTCAGTTGCCTTTGAATTTCGGGTGATCCCTCTTGAGCATGTATGCTTCTGCTACTTGTTCTCCATCAGAATTTCTTCCGCAAACGGCGAAACGCTTTGACTCGGTGAGTTTCGCGGCATTCCGACTTCGATGCCCCGGTTGCCGAAATTCAGTTGCCTTTGAATTTCGGGTGATCCCTCTTGAGCATGTATGCTTCTGCTACTTGTTCTCCATCAGATTTCTTCCGCAAACGGCGAAACGCTTTGACTCGGTGAGTTTCGCGGCATTCCGACTTCGATGCCCCGGTTGCCGAAATTCAGTTGCCTTTGAATTTCGGGTGATCCCTCTTGAGCATGTATGCTTCTGCTACTTGTTCTCCATCAGAATTTCTTCCGCAAACGGCGAAACGCTTTGACTCGGTGAGTTTCGCGGCATTCCGACTTCGATGCCCCGGTTGCCGAAATTCAGTTGCCTTTGAATTTCGGGTGATCCCTCTTGAGCATGTATGCTTCTGCTACTTGTTCTCCATCAGACTTTCTTCCGCAAACGGCGAAACGCTTTGACTCGGTGAGTTTCGCGGCATTCCGACTTCGATGCCCCGGTTGCCGAAATTCAGTTGCCTTTGAATTTCGGGTGATCCCTCTTGAGCATGTATGCTTCTGCTACTTGTTCTCCATCAGAATTTCTTCCGCAAACGGCGAAACGCTTTGACTCGGTGAGTTTCGCGGCATTCCGACTTCGATGCCCCGGTTGCCGAAATTCAGTTGCCTTTGAATTTCGGGTGATCCCTCTTGAGCATGTATGCTTCTGCTACTTGTTCTCCATCAGAATTTCTTCCGCAAACGGCGAAACGCTTTGACTCGGTGAGTTTCGCGGCATTCCGACTTCGATGCCCGGTTGCCGAAATTCAGTTGCCTTTGAATTTCGGGTGATCCCTCTTGAGCATGTATGCTTCTGCTACTTGTTCTCCATCAGAATTTCTTCCGCAAACGGCGAAACGCTTTGACTCGGTGAGTTTCGCGGCATTCCGATTCGATGCCCCGGTTGCCGAAATTCAGTTGCCTTTCAACTTCGGGTGATCCCTCTTGAGCATGTATGCTTCTGCTACTTGTTCTCCATCAGAATTTCTTCCGCAAACGGCGAAATGCTTTATCTCGGTGAGTTTCGCGGCATTCCGACTTCGATGCCCCGGTTGCCGAAATTCAGTTGCCTTTGAATTTCGGGTGATCCCTCTTGAGCATGTATGCTTCTGCTACTTGTTCTCCATCAGAATTTCTTCCGCAAACGGCGAAACGCTTTGACTCGGTGAGTTTCGCGGCATTCCGACTTCGATGCCCCGGTTGCCGAAATTCAGTTGCCTTTGAATTTCGGGTGATCCCTCTTGAGCATGTATGCTTCTGCTACTTGTTCTCCATCAGAATTTCTTCCGCAAACGGCGAAACGCTTTGACTCGGTGAGTTTCGCGGCATTCCGACTTCGATGCCCCGGTTGCCGAAATTCAGTTGCCTTTGAATTTCGGGTGATCCCTCTTGAGCATGTATGCTTCTGCTACTTGTTCTCCATCAGAATTTCTTCCGCAAACGGCGAAACGCTTTGACTCGGTGAGTTTCGCGGCATTCCGACTTCGATGCCCCGGTTGCCGAAATTCAGTTGCCTTTGAATTTCGGGTGATCCCTCTTGAGCATGTATGCTTCTGCTACTTGTTCTCCATCAGAATTTCTTCCGCAAACGGCGAAACGCTTTGACTCGGTGAGTTTCGCGGCATTCCGACTTCGATGCCCCGGTTGCCGAAATTCAGTTGCCTTTGAATTTCGGGTGATCCCTCTTGAGCATGTATGCTTCTGCTACTTGTTCTCCATCAGAATTTCTTCCGCAAACGGCGAAACGCTTTGACTCGGTGAGTTTCGCGGCATTCCGACTTCGATGCCCCGGTTGCCGAAATTCAGTTGCCTTTGAATTTCGGGTGATCCCTCTTGAGCATGTATGCTTCTGCTACTTGTTCTCCATCAGAATTTCTTCCGCAAACGGCGAAACGCTTTGACTCGGTGAGTTTCGCGGCATTCCGACTTCGATTCCCCGGTTGCCGAAATTCAGTTGCCTTTGAATTTCGGGTGATCCCTCTTGAGCATGTATGCTTCTGCTACTTGTTCTCCATCAGAATTTCTTCCCAAACGGCGAAACGCTTTGACTCGGTGAGTTTCGCGGCATTCCGACTTCGAGGTCCCGGTTGCCGAAATTCAGTTGCCTTTGAATTTCGGGTGATCCGTGTTGAGCATGTATGCTTCTGCTACTTGTTCTCAATCAGACTTTCTTCCACAAACGGCGAAACGCTTTGACTCGGTGCGTTTCGCGGCATTCCGACTTCGATGCCCTGGTTGCCGAAATTCAGTTGCCTTTGAATTTCGGGTGATCCCTCTTGAGCATGTATGCTTCTGCTACTTGTTCTCCATCAGAATTTCTTCCGCAAACGGCGAAACGCTTTGACTCGGTGAGTTTCGCGGCATTCCGACTTCGATGCCCCGGTTGCCGAAATTCAGTTGCCTTTGAATTTCGGGTGATCCCTCTTGAGTATGTATGCTTCTTCTACTTGTTCTCCATCAGATTTTCTTACGCAAACGGCGAAACGCTTTGACTCGGTGAGTTTCGCGGCATTCCGACTTCGATGCCCCGGTTGCCGAAATTCAGTTGCCTTTGAATTTCGGGTGATCCCTCTTGAGCATGTATGCTTCTGCTACTTGTTCTCCATCAAACTTTCTTACGCAAACGGCGAAACGCTTTGACTCGGTGAGTTTCGCGGCATTCCGACTTCGATGCCCTGGTTGCCGAAATCCAGTTGCCTTTGAATTTCGTGTGATCCCTCTTGAGCATGTATGCTTCTGCTACTTGTTCTCCATAAGAGTTTCTTCCCCAAACGGCGAAACGCTTTGACTCGGTGAGTTTCGCGGCATTCCGACTTTGATGCCCCGGTTGCCGAAATTCAGTTGCCTTTGAATTTCGGGTGATCCCTCTTGAGCATGTATGCTTCTGCTACTTGTTCTCCATCAGAATTTCTTCCCAAACGGCGAAACGCTTTGACTCGGTGAGTTTCGCAGCATTCCGACTTCGATGCCCCGGTTGCCGAAATTCAATTGCCTTTGAATTTCGGGTGATCCCTCTTGAGCATGTATGCTTCTGCTACTTGTTCTCCATCAGAATTTCTTCAGCAAACGGCGAAACGCTTTGACTCGGTGAGTTGCACGGCATTCCGAATTCGATTCCCCAGTTGCCGAAATTCAGTTGCCTTTCAATTTCGGGCGATCCCTCTTGAGCATGTATGCTTCTGCTACTTGTTCTCCATAAGAGTTACTTCCCCAAACGGCGAAACGCTTTGACACGGTGAGTTTCGCGGCATTCCGACTTCGATGCCCCGGTTGCCGAAATTCAGTTGCCTTTGAATTTCGGGTGATCCCTCTTGAGCATGGATGCTTCTGCTACTTGTTCTCCATCAGACTTTCTTACGCAAACGGCGAAACGCTTTGACTGGGTGAGTTTCGCGGCATTCCGACTTCGATGCCCCGGTTGCCGAAATTCAGTTGCCTTTGAATTTCGGGTGATCCCTCTTGAGCATGTATGCTTCTGCTACTTGTTCTCCATCAGAATTTCTTCCGCAAACGGCGAAACGCTTTGACTCGGTGAGTTTCGCGGCATTCCGACTTCGATGCCCCGGTTGCCGAAATTCAGTTGCCTTTGAATTTCGGGTGATCCCTCTTGAGCATGTATGCTTCTGCTACTTGTTCTCCATCAGACTTTCTTCCGCAAACGGCGAAACGCTTTGACTCGGTGAGTTTCGCGGCATTCCGACTTCGATGCCCCGGTTGCCGAAATTCAGTTGCCTTTGAATTTCGGGTGATCCCTCTTGAGCATGTATGCTTCTGCTACTTGTTCTCCATCAGAATTTCTTCCGCAAACGGCGAAACGCTTTGACTCGGTGAGTTTCGCGGCATTCCGACTTCGATGCCCCGGTTGCCGAAATTCAGTTGCCTTTGAATTTCGGGTGATCCCTCTTGAGCATGTATGCTTCTGCTACTTGTTCTCCATCAGAATTTCTTCCGCAAACGGCGAAACGCTTTGACTCGGTGAGTTTCGCGGCATTCCGACTTCGATGCCCCGGTTGCCGAAATTCAGTTGCCTTTGAATTTCGGGTGATCCCTCTTGAGCATGTATGCTTCTGCTACTTGTTCTCCATCAGAATTTCTTCCGCAAACGGCGAAACGCTTTGACTCGGTGAGTTTCGCGGCATTCCGACTTCGATGCCCCGGTTGCCGAAATTCAGTTGCCTTTGAATTTCGGGTGATCCCTCTTGAGCATGTATGCTTCTGCTACTTGTTCTCCATCAGAATTTCTTCCGCAAACGGCGAAACGCTTTGACTCGGTGAGTTTCGCGGCATTCCGACTTCGATGCCCCGGTTGCCGAAATTCAGTTGCCTTTGAATTTCGGGTGATCCCTCTTGAGCATGTATGCTTCTGCTACTTGTTCTCCATCAGAATTTCTTCCGCAAACGGCGAAACGCTTTGACTCGGTGAGTTTCGCGGCATTCCGACTTCGATGCCCCGGTTGCCGAAATTCAGTTGCCTTTGAATTTCGGGTGATCCCTCTTGAGCATGTATGCTTCTGCTACTTGTTCTCCATCAGAATTTCTTCCGCAAACGGCGAAACGCTTTGACTCGGTGAGTTTCGCGGCATTCCGACTTCGATGCCCCGGTTGCCGAAATTCAGTTGCCTTTGAATTTCGGGTGATCCCTCTTGAGCATGTATGCTTCTGCTACTTGTTCTCCATCAGAATTTCTTCCGCAAACGGCGAAACGCTTTGACTCGGTGAGTTTCGCGGCATTCCGACTTCGATGCCCGGTTGCCGAAATTCAGTTGCCTTTGAATTTCGGGTGATCCCTCTTGAGCATGTATGCTTCTGCTACTTGTTCTCCATCAGAATTTCTTCCGCAAACGGCGAAACGCTTTGACTCGGTGAGTTTCGCGGCATTCCGACTTCGATGCCCCGGTTGCCGAAATTCAGTTGCCTTTGAATTTCGGGTGATCCCTCTTGAGCATGTATGCTTCTGCTACTTGTTCTCCATCAGAATTTCTTCCGCAAACGGCGAAACGCTTTGACTCGGTGAGTTTCGCGGCATTCCGACTTCGATGCCCCGGTTGCCGAAATTCAGTTGCCTTTGAATTTCGGGTGATCCCTCTTGAGCATGTATGCTTCTGCTACTTGTTCTCCATCAGAATTTCTTCCGCAAACGGCGAAACGCTTTGACTCGGTGAGTTTCGCGGCATTCCGACTTCGATGCCCCGGTTGCCGAAATTCAGTTGCCTTTGAATTTCGGGTGATCCCTCTTGAGCATGTATGCTTCTGCTACTTGTTCTCCATCAGAATTTCTTCCGCAAACGGCGAAACGCTTTGACTCGGTGAGTTTCGCGGCATTCCGACTTCGATGCCCCGGTTGCCGAAATTCAGTTGCCTTTGAATTTCGGGTGATCCCTCTTGAGCATGTATGCTTCTGCTACTTGTTCTCCATCAGACTTTCTTCCGCAAACGGCGAAACGCTTTGACTCGGTGAGTTTCGCGGCATTCCGACTTCGATGCCCCGGTTGCCGAAATTCAGTTGCCTTTGAATTTCGGGTGATCCCTCTTGAGCATGTATGCTTCTGCTACTTGTTCTCCATCAGAATTTCTTCCGCAAACGGCGAAACGCTTTGACTCGGTGAGTTTCGCGGCATTCCGACTTCGATGCCCCGGTTGCCGAAATTCAGTTGCCTTTGAATTTCGGGTGATCCCTCTTGAGCATGTATGCTTCTGCTACTTGTTCTCCATCAGAATTTCTTCCGCAAACGGCGAAACGCTTTGACTCGGTGAGTTTCGCGGCATTCCGACTTCGATGCCCCGGTTGCCGAAATTCAGTTGCCTTTGAATTTCGGGTGATCCCTCTTGAGCATGTATGCTTCTGCTACTTGTTCTCCATCAGAATTTCTTCCGCAAACGGCGAAACGCTTTGACTCGGTGAGTTTCGCGGCATTCCGACTTCGATGCCCCGGTTGCCGAAATTCAGTTGCCTTTGAATTTCGGGTGATCCCTCTTGAGCATGTATGCTTCTGCTACTTGTTCTCCATCAGAATTTCTTCCGCAAACGGCGAAACGCTTTGACTCGGTGAGTTTCGCGGCATTCCGACTTCGATGCCCCGGTTGCCGAAATTCAGTTGCCTTTGAATTTCGGGTGATCCCTCTTGAGCATGTATGCTTCTGCTACTTGTTCTCCATCAGAATTTCTTCCGCAAACGGCGAAACGCTTTGACTCGGTGAGTTTCGCGGCATTCCGACTTCGATGCCCCGGTTGCCGAAATTCAGTTGCCTTTGAATTTCGGGTGATCCCTCTTGAGCATGTATGCTTCTGCTACTTGTTCTCCATCAGAATTTCTTCCGCAAACGGCGAAACGCTTTGACTCGGTGAGTTTCGCGGCATTCCGACTTCGATGCCCCGGTTGCCGAAATTCAGTTGCCTTTGAATTTCGGGTGATCCCTCTTGAGCATGTATGCTTCTGCTACTTGTTCTCCATCAGAATTTCTTCCGCAAACGGCGAAACGCTTTGACTCGGTGAGTTTCGCGGCATTCCGACTTCGATGCCCCGGTTGCCGAAATTCAGTTGCCTTTGAATTTCGGGTGATCCCTCTTGAGCATGTATGCTTCTGCTACTTGTTCTCCATCAGAATTTCTTCCGCAAACGGCGAAACGCTTTGACTCGGTGAGTTTCGCGGCATTCCGACTTCGATGCCCCGGTTGCCGAAATTCAGTTGCCTTTGAATTTCGGGTGATCCCTCTTGAGCATGTATGCTTCTGCTACTTGTTCTCCATCAGAATTTCTTCCGCAAACGGCGAAACGCTTTGACTCGGTGAGTTTCGCGGCATTCCGACTTCGATGCCCCGGTTGCCGAAATTCAGTTGCCTTTGAATTTCGGGTGATCCCTCTTGAGCATGTATGCTTCTGCTACTTGTTCTCCATCAGACTTTCTTCCGCAAACGGCGAAACGCTTTGACTCGGTGAGTTTCGCGGCATTCCGACTTCGATGCCCCGGTTGCCGAAATTCAGTTGCCTTTGAATTTCGGGTGATCCCTCTTGAGCATGTATGCTTCTGCTACTTGTTCTCCATCAGAATTTCTTCCGCAAACGGCGAAACGCTTTGACTCGGTGAGTTTCGCGGCATTCCGACTTCGATGCCCCGGTTGCCGAAATTCAGTTGCCTTTGAATTTCGGGTGATCCCTCTTGAGCATGTATGCTTCTGCTACTTGTTCTCCATCAGAATTTCTTCCGCAAACGGCGAAACGCTTTGACTCGGTGAGTTTCGCGGCATTCCGACTTCGATGCCCCGGTTGCCGAAATTCAGTTGCCTTTGAATTTCGGGTGATCCCTCTTGAGCATGTATGCTTCTGCTACTTGTTCTCCATCAGACTTTCTTCCGCAAACGGCGAAACGCTTTGACTCGGTGAGTTTCGCGGCATTCCGACTTCGATGCCCCGGTTGCCGAAATTCAGTTGCCTTTGAATTTCGGGTGATCCCTCTTGAGCATGTATGCTTCTGCTACTTGTTCTCCATCAGAATTTCTTCCGCAAACGGCGAAACGCTTTGACTCGGTGAGTTTCGCGGCATTCCGACTTCGATGCCCCGGTTGCCGAAATTCAGTTGCCTTTGAATTTCGGGTGATCCCTCTTGAGCATGTATGCTTCTGCTACTTGTTCTCCATCAGAATTTCTTCCGCAAACGGCGAAACGCTTTGACTCGGTGAGTTTCGCGGCATTCCGACTTCGATGCCCCGGTTGCCGAAATTCAGTTGCCTTTGAATTTCGGGTGATCCCTCTTGAGCATGTATGCTTCTGCTACTTGTTCTCCATCAGACTTTCTTCCGCAAACGGCGAAACGCTTTGACTCGGTGAGTTTCGCGGCATTCCGACTTCGATGCCCCGGTTGCCGAAATTCAGTTGCCTTTGAATTTCGGGTGATCCCTCTTGAGCATGTATGCTTCTGCTACTTGTTCTCCATCAGAATTTCTTCCCCAAACGGCGAAACGCTTTGACTCGGTGAGTTTCGCGGCATTCCGACTTCGATGCCCCGGTTGCCGAAATTCAGTTGCCTTTGAATTTCGGGTGATCCCTCTTGAGCATGTATGCTTCTGCTACTTGTTCTCCATCAGATTTCTTCCCAAACGGCGAAACGCTTTGACTCGGTGAGTTTCGCGGCATTCCGACTTCGATGCCCCGGTTGCCGAAATTCAGTTGCCTTTGAATTTCGGGTGATCCCTCTTGAGCATGTATGCTTCTGCTACTTGTTCTCCATCAGAATTTCTTCCGCAAACGGCGAAACGCTTTGACTCGGTGAGTTTCGCGGCATTCCGACTTCGATGCCCCGGTTGCCGAAATTCAGTTGCCTTTGAATTTCGGGTGATCCCTCTTGAGCATGTATGCTTCTGCTACTTGTTCTCCATCAGAATTTCTTCCCAAACGGCGAAACGCTTTGACTCGGTGAGTTTCGCGGCATTCCGACTTCGATGCCCCGGTTGCCGAAATTCAGTTGCCTTTGAATTTCGGGTGATCCCTCTTGAGCATGTATGCTTCTGCTACTTGTTCTCCATCAGAATTTCTTCCGCAAACGGCGAAACGCTTTGACTCGGTGAGTTTCGCGGCATTCCGACTTCGATGCCCCGGTTGCCGAAATTCAGTTGCCTTTGAATTTCGGGTGATCCCTCTTGAGCATGTATGCTTCTGCTACTTGTTCTCCATCAGAATTTCTTCCGCAAACGGCGAAACGCTTTGACTCGGTGAGTTTCGCGGCATTCCGACTTCGATGCCCCGGTTGCCGAAATTCAGTTGCCTTTGAATTTCGGGTGATCCCTCTTGAGCATGTATGCTTCTGCTACTTGTTCTCCATAAGACTTTCTTCCGCAAACGGCGAAACGCTTTGACTCGGTGAGTTTCGCGGCATTCCGACTTCGATGCCCCGGTTGCCGAAATTCAGTTGCCTTTGAATTTCGGGTGATCCCTCTTGAGCATGTATGCTTCTGCTACTTGTTCTCCATCAGAATTTCTTCCCCAAACGGCGAAACGCTTTGACTCGGTGAGTTTCGCGGCATTCCGACTTCGATGCCCCGGTTGCCGAAATTCAGTTGCCTTTGAATTTCGGGTGATCCCTCTTGAGCATGTATGCTTCTGCTACTTGTTCTCCATCAGAATTTCTTCCGCAAACGGCGAAACGCTTTGACTCGGTGAGTTTCGCGGCATTCCGACTTCGATGCCCCGGTTGCCGAAATTCAGTTGCCTTTGAATTTCGGGTGATCCCTCTTGAGCATGTATGCTTCTGCTACTTGTTCTCCATCAGAATTTCTTCCGCAAACGGCGAAACGCTTTGACTCGGTGAGTTTCGCGGCATTCCGACTTCGATGCCCCGGTTGCCGAAATTCAGTTGCCTTTGAATTTCGGGTGATCCCTCTTGAGCATGTATGCTTCTGCTACTTGTTCTCCATCAGAATTTCTTCCGCAAACGGCGAAACGCTTTGACTCGGTGAGTTTCGCGGCATTCCGACTTCGATGCCCCGGTTGCCGAAATTCAGTTGCCTTTGAATTTCGGGTGATCCCTCTTGAGCATGTATGCTTCTGCTACTTGTTCTCCATCAGAATTTCTTCCGCAAACGGCGAAACGCTTTGACTCGGTGAGTTTCGCGGCATTCCGACTTCGATGCCCCGGTTGCCGAAATTCAGTTGCCTTTGAATTTCGGGTGATCCCTCTTGAGCATGTATGCTTCTGCTACTTGTTCTCCATCAGATTTCTTCCCAAACGGCGAAACGCTTTGACTCGGTGAGTTTCGCGGCATTCCGACTTCGATGCCCCGGTTGCCGAAATTCAGTTGCCTTTGAATTTCGGGTGATCCCTCTTGAGCATGTATGCTTCTGCTACTTGTTCTCCATCAGAATTTCTTCCGCAAACGGCGAAACGCTTTGACTCGGTGAGTTTCGCGGCATTCCGACTTCGATGCCCCGGTTGCCGAAATTCAGTTGCCTTTGAATTTCGGGTGATCCCTCTTGAGCATGTATGCTTCTGCTACTTGTTCTCCATCAGAATTTCTTCCGCAAACGGCGAAACGCTTTGACTCGGTGAGTTTCGCGGCATTCCGACTTCGATGCCCCGGTTGCCGAAATTCAGTTGCCTTTGAATTTCGGGTGATCCCTCTTGAGCATGTATGCTTCTGCTACTTGTTCTCCATCAGAATTTCTTCCGCAAACGGCGAAACGCTTTGACTCGGTGAGTTTCGCGGCATTCCGACTTCGATTCCCCGGTTGCCGAAATTCAGTTGCCTTTGAATTTCGGGTGATCCCTCTTGAGCATGTATGCTTCTGCTACTTGTTCTCCATCAGAATTTCTTCCCCAAACGGCGAAACGCTTTGACTCGGTGAGTTTCGCGGCATTCCGACTTCGATGCCCCGGTTGCCGAAATTCAGTTGCCTTTGAATTTCGGGTGATCCCTCTTGAGCATGTATGCTTCTGCTACTTGTTCTCCATCAGAATTTCTTCCGCAAACGGCGAAACGCTTTGACTCGGTGAGTTTCGCGGCATTCCGACTTCGATGCCCCGGTTGCCGAAATTCAGTTGCCTTTGAATTTCGGGTGATCCCTCTTGAGCATGTATGCTTCTGCTACTTGTTCTCCATCAGAATTTCTTCCGCAAACGGCGAAACGCTTTGACTCGGTGAGTTTCGCGGCATTCCGACTTCGATGCCCCGGTTGCCGAAATTCAGTTGCCTTTGAATTTCGGGTGATCCCTCTTGAGCATGTATGCTTCTGCTACTTGTTCTCCATCAGAATTTCTTCCGCAAACGGCGAAACGCTTTGACTCGGTGAGTTTCGCGGCATTCCGACTTCGATGCCCCGGTTGCCGAAATTCAGTTGCCTTTGAATTTCGGGTGATCCCTCTTGAGCATGTATGCTTCTGCTACTTGTTCTCCATCAGAATTTCTTCCGCAAACGGCGAAACGCTTTGACTCGGTGAGTTTCGCGGCATTCCGACTTCGATGCCCCGGTTGCCGAAATTCAGTTGCCTTTGAATTTCGGGTGATCCCTCTTGAGCATGTATGCTTCTGCTACTTGTTCTCCATCAGAATTTCTTCCGCAAACGGCGAAACGCTTTGACTCGGTGAGTTTCGCGGCATTCCGACTTCGATGCCCCGGTTGCCGAAATTCAGTTGCCTTTGAATTTCGGGTGATCCCTCTTGAGCATGTATGCTTCTGCTACTTGTTCTCCATCAGAATTTCTTCCGCAAACGGCGAAACGCTTTGACTCGGTGAGTTTCGCGGCATTCCGACTTCGATGCCCCGGTTGCCGAAATTCAGTTGCCTTTGAATTTCGGGTGATCCCTCTTGAGCATGTATGCTTCTGCTACTTGTTCTCCATCAGAATTTCTTCCGCAAACGGCGAAACGCTTTGACTCGGTGAGTTTCGCGGCATTCCGACTTCGATTCCCCGGTTGCCGAAATTCAGTTGCCTTTGAATTTCGGGTGATCCCTCTTGAGCATGTATGCTTCTGCTACTTGTTCTCCATCAGAATTTCTTCCCAAACGGCGAAACGCTTTGACTCGGTGAGTTTCGCGGCATTCCGACTTCGATGCCCCGGTTGCCGAAATTCAGTTGCCTTTGAATTTCGGGTGATCCCTCTTGAGCATGTATGCTTCTGCTACTTGTTCTCCATCAGAATTTCTTCCGCAAACGGCGAAACGCTTTGACTCGGTGAGTTTCGCGGCATTCCGACTTCGATGCCCCGGTTGCCGAAATTCAGTTGCCTTTGAATTTCGGGTGATCCCTCTTGAGCATGTATGCTTCTGCTACTTGTTCTCCATCAGAATTTCTTCCCCAAACGGCGAAACGCTTTGACTCGGTGAGTTTCGCGGCATTCCGACTTCGATGCCCCGGTTGCCGAAATTCAGTTGCCTTTGAATTTCGGGTGATCCCTCTTGAGCATGTATGCTTCTGCTACTTGTTCTCCATCAGAATTTCTTCCGCAAACGGCGAAACGCTTTGACTCGGTGAGTTTCGCGGCATTCCGACTTCGATGCCCCGGTTGCCGAAATTCAGTTGCCTTTGAATTTCGGGTGATCCCTCTTGAGCATGTATGCTTCTGCTACTTGTTCTCCATCAGAATTTCTTCCCCAAACGGCGAAACGCTTTGACTCGGTGAGTTTCGCGGCATTCCGACTTCGATGCCCCGGTTGCCGAAATTCAGTTGCCTTTGAATTTCGGGTGATCCCTCTTGAGCATGTATGCTTCTGCTACTTGTTCTCCATCAGAATTTCTTCCGCAAACGGCGAAACGCTTTGACTCGGTGAGTTTCGCGGCATTCCGACTTCGATGCCCCGGTTGCCGAAATTCAGTTGCCTTTGAATTTCGGGTGATCCCTCTTGAGCATGTATGCTTCTGCTACTTGTTCTCCATCAGAATTTCTTCCGCAAACGGCGAAACGCTTTGACTCGGTGAGTTTCGCGGCATTCCGACTTCGATGCCCCGGTTGCCGAAATTCAGTTGCCTTTGAATTTCGGGTGATCCCTCTTGAGCATGTATGCTTCTGCTACTTGTTCTCCATCAGAATTTCTTCCCCAAACGGCGAAACGCTTTGACTCGGTGAGTTTCGCGGCATTCCGACTTCGATGCCCCGGTTGCCGAAATTCAGTTGCCTTTGAATTTCGGGTGATCCCTCTTGAGCATGTATGCTTCTGCTACTTGTTCTCCATCAGAATTTCTTCCGCAAACGGCGAAACGCTTTGACTCGGTGAGTTTCGCGGCATTCCGACTTCGATGCCCCGGTTGCCGAAATTCAGTTGCCTTTGAATTTCGGGTGATCCCTCTTGAGCATGTATGCTTCTGCTACTTGTTCTCCATCAGAATTTCTTCCGCAAACGGCGAAACGCTTTGACTCGGTGAGTTTCGCGGCATTCCGACTTCGATGCCCCGGTTGCCGAAATTCAGTTGCCTTTGAATTTCGGGTGATCCCTCTTGAGCATGTATGCTTCTGCTACTTGTTCTCCATCAGAATTTCTTCCGCAAACGGCGAAACGCTTTGACTCGGTGAGTTTCGCGGCATTCCGACTTCGATGCCCCGGTTGCCGAAATTCAGTTGCCTTTGAATTTCGGGTGATCCCTCTTGAGCATGTATGCTTCTGCTACTTGTTCTCCATCAGAATTTCTTCCGCAAACGGCGAAACGCTTTGACTCGGTGAGTTTCGCGGCATTCCGACTTCGATGCCCCGGTTGCCGAAATTCAGTTGCCTTTGAATTTCGGGTGATCCCTCTTGAGCATGTATGCTTCTGCTACTTGTTCTCCATCAGAATTTCTTCCCAAACGGCGAAACGCTTTGACTCGGTGAGTTTCGCGGCATTCCGACTTCGATGCCCCGGTTGCCGAAATTCAGTTGCCTTTGAATTTCGGGTGATCCCTCTTGAGCATGTATGCTTCTGCTACTTGTTCTCCATCAGAATTTCTTCCGCAAACGGCGAAACGCTTTGACTCGGTGAGTTTCGCGGCATTCCGACTTCGATGCCCCGGTTGCCGAAATTCAGTTGCCTTTGAATTTCGGGTGATCCCTCTTGAGCATGTATGCTTCTGCTACTTGTTCTCCATCAGAATTTCTTCCGCAAACGGCGAAACGCTTTGACTCGGTGAGTTTCGCGGCATTCCGACTTCGATGCCCCGGTTGCCGAAATTCAGTTGCCTTTGAATTTCGGGTGATCCCTCTTGAGCATGTATGCTTCTGCTACTTGTTCTCCATCAGAATTTCTTCCGCAAACGGCGAAACGCTTTGACTCGGTGAGTTTCGCGGCATTCCGACTTCGATGCCCCGGTTGCCGAAATTCAGTTGCCTTTGAATTTCGGGTGATCCCTCTTGAGCATGTATGCTTCTGCTACTTGTTCTCCATCAGAATTTCTTCCGCAAACGGCGAAACGCTTTGACTCGGTGAGTTTCGCGGCATTCCGACTTCGATGCCCCGGTTGCCGAAATTCAGTTGCCTTTGAATTTCGGGTGATCCCTCTTGAGCATGTATGCTTCTGCTACTTGTTCTCCATCAGAATTTCTTCCGCAAACGGCGAAACGCTTTGACTCGGTGAGTTTCGCGGCATTCCGACTTCGATGCCCCGGTTGCCGAAATTCAGTTGCCTTTGAATTTCGGGTGATCCCTCTTGAGCATGTATGCTTCTGCTACTTGTTCTCCATCAGATTTCTTCCGCAAACGGCGAAACGCTTTGACTCGGTGAGTTTCGCGGCATTCCGACTTCGATGCCCCGGTTGCCGAAATTCAGTTGCCTTTGAATTTCGGGTGATCCCTCTTGAGCATGTATGCTTCTGCTACTTGTTCTCCATCAGAATTTCTTCCGCAAACGGCGAAACGCTTTGACTCGGTGAGTTTCGCGGCATTCCGACTTCGATGCCCCGGTTGCCGAAATTCAGTTGCCTTTGAATTTCGGGTGATCCCTCTTGAGCATGTATGCTTCTGCTACTTGTTCTCCATCAGAATTTCTTCCGCAAACGGCGAAACGCTTTGACTCGGTGAGTTTCGCGGCATTCCGACTTCGATGCCCCGGTTGCCGAAATTCAGTTGCCTTTGAATTTCGGGTGATCCCTCTTGAGCATGTATGCTTCTGCTACTTGTTCTCCATCAGAATTTCTTCCCAAACGGCGAAACGCTTTGACTCGGTGAGTTTCGCGGCATTCCGACTTCGATGCCCCGGTTGCCGAAATTCAGTTGCCTTTGAATTTCGGGTGATCCCTCTTGAGCATGTATGCTTCTGCTACTTGTTCTCCATCAGAATTTCTTCCGCAAACGGCGAAACGCTTTGACTCGGTGAGTTTCGCGGCATTCCGACTTCGATGCCCCGGTTGCCGAAATTCAGTTGCCTTTGAATTTCGGGTGATCCCTCTTGAGCATGTATGCTTCTGCTACTTGTTCTCCATCAGAATTTCTTCCCAAACGGCGAAACGCTTTGACTCGGTGAGTTTCGCGGCATTCCGACTTCGATGCCCCGGTTGCCGAAATTCAGTTGCCTTTGAATTTCGGGTGATCCCTCTTGAGCATGTATGCTTCTGCTACTTGTTCTCCATCAGACTTTCTTCCGCAAACGGCGAAACGCTTTGACTCGGTGAGTTTCGCGGCATTCCGACTTCGATGCCCCGGTTGCCGAAATTCAGTTGCCTTTGAATTTCGGGTGATCCCTCTTGAGCATGTATGCTTCTGCTACTTGTTCTCCATCAGAATTTCTTCCCCAAACGGCGAAACGCTTTGACTCGGTGAGTTTCGCGGCATTCCGACTTCGATGCCCCGGTTGCCGAAATTCAGTTGCCTTTGAATTTCGGGTGATCCCTCTTGAGCATGTATGCTTCTGCTACTTGTTCTCCATCAGAATTTCTTCCCCAAACGGCGAAACGCTTTGACTCGGTGAGTTTCGCGGCATTCCGACTTCGATGCCCCGGTTGCCGAAATTCAGTTGCCTTTGAATTTCGGGTGATCCCTCTTGAGCATGTATGCTTCTGCTACTTGTTCTCCATCAGAATTTCTTCCCCAAACGGCGAAACGCTTTGACTCGGTGAGTTTCGCGGCATTCCGACTTCGATGC
>CM055349.1:674759-725653 GCA_029228515.1 Populus alba x Populus x berolinensis | reverse complement strand
CGGTGAAAACGCTTTGACTCGGTGAGTTTCGCGGCGTTCCGACTTCGATGCCCTGGTTGCAAAAATTCAGTTGCCTTTGAATTTCGGGTGATCCCTCGTGGGCATATATGCTTCTGCTACTTGGTCTACTTCAGACTTTCTTCCCCAAACGGCGAAAAGCTTTGACTCGGTGAGTTTCGAGGCATTCCGACTTCGATGCCACCGTTGCCGAAATTCAGTTGCCTTTGAATTTCGGGTGATCCCTCTTGAGCATGTATGCTTCTGCTACTTGTTCTACTTCAGACTTTCTTCCCCAAAAGGCGAAACGCTTTGACTCGGTGAGTTTCGCGGCATTCCGACTACGATGCCCCGGTTGCCGAAATTCAGTTGCCTTTGAATTTTGGGTGATCCCTCTTGAGCATGTATGCTTCTGCTACTTGTTCTACTTCAGACTTTCTTCCCCAAACGGTGAAACGCTTTGACTCGGTGAGTTTCGCGGCATTCCGACTTCGAGGCCCCGGTTGCTGAAATTCAGTTGCCTTTGAATTTCGGGTGATCCCTCTTGAGCATGTATGCTTCTGCTACTTGTTCTACTTCAGACTTTCTTCCTCTAGCAGCGAAACGCTTTGACTCGGTGAGTTTCGCGGCATTCCGACTTCGATGCCCCGGTTGCCGAAATTCAGTTGCCTTTGAATTTCGGGTGATCCCTCTTGAGCATGTATGCTTCTGCTACTTGGTCTACTTCAGACTTTCTTCCCCAAATGGCGAAACGCTTTGACTCGGTGAGTTTCGCGGCATTCCGACTTCGATGCCCCGGTTGCCGAAATTCAGTTGCCTTTGAATTTCGGGTGATCCCTCTTGAGCATGTATGCTTCTGCTACTTGTTCTACATCAGACTTTCTTCCTCAAACGGCGAAACGCTTTGACTCGGTGAGTTTCGGGGCATTCCGACTTCGATGCCCCGGTTGCCGAAATTCTGTTGCCTTGAATTTCGGGAGATCCCTCTTGAGCATGTATGCTTCTGCTACTAGTTCTACATCAGACTTTCTTCCACAAACGGCGAAACGCTTTGACTCGGTGAGTTTCGCGGCATTCCGACTTCGATGGCCCGGTTGCCGAAATTCAGTTGCCTTTGAATTTCGGGTGATCCCTCTTGAGCATGTATGCTTCTGCTACTTGTTCTACATCAGACTTTCTTCCACAACGGCGAAACGCTTTGACTCGGTGAGTTTCGCGGCATTCCGACTTCGATGCCCCGGTTGCCGAAATTCAGTTGCCTTTGAATTTCGGGTGATCCCTCTTGAGCATGTATGCTTCTGCTACTTGTTCTACATCAGACTTTCTTCCGCAAACGGCGAAACGCTTTGACTCGGTGAGTTTCGCGGCATTCCGACTTCGATGCCCCGGTTGCCGAAATTCAGTTGCCTTTGAATTTCGGGTGATCCCTCTTGAGCATGTATGCTTCTGCTACTTGTTCTACATCAGACTTTCTTCCCCAAACGGCGAAACGCTTTGACTCGGTGAGTTTCGCGGCATTCCGACATCGATGCCCCGGTGCCGAAATTCAGTTGCCTTTGAATTTCGGGTGATCCCTCTTGAGCATGTATGCTTCTGCTACTTGTTCTACATCAGACTTCTTCCGCAAAGGCGAAACGCTTTGACTCGGTGAGTTTCGCGGCATTCCGACTTCGATGCCCCGGTTGCCGAAATTCAGTTGCCTTTGAATTTCGGGTGATCCCTCTTGAGCATGTATGCTTCTGCTACTTGTTCTACATCAGACTTTCTTCCCAAACGGAGAAACGCGTTGACTCGGTGAGTTTTGGCGGCATTCCGACTTCGATGCCCCGGTTGCCGAAATTCAGTTGCCTTTGAATTTCGTGTGATCCCTCTTGAGCATGTATGCTTCTTCTACTTGTTCTACATCAGACTTTCTTACCCAAACGGCGAAACGCTTTGACTCGGAGTTTCGCGGCATTCCGACTTCGATGCCCCGGTTGCCGAAATTCAGTTGCCTTTGAATTTCGGGTGATCCCTCTTGAGCATGTATGCTTCTGCTACTTGTTCTACATCAGACTTTCTTCCGCAAATGGCGAAACGCTTTGACTCGGTGAGTTTCGCGGCATTCCGACTTCGATGCCCCGGTTGCCGAAATTCAGTTGCCTTTGAATTTCGGGTGATCCCTCTTGAGCATGTATGCTTCTGCTACTTGTTCTACATCAGACTTTCTTCCCCAAACGGCGAAACGCTTTGACTCGGTGAGTTTCGCGGCATTCCGACTTTGATACTCCGGTTGCAAAAATTCAGTTGCCTTTGAATTTCGGGTGATCCCTCTTGAGCATGTATGCTTCTGCTACTTGTTCTACTTCAGACTTTCTTTCCCAAAAGGCGAAACGCTTTGACTCGGTGAGTTTCGCGGCATTCCGACTTCGATGCCCCGGTTGCCGAAATTCAGTTGCCTTTGAATTTCGGGTGATCCCTCTTGAGCATGTATGCTTCTGCTACTTGTTCTACATCAGACTCTCTTCCCGAAAACGGAGAAACGCTTTGACTCGGTGAGTTTCGCGGCATTCCGACTTCGATGCCCCGGTTGCCGAAATTCAGTTGCCTTTGAATTTCGGGTGATCCCTCTTGAGCATGTATGCTTCTGCTACTTGTTCTACTTCAGACTTTCTTCCGCTAGCGGCGAAACGCTTTGACTCGGTGAGTTTCGCGGCATTCCGACTTCGATGCCCCGGTTGCCGAAATTCAGTTGCCTTTGAATTTCGGGTGATCCCTCTTGGGCATGTATGCTTCTGCTACTTGGTCTACTTCAGACTTTCTTCCCCAAACGGCGAAACGCTTTGACTCGGTGAGTTTCGCGGCATTCCGACTTCGATGCCCCCGTTGCCGAAATTCAGTTGCCTTTGAATTTCGGGTGATCCCTCTTGAGCATGTATGCTTCTGCTACTTGTTCTACTTCAGACTTTCTTACCCAAACGGCGAAACGCTTTGACTCGGTGAGTTTCGCGGCATTCCGACTACGATGCCCCGGTTGCCGAAATTCAGTTGCCTTTGAATTTCGGGTGATCCCTGTTGAGCATGTATGCTGCTGCTACTTGGTCTACTTCAGACTATCTTCCCCAAACGACGAAACGCTTTGACTCAGTGAGTTTAGTGGCATTCGGACTACGATGCCCCGGTTGCCCAAATTCAGTTGCCTTTGAATTTCGGGTGATCAATCTTGAGCATGTATGCTTCTTCTACTTGTTCTAAATCAGACTTTCTTCCCAAAACAGCGAAACTCTTTGACTCGGGGAGTTTCGCAGCATTCGGACATCGATGCCCCGGTTGCCGAAATTCAGTTGCCTTTGAATTTCATGTGATCCCTCTTGAGCATGTATGCTTCTGCTACTTGTTCTACATCAGACTTTCTTCCCCAAACGGCGAAACGCTTTGACTCGGTGAGTTTCGCGGCATTCCGACTTCGATGCCCCGGTTGCCGAAATTCAGTTGCCTTTGAATTTCGGGTGATCCCTCTTGAGCATGTATGCTTCTGCTACTTGTTCTACATCAGACTTTCTTCCGCTAGCGGGAAACGCTTTGACTCGGTGAGTTTCGCGGCATTCCGACATCGATGCCCCGGTTGCCGAAATTCAGTTGCCTTTGAATTTCGGGTGATCCCTCTTGAGCATGTATGCTTCTGCTACTTGTTCTACATCAGACTTTCTTCCCAAACGGCGAAACGCTTTGACTCGGTGAGTTTCGCGGTATTCCGACTTCGATGCCTAGTTGCCGAAATTCAGTTGCCTTTGAATTTCGGGTGATCCCTCTTGAGCATGTATGCTTCTGCTACTTGTTCTACTTCAGACTTTCTTCCGCAAACGGCGAAACGCTTTGACTCGGTGAGTTTCGCGGCATTCCGACTTCGATGCCCCGGTTGCCGAAATTCAGTTGCCTTTGAATTTCGGGTGATCCCTCTTAAACTTGTGTGCTTCTTCTACTTGTTCCACATCAGCCTTTCTTCCGCAACCGGCGAAACGCTTTGACTTGGTGAGTTTCGCGGCATTCCGACTTCGATGCCCCGGTTGCCGAAATTCAGTTGCCTTTGAATTTCGGGTGATCCCTCTTGAGCATGTATGCTTCTGCTACTTGTTCTACATCAGACTTTCTTCCGCTAGCGGGAAATGCTTTGACTCGGTGAGTTTCGCGGCATTCCGACTTCGATGCCCCGGTTGCCGAAATTCAGTTGCCTTTGAATTTCGGGTGATCCCTCTTGAGCATGTATGCTTCTGCTACTTGTTCTACTTCAGACTTTCTTCCCCAAAAGGCGAAACGCTTTGACTCGGTGAGTTTCGCGGCATTCCGACTACGATGCCACGGTTGCCGAAATTCAGTTGCCTTTGAATTTCGGGTGATCCCTCTTGAGCATGTATGCTTCTTCTACTTGTTCTACATCAGACTTTCTTCCGCTAGCGGCGAAACGCTTTGACTCGGTGAGTTTCGCGGCATTCCGACTTCGATGCCCTAGTTGCCGAAATTCAGTTGCCTTTGAATTTCGGGTGATCCCTCTTGAGCATGTATGCTTCTGCTACTTGTTCTACATCAGACTTTCTTCCGCAAACGGCGAAACGCTTTGACTCGGTGAGTTTCGCGGCATTCCGACTTCGATGCCCCGGTTGCCGAAATTCAGTTGCCTTTGAATTTCGGGTGATCCCTCTTGAGCATGTATGCTTCTGCTACTTGTTCTACTTCAGACTTTCTTCCCCAAACGGCGAAACGCATTGACTCGGTAAGTTTCGAGGCATTCCGACATCGATGCCCCGGTTGCCGAAATTCAGTTGCCTTTGAATTTCGGGTGATCCCTCTTGAGCATGTATGCTTCTGCTACTTTTCCTACATCAGACTTTCTTCCGCTAGCGGCAAAACGCTTTGACTCGGTGAGTTTCGCGGCATTCCGACTTCGATGCCCGGTTGCCGAAATTCAGTTGCCTTTGAATTTCGTGTGCTCCCTCTTGAGCATGTATGCTTCTGCTACTTGTTCTACATCAGACTTTCTTCTGCTAGCTGCGAAACGCTTTGACTCGGGGAGTTTCAGGGCATTCCGACATCGATGCCCCCGTTTCCGAAATTCAGTTGCCTTTGAATTTCGGGTGATCCCTCTTGAGCATGTATGCTTCTGCTACTTGTTCTACTTCAAACTTTCTTCCCCAAACGGCGAAACGCTTTGACTCGGTGAGTTTCGCGGCATTCCGACTTCGATGCCCCGGTTGCCGAAATTCAGTTGCCTTTGAATTTCGGGTGATCCCTCTTGAGCATGTATGCTTCTTCTACTTGTTCTACATCAGACTTTCTTCCGCAAACGGCGAAACGCTTTGACTCGGTGAGTTTCGCGGCATTCCGACTTCGATGCCCCGGTTGCCGAAATTCAGTTGCCTTTGAATTTCGGGTGATCCCTCTTGAGCATGTATGCTTCTGCTACTTGTTCTACATCAGACTTTCTTCCGCAAACGGCGAAACGCTTTGACTCGGTGAGTTTCGCGGCATTCCGACTTCGATGCCCCGGTTGCCGAAATTCAGTTGCCTTTGAATTTCGGGTGATCCCTCTTGAGCATGTATGCTTCTGCTACTTGTTCTACATCAGACTTTCTTCCCCAAACGGCGAAACGCTTTGACTCGGTGTGTTTCGAGGCATTCCGACTTCGATGTCCCCGTTGCCGAAATTCAGTTGCCTTTGAATTTCGGGTGATCCCTCTTGAGCATGTATGCTTCTGCTACTTGTTCTACATCATACTTTCTTCCGCAAACGGCGAAACGCTTTGACTCGGTGAGTTTCGCGGCATTCCGACTTCGATGCCCCGGTTGCCGAAATTCAGTTGCCTTTGAATTTCGGGTGATCCCTCTTGAGCATGTATGCTTCTGCTACTTGTTCTACATCAGACTTTCTTCCGCTAGCGGCGAAACGCTTTGACTCGGTGAGTTTCGCGGCATTCCGACTTCGATGCCCCGGTTGCCGAAATTCAGTTGCCTTTGAATTTCGGGTGATCCCTCTTGAGCATGTATGCTTCTGCTACTTGTTCTACTTCAGACTTTCTTCCCCAAACGGCGAAACGCTTTGACTCGGTGAGTTTCGCGGCATTCCGACAAAGATGCCACGGTTGCCAAAATTCAGTTGCGTTTGAATTTCGGGTGATCCCTCTTGACCATGTATGCTTCTTCTACTTGTTCTACATCAGACTTTCTTCTGCTAGCGTCGAAACTCTTTGACTTGGGGAGTTTCGCGGCATTCCGACATCGATGCCCTAGTTGCCGAAATTCAGTTGCCTTTGAATTTCGGGTGATCCCTCTTGAGCATGTATGCTTCTTCTACTTGTTCTACATCAGACTTTCTTCCCGAAACAGCGAAACGCTTTGACTCGGTGACTTTCGCGGCATTCCGACTTCGATGCCCCGGTTGCCGAAATTCAGTTGCCTTTGAATTTCGGGCGATCCCTCTTGAGCATGTATGCTTCTGCTACTTGTTCTACATCAGACTTTCTTCCGCTAGCTGCGAAACGCTTTGACTCGGTGAGTTTCGCGGCATTCCGACTTCGATGCCCCGGTTGCCGAAATTCAGTTGCCTTTGAATTTCGGGTGATCCCTCTTGAGCATGTATGCTTCTGCTACTTGTTCTACATCAGACTTTCTTCCCCAAACGGCGAAACGCTTTGACTCGGTGAGTTTCGCGGCATTCCGACTACGATGCCCCGGTTGCCGAAATTCAGTTGCCTTTGAATTTCGGGTGATCCCTCTTGAGCATGTATGCTTCTTCTACTTGTTCTACATCAGACTTTCTTCCCCAAACGGCGAAACGCTTTGACTCGGTGAGTTTCGCGGCATTCCGACTTCGATGCCCGGTTGCCGAAATTCAGTTGCCTTTGAATTTCGGGTGATCCCTCTTGAGCATGTATGCTTCTGCTACTTGTTCTACATCAGACTTTCTTCCCCAAACGGCGAAACGCTTTGACTCGGTGAGTTTCGCGGCATTCCGACTTCGATGCCCTGGTTGCCGAAATTCAGTTGCCTTTGAATTTCAGGTGATCCCTCTTGAGCATGTATGCTTCTTCTACTTGTTCTACATCAGACTTTCTTACCCAAACGGCGAAACGCTTTGACTCGGTGAGTTTCGCGGCATTCCGACTTCGATGCCCCGGTTGCCGAAATTCAGTTGCCTTTGAATTTCGGGTGATCCCTCTTGAGCATGTATGCTTCTGCTACTTGTTCTACATCAGACTTTCTTCCGCTAGCGGCGAAACGCTTTGACTCGGTGAGTTTCGCTGCATTCCGACATCGATGCCCCGGTTGCCGAAATTCAGTTGCCTTTGAATTTCGGGTGATCCCTCTTGACCATGTATGCTTCTTCTACTTGTTCTACTTCAGACTTTCTTCCGCTAGCGGCGAAACGCTTTGACTTGGGGAGTTTCACGGCATTCCGACATCGATGCCCCATTTGCCGAAATTCAGTTTCCTTTGAATTTTGGGTGATCCCTCTTGAGCATGTATGCTTCTGCCACTTGTTCTACTTCAAACTTTCTTACCCAAACGGCGAAACGCTTTGACTCGGTGAGTTTTGGCGGCAATCCGACTTCGATGCCCCGGTTGCTGAAATTCAGTTGGCTTTGAATTTCGGGTGATCCCACTTGAGAATGTATGCTTCTTCTACTTGTTCTACATCATACTTTCTTCCGCTAGCGGCGAAACGCTTTGACTCGGGGAGTTTCGCGGCATTCCGACATCGATGCCCTAGTTGCCGAAATTAATTTGCCTTTGAATTTCGGGTGATCCCTCTTGAGTATGTATGCTTCTGCTACTTGTTCTACATCAGACTTTCTTCCGGAAACGGCGAAACGCTTTGACCAAGTGAGTTTCGCGGCATTCCGACTTTGATGCCCCGGTTGCCGCAATTCAGTTGCCTTTGAATTTCGGGTGATCCCTCTTGAGCATGTGTGCTTCTTCTACATTGTTCTACATCAGACTTTCTTCCGCAAACGGACGAAACGCTTTGACCTTCGGTGAGTTTTCGCGGCATTCCTACTTCGATGCCCTCCGTTGCCCGAAATTCAAGTTGCCTTTGAATTTCGAGTGATCCCTCTTGAGCATGTTTGCTTCTGCTACTTTGTTTTCTACATCAGACTTTCTTCCGGAAACGGCGAAACGCTTTTGACTCGGTGAGTTTTCGCAGGCATTTCCGACAACGTTTGGCCCCGGTTGCCGAAATTCAGTTGGCCTTTGAAATTTCGGGTGATCCCCTCTTGAGCATGTATGCTTCTGCTACTTGTTCTACATCAGACTTTCTTCTAGAAATCAGTGAAACGCTTTGACTCGGTGAGTTTTCGCGGTCGTTCCGACAATCGATGCCCCCGGTTGCTGAAATTCAGTTGCCTTTGAATTTCGGGTGATTCCCACTTGAGCATATATGCTTCTTGCTGCTTGTTCTACATCTACTTTCTTCCGCAAACGGCGAAACGCTTTGACTCGGTGAGTTTCGCGGCATTCCGACTTCGATGCCCCGGTTGCCGAAATTCAGTTGCCTTTGAATTTCGGGTGATCCCTCTTGAGCATGTATGCTTCTGCTACTTGTTCTACATCAGACTTTCTTCCGCAAACGGCGAAACGCTTTGACTCGGTGAGTTTCGCGGCATTCCGACTTCGATGCCCCGGTTGCCGAAATTCAGTTGCCTTTGAATTTCGGGTGATCCCTCTTGAGCATGTATGCTTCTGCTACTTGTTCTACATCAGACTTTCTTCCGCAAACGGCGAAACGCTTTGACTCGGTGAGTTTCGCGGCATTCCGACTTCGATGCCCCGGTTGCCGAAATTCAGTTGCCTTTGAATTTCGGGTGATCCCTCTTGAGCATGTATGCTTCTGCTACTTGTTCTACATCAGACTTTCTTCCGCAAACGGCGAAACGCTTTGACTCGGTGAGTTTCGCGGCATTCCGACTTCGATGCCCCGGTTGCCGAAATTCAGTTGCCTTTGAATTTCGGGTGATCCCTCTTGAGCATGTATGCTTCTGCTACTTGTTCTACATCAGACTTTCTTCCGCAAACGGCGAAACGCTTTGACTCGGTGAGTTTCGCGGCATTCCGACTTCGATGCCCCGGTTGCCGAAATTCAGTTGCCTTTGAATTTCGGGTGATCCCTCTTGAGCATGTATGCTTCTGCTACTTGTTCTACATCAGACTTTCTTCCGCAAACGGCGAAACGCTTTGACTCGGTGAGTTTCGCGGCATTCCGACTTCGATGCCCGGTTGCCGAAATTCAGTTGCCTTTGAATTTCGGGTGATCCCTCTTGAGCATGTATGCTTCTGCTACTTGTTCTACATCAGACTTTCTTCCGCAAACGGCGAAACGCTTTGACTCGGTGAGTTTCGCGGCATTCCGACTTCGATGCCCCGGTTGCCGAAATTCAGTTGCCTTTGAATTTCGGGTGATCCCTCTTGAGCATGTATGCTTCTGCTACTTGTTCTACATCAGACTTTCTTCCGCAAACGGCGAAACGCTTTGACTCGGTGAGTTTCGCGGCATTCCGACTTCGATGCCCCGGTTGCCGAAATTCAGTTGCCTTTGAATTTCGGGTGATCCCTCTTGAGCATGTATGCTTCTGCTACTTGTTCTACATCAGACTTTCTTCCGCAAACGGCGAAACGCTTTGACTCGGTGAGTTTCGCGGCATTCCGACTTCGATGCCCCGGTTGCCGAAATTCAGTTGCCTTTGAATTTCGGGTGATCCCTCTTGAGCATGTATGCTTCTGCTACTTGTTCTACATCAGACTTTCTTCCGCAAACGGCGAAACGCTTTGACTCGGTGAGTTTCGCGGCATTCCGACTTCGATGCCCCGGTTGCCGAAATTCAGTTGCCTTTGAATTTCGGGTGATCCCTCTTGAGCATGTATGCTTCTGCTACTTGTTCTACATCAGACTTTCTTCCGCAAACGGCGAAACGCTTTGACTCGGTGAGTTTCGCGGCATTCCGACTTCGATGCCCCGGTTGCCGAAATTCAGTTGCCTTTGAATTTCGGGTGATCCCTCTTGAGCATGTATGCTTCTGCTACTTGTTCTACATCAGACTTTCTTCCGCAAACGGCGAAACGCTTTGACTCGGTGAGTTTCGCGGCATTCCGACTTCGATGCCCCGGTTGCCGAAATTCAGTTGCCTTTGAATTTCGGGTGATCCCTCTTGAGCATGTATGCTTCTGCTACTTGTTCTACATCAGACTTTCTTCCGCAAACGGCGAAACGCTTTGACTCGGTGAGTTTCGCGGCATTCCGACTTCGATGCCCCGGTTGCCGAAATTCAGTTGCCTTTGAATTTCGGGTGATCCCTCTTGAGCATGTATGCTTCTGCTACTTGTTCTACATCAGACTTTCTTCCGCAAACGGCGAAACGCTTTGACTCGGTGAGTTTCGCGGCATTCCGACTTCGATGCCCCGGTTGCCGAAATTCAGTTGCCTTTGAATTTCGGGTGATCCCTCTTGAGCATGTATGCTTCTGCTACTTGTTCTACATCAGACTTTCTTCCGCAAACGGCGAAACGCTTTGACTCGGTGAGTTTCGCGGCATTCCGACTTCGATGCCCCGGTTGCCGAAATTCAGTTGCCTTTGAATTTCGGGTGATCCCTCTTGAGCATGTATGCTTCTGCTACTTGTTCTACATCAGACTTTCTTCCGCAAACGGCGAAACGCTTTGACTCGGTGAGTTTCGCGGCATTCCGACTTCGATGCCCGGTTGCCGAAATTCAGTTGCCTTTGAATTTCGGGTGATCCCTCTTGAGCATGTATGCTTCTGCTACTTGTTCTACATCAGACTTTCTTCCGCAAACGGCGAAACGCTTTGACTCGGTGAGTTTCGCGGCATTCCGACTTCGATGCCCGGTTGCCGAAATTCAGTTGCCTTTGAATTTCGGGTGATCCCTCTTGAGCATGTATGCTTCTGCTACTTGTTCTACATCAGACTTTCTTCCGCAAACGGCGAAACGCTTTGACTCGGTGAGTTTCGCGGCATTCCGACTTCGATGCCCCGGTTGCCGAAATTCAGTTGCCTTTGAATTTCGGGTGATCCCTCTTGAGCATGTATGCTTCTGCTACTTGTTCTACATCAGACTTTCTTCCGCAAACGGCGAAACGCTTTGACTCGGTGAGTTTCGCGGCATTCCGACTTCGATGCCCGGTTGCCGAAATTCAGTTGCCTTTGAATTTCGGGTGATCCCTCTTGAGCATGTATGCTTCTGCTACTTGTTCTACATCAGACTTTCTTCCGCAAACGGCGAAACGCTTTGACTCGGTGAGTTTCGCGGCATTCCGACTTCGATGCCCCGGTTGCCGAAATTCAGTTGCCTTTGAATTTCGGGTGATCCCTCTTGAGCATGTATGCTTCTGCTACTTGTTCTACATCAGACTTTCTTCCGCAAACGGCGAAACGCTTTGACTCGGTGAGTTTCGCGGCATTCCGACTTCGATGCCCCGGTTGCCGAAATTCAGTTGCCTTTGAATTTCGGGTGATCCCTCTTGAGCATGTATGCTTCTGCTACTTGTTCTACATCAGACTTTCTTCCGCAAACGGCGAAACGCTTTGACTCGGTGAGTTTCGCGGCATTCCGACTTCGATGCCCCGGTTGCCGAAATTCAGTTGCCTTTGAATTTCGGGTGATCCCTCTTGAGCATGTATGCTTCTGCTACTTGTTCTACATCAGACTTTCTTCCGCAAACGGCGAAACGCTTTGACTCGGTGAGTTTCGCGGCATTCCGACTTCGATGCCCCGGTTGCCGAAATTCAGTTGCCTTTGAATTTCGGGTGATCCCTCTTGAGCATGTATGCTTCTGCTACTTGTTCTACATCAGACTTTCTTCCGCAAACGGCGAAACGCTTTGACTCGGTGAGTTTCGCGGCATTCCGACTTCGATGCCCCGGTTGCCGAAATTCAGTTGCCTTTGAATTTCGGGTGATCCCTCTTGAGCATGTATGCTTCTGCTACTTGTTCTACATCAGACTTTCTTCCGCAAACGGCGAAACGCTTTGACTCGGTGAGTTTCGCGGCATTCCGACTTCGATGCCCCGGTTGCCGAAATTCAGTTGCCTTTGAATTTCGGGTGATCCCTCTTGAGCATGTATGCTTCTGCTACTTGTTCTACATCAGACTTTCTTCCGCAAACGGCGAAACGCTTTGACTCGGTGAGTTTCGCGGCATTCCGACTTCGATGCCCCGGTTGCCGAAATTCAGTTGCCTTTGAATTTCGGGTGATCCCTCTTGAGCATGTATGCTTCTGCTACTTGTTCTACATCAGACTTTCTTCCGCAAACGGCGAAACGCTTTGACTCGGTGAGTTTCGCGGCATTCCGACTTCGATGCCCCGGTTGCCGAAATTCAGTTGCCTTTGAATTTCGGGTGATCCCTCTTGAGCATGTATGCTTCTGCTACTTGTTCTACATCAGACTTTCTTCCGCAAACGGCGAAACGCTTTGACTCGGTGAGTTTCGCGGCATTCCGACTTCGATGCCCCGGTTGCCGAAATTCAGTTGCCTTTGAATTTCGGGTGATCCCTCTTGAGCATGTATGCTTCTGCTACTTGTTCTACATCAGACTTTCTTCCGCAAACGGCGAAACGCTTTGACTCGGTGAGTTTCGCGGCATTCCGACTTCGATGCCCGGTTGCCGAAATTCAGTTGCCTTTGAATTTCGGGTGATCCCTCTTGAGCATGTATGCTTCTGCTACTTGTTCTACATCAGACTTTCTTCCGCAAACGGCGAAACGCTTTGACTCGGTGAGTTTCGCGGCATTCCGACTTCGATGCCCCGGTTGCCGAAATTCAGTTGCCTTTGAATTTCGGGTGATCCCTCTTGAGCATGTATGCTTCTGCTACTTGTTCTACATCAGACTTTCTTCCGCAAACGGCGAAACGCTTTGACTCGGTGAGTTTCGCGGCATTCCGACTTCGATGCCCCGGTTGCCGAAATTCAGTTGCCTTTGAATTTCGGGTGATCCCTCTTGAGCATGTATGCTTCTGCTACTTGTTCTACATCAGACTTTCTTCCGCAAACGGCGAAACGCTTTGACTCGGTGAGTTTCGCGGCATTCCGACTTCGATGCCCCGGTTGCCGAAATTCAGTTGCCTTTGAATTTCGGGTGATCCCTCTTGAGCATGTATGCTTCTGCTACTTGTTCTACATCAGACTTTCTTCCGCAAACGGCGAAACGCTTTGACTCGGTGAGTTTCGCGGCATTCCGACTTCGATGCCCCGGTTGCCGAAATTCAGTTGCCTTTGAATTTCGGGTGATCCCTCTTGAGCATGTATGCTTCTGCTACTTGTTCTACATCAGACTTTCTTCCGCAAACGGCGAAACGCTTTGACTCGGTGAGTTTCGCGGCATTCCGACTTCGATGCCCCGGTTGCCGAAATTCAGTTGCCTTTGAATTTCGGGTGATCCCTCTTGAGCATGTATGCTTCTGCTACTTGTTCTACATCAGACTTTCTTCCGCAAACGGCGAAACGCTTTGACTCGGTGAGTTTCGCGGCATTCCGACTTCGATGCCCCGGTTGCCGAAATTCAGTTGCCTTTGAATTTCGGGTGATCCCTCTTGAGCATGTATGCTTCTGCTACTTGTTCTACATCAGACTTTCTTCCGCAAACGGCGAAACGCTTTGACTCGGTGAGTTTCGCGGCATTCCGACTTCGATGCCCCGGTTGCCGAAATTCAGTTGCCTTTGAATTTCGGGTGATCCCTCTTGAGCATGTATGCTTCTGCTACTTGTTCTACATCAGACTTTCTTCCGCAAACGGCGAAACGCTTTGACTCGGTGAGTTTCGCGGCATTCCGACTTCGATGCCCCGGTTGCCGAAATTCAGTTGCCTTTGAATTTCGGGTGATCCCTCTTGAGCATGTATGCTTCTGCTACTTGTTCTACATCAGACTTTCTTCCGCAAACGGCGAAACGCTTTGACTCGGTGAGTTTCGCGGCATTCCGACTTCGATGCCCCGGTTGCCGAAATTCAGTTGCCTTTGAATTTCGGGTGATCCCTCTTGAGCATGTATGCTTCTGCTACTTGTTCTACATCAGACTTTCTTCCGCAAACGGCGAAACGCTTTGACTCGGTGAGTTTCGCGGCATTCCGACTTCGATGCCCCGGTTGCCGAAATTCAGTTGCCTTTGAATTTCGGGTGATCCCTCTTGAGCATGTATGCTTCTGCTACTTGTTCTACATCAGACTTTCTTCCGCAAACGGCGAAACGCTTTGACTCGGTGAGTTTCGCGGCATTCCGACTTCGATGCCCCGGTTGCCGAAATTCAGTTGCCTTTGAATTTCGGGTGATCCCTCTTGAGCATGTATGCTTCTGCTACTTGTTCTACATCAGACTTTCTTCCGCAAACGGCGAAACGCTTTGACTCGGTGAGTTTCGCGGCATTCCGACTTCGATGCCCCGGTTGCCGAAATTCAGTTGCCTTTGAATTTCGGGTGATCCCTCTTGAGCATGTATGCTTCTGCTACTTGTTCTACATCAGACTTTCTTCCGCAAACGGCGAAACGCTTTGACTCGGTGAGTTTCGCGGCATTCCGACTTCGATGCCCCGGTTGCCGAAATTCAGTTGCCTTTGAATTTCGGGTGATCCCTCTTGAGCATGTATGCTTCTGCTACTTGTTCTACATCAGACTTTCTTCCGCAAACGGCGAAACGCTTTGACTCGGTGAGTTTCGCGGCATTCCGACTTCGATGCCCCGGTTGCCGAAATTCAGTTGCCTTTGAATTTCGGGTGATCCCTCTTGAGCATGTATGCTTCTGCTACTTGTTCTACATCAGACTTTCTTCCGCAAACGGCGAAACGCTTTGACTCGGTGAGTTTCGCGGCATTCCGACTTCGATGCCCCGGTTGCCGAAATTCAGTTGCCTTTGAATTTCGGGTGATCCCTCTTGAGCATGTATGCTTCTGCTACTTGTTCTACATCAGACTTTCTTCCGCAAACGGCGAAACGCTTTGACTCGGTGAGTTTCGCGGCATTCCGACTTCGATGCCCCGGTTGCCGAAATTCAGTTGCCTTTGAATTTCGGGTGATCCCTCTTGAGCATGTATGCTTCTGCTACTTGTTCTACATCAGACTTTCTTCCGCAAACGGCGAAACGCTTTGACTCGGTGAGTTTCGCGGCATTCCGACTTCGATGCCCCGGTTGCCGAAATTCAGTTGCCTTTGAATTTCGGGTGATCCCTCTTGAGCATGTATGCTTCTGCTACTTGTTCTACATCAGACTTTCTTCCGCAAACGGCGAAACGCTTTGACTCGGTGAGTTTCGCGGCATTCCGACTTCGATGCCCGGTTGCCGAAATTCAGTTGCCTTTGAATTTCGGGTGATCCCTCTTGAGCATGTATGCTTCTGCTACTTGTTCTACATCAGACTTTCTTCCGCAAACGGCGAAACGCTTTGACTCGGTGAGTTTCGCGGCATTCCGACTTCGATGCCCCGGTTGCCGAAATTCAGTTGCCTTTGAATTTCGGGTGATCCCTCTTGAGCATGTATGCTTCTGCTACTTGTTCTACATCAGACTTTCTTCCGCAAACGGCGAAACGCTTTGACTCGGTGAGTTTCGCGGCATTCCGACTTCGATGCCCCGGTTGCCGAAATTCAGTTGCCTTTGAATTTCGGGTGATCCCTCTTGAGCATGTATGCTTCTGCTACTTGTTCTACATCAGACTTTCTTCCGCAAACGGCGAAACGCTTTGACTCGGTGAGTTTCGCGGCATTCCGACTTCGATGCCCGGTTGCCGAAATTCAGTTGCCTTTGAATTTCGGGTGATCCCTCTTGAGCATGTATGCTTCTGCTACTTGTTCTACATCAGACTTTCTTCCGCAAACGGCGAAACGCTTTGACTCGGTGAGTTTCGCGGCATTCCGACTTCGATGCCCCGGTTGCCGAAATTCAGTTGCCTTTGAATTTCGGGTGATCCCTCTTGAGCATGTATGCTTCTGCTACTTGTTCTACATCAGACTTTCTTCCGCAAACGGCGAAACGCTTTGACTCGGTGAGTTTCGCGGCATTCCGACTTCGATGCCCCGGTTGCCGAAATTCAGTTGCCTTTGAATTTCGGGTGATCCCTCTTGAGCATGTATGCTTCTGCTACTTGTTCTACATCAGACTTTCTTCCGCAAACGGCGAAACGCTTTGACTCGGTGAGTTTCGCGGCATTCCGACTTCGATGCCCCGGTTGCCGAAATTCAGTTGCCTTTGAATTTCGGGTGATCCCTCTTGAGCATGTATGCTTCTGCTACTTGTTCTACATCAGACTTTCTTCCGCAAACGGCGAAACGCTTTGACTCGGTGAGTTTCGCGGCATTCCGACTTCGATGCCCCGGTTGCCGAAATTCAGTTGCCTTTGAATTTCGGGTGATCCCTCTTGAGCATGTATGCTTCTGCTACTTGTTCTACATCAGACTTTCTTCCGCAAACGGCGAAACGCTTTGACTCGGTGAGTTTCGCGGCATTCCGACTTCGATGCCCCGGTTGCCGAAATTCAGTTGCCTTTGAATTTCGGGTGATCCCTCTTGAGCATGTATGCTTCTGCTACTTGTTCTACATCAGACTTTCTTCCGCAAACGGCGAAACGCTTTGACTCGGTGAGTTTCGCGGCATTCCGACTTCGATGCCCCGGTTGCCGAAATTCAGTTGCCTTTGAATTTCGGGTGATCCCTCTTGAGCATGTATGCTTCTGCTACTTGTTCTACATCAGACTTTCTTCCGCAAACGGCGAAACGCTTTGACTCGGTGAGTTTCGCGGCATTCCGACTTCGATGCCCCGGTTGCCGAAATTCAGTTGCCTTTGAATTTCGGGTGATCCCTCTTGAGCATGTATGCTTCTGCTACTTGTTCTACATCAGACTTTCTTCCGCAAACGGCGAAACGCTTTGACTCGGTGAGTTTCGCGGCATTCCGACTTCGATGCCCCGGTTGCCGAAATTCAGTTGCCTTTGAATTTCGGGTGATCCCTCTTGAGCATGTATGCTTCTGCTACTTGTTCTACATCAGACTTTCTTCCGCAAACGGCGAAACGCTTTGACTCGGTGAGTTTCGCGGCATTCCGACTTCGATGCCCGGTTGCCGAAATTCAGTTGCCTTTGAATTTCGGGTGATCCCTCTTGAGCATGTATGCTTCTGCTACTTGTTCTACATCAGACTTTCTTCCGCAAACGGCGAAACGCTTTGACTCGGTGAGTTTCGCGGCATTCCGACTTCGATGCCCCGGTTGCCGAAATTCAGTTGCCTTTGAATTTCGGGTGATCCCTCTTGAGCATGTATGCTTCTGCTACTTGTTCTACATCAGACTTTCTTCCGCAAACGGCGAAACGCTTTGACTCGGTGAGTTTCGCGGCATTCCGACTTCGATGCCCCGGTTGCCGAAATTCAGTTGCCTTTGAATTTCGGGTGATCCCTCTTGAGCATGTATGCTTCTGCTACTTGTTCTACATCAGACTTTCTTCCGCAAACGGCGAAACGCTTTGACTCGGTGAGTTTCGCGGCATTCCGACTTCGATGCCCCGGTTGCCGAAATTCAGTTGCCTTTGAATTTCGGGTGATCCCTCTTGAGCATGTATGCTTCTGCTACTTGTTCTACATCAGACTTTCTTCCGCAAACGGCGAAACGCTTTGACTCGGTGAGTTTCGCGGCATTCCGACTTCGATGCCCCGGTTGCCGAAATTCAGTTGCCTTTGAATTTCGGGTGATCCCTCTTGAGCATGTATGCTTCTGCTACTTGTTCTACATCAGACTTTCTTCCGCAAACGGCGAAACGCTTTGACTCGGTGAGTTTCGCGGCATTCCGACTTCGATGCCCCGGTTGCCGAAATTCAGTTGCCTTTGAATTTCGGGTGATCCCTCTTGAGCATGTATGCTTCTGCTACTTGTTCTACATCAGACTTTCTTCCGCAAACGGCGAAACGCTTTGACTCGGTGAGTTTCGCGGCATTCCGACTTCGATGCCCCGGTTGCCGAAATTCAGTTGCCTTTGAATTTCGGGTGATCCCTCTTGAGCATGTATGCTTCTGCTACTTGTTCTACATCAGACTTTCTTCCGCAAACGGCGAAACGCTTTGACTCGGTGAGTTTCGCGGCATTCCGACTTCGATGCCCCGGTTGCCGAAATTCAGTTGCCTTTGAATTTCGGGTGATCCCTCTTGAGCATGTATGCTTCTGCTACTTGTTCTACATCAGACTTTCTTCCGCAAACGGCGAAACGCTTTGACTCGGTGAGTTTCGCGGCATTCCGACTTCGATGCCCGGTTGCCGAAATTCAGTTGCCTTTGAATTTCGGGTGATCCCTCTTGAGCATGTATGCTTCTGCTACTTGTTCTACATCAGACTTTCTTCCGCAAACGGCGAAACGCTTTGACTCGGTGAGTTTCGCGGCATTCCGACTTCGATGCCCCGGTTGCCGAAATTCAGTTGCCTTTGAATTTCGGGTGATCCCTCTTGAGCATGTATGCTTCTGCTACTTGTTCTACATCAGACTTTCTTCCGCAAACGGCGAAACGCTTTGACTCGGTGAGTTTCGCGGCATTCCGACTTCGATGCCCCGGTTGCCGAAATTCAGTTGCCTTTGAATTTCGGGTGATCCCTCTTGAGCATGTATGCTTCTGCTACTTGTTCTACATCAGACTTTCTTCCGCAAACGGCGAAACGCTTTGACTCGGTGAGTTTCGCGGCATTCCGACTTCGATGCCCCGGTTGCCGAAATTCAGTTGCCTTTGAATTTCGGGTGATCCCTCTTGAGCATGTATGCTTCTGCTACTTGTTCTACATCAGACTTTCTTCCGCAAACGGCGAAACGCTTTGACTCGGTGAGTTTCGCGGCATTCCGACTTCGATGCCCCGGTTGCCGAAATTCAGTTGCCTTTGAATTTCGGGTGATCCCTCTTGAGCATGTATGCTTCTGCTACTTGTTCTACATCAGACTTTCTTCCGCAAACGGCGAAACGCTTTGACTCGGTGAGTTTCGCGGCATTCCGACTTCGATGCCCCGGTTGCCGAAATTCAGTTGCCTTTGAATTTCGGGTGATCCCTCTTGAGCATGTATGCTTCTGCTACTTGTTCTACATCAGACTTTCTTCCGCAAACGGCGAAACGCTTTGACTCGGTGAGTTTCGCGGCATTCCGACTTCGATGCCCCGGTTGCCGAAATTCAGTTGCCTTTGAATTTCGGGTGATCCCTCTTGAGCATGTATGCTTCTGCTACTTGTTCTACATCAGACTTTCTTCCGCAAACGGCGAAACGCTTTGACTCGGTGAGTTTCGCGGCATTCCGACTTCGATGCCCCGGTTGCCGAAATTCAGTTGCCTTTGAATTTCGGGTGATCCCTCTTGAGCATGTATGCTTCTGCTACTTGTTCTACATCAGACTTTCTTCCGCAAACGGCGAAACGCTTTGACTCGGTGAGTTTCGCGGCATTCCGACTTCGATGCCCCGGTTGCCGAAATTCAGTTGCCTTTGAATTTCGGGTGATCCCTCTTGAGCATGTATGCTTCTGCTACTTGTTCTACATCAGACTTCTTCCGCAAACGGCGAAACGCTTTGACTCGGTGAGTTTCGCGGCATTCCGACTTCGATGCCCCGGTTGCCGAAATTCAGTTGCCTTTGAATTTCGGGTGATCCCTCTTGAGCATGTATGCTTCTGCTACTTGTTCTACATCAGACTTTCTTCCGCAAACGGCGAAACGCTTTGACTCGGTGAGTTTCGCGGCATTCCGACTTCGATGCCCCGGTTGCCGAAATTCAGTTGCCTTTGAATTTCGGGTGATCCCTCTTGAGCATGTATGCTTCTGCTACTTGTTCTACATCAGACTTTCTTCCGCAAACGGCGAAACGCTTTGACTCGGTGAGTTTCGCGGCATTCCGACTTCGATGCCCCGGTTGCCGAAATTCAGTTGCCTTTGAATTTCGGGTGATCCCTCTTGAGCATGTATGCTTCTGCTACTTGTTCTACATCAGACTTTCTTCCGCAAACGGCGAAACGCTTTGACTCGGTGAGTTTCGCGGCATTCCGACTTCGATGCCCCGGTTGCCGAAATTCAGTTGCCTTTGAATTTCGGGTGATCCCTCTTGAGCATGTATGCTTCTGCTACTTGTTCTACATCAGACTTTCTTCCGCAAACGGCGAAACGCTTTGACTCGGTGAGTTTCGCGGCATTCCGACTTCGATGCCCCGGTTGCCGAAATTCAGTTGCCTTTGAATTTCGGGTGATCCCTCTTGAGCATGTATGCTTCTGCTACTTGTTCTACATCAGACTTTCTTCCGCAAACGGCGAAACGCTTTGACTCGGTGAGTTTCGCGGCATTCCGACTTCGATGCCCCGGTTGCCGAAATTCAGTTGCCTTTGAATTTCGGGTGATCCCTCTTGAGCATGTATGCTTCTGCTACTTGTTCTACATCAGACTTTCTTCCGCAAACGGCGAAACGCTTTGACTCGGTGAGTTTCGCGGCATTCCGACTTCGATGCCCCGGTTGCCGAAATTCAGTTGCCTTTGAATTTCGGGTGATCCCTCTTGAGCATGTATGCTTCTGCTACTTGTTCTACATCAGACTTTCTTCCGCAAACGGCGAAACGCTTTGACTCGGTGAGTTTCGCGGCATTCCGACTTCGATGCCCCGGTTGCCGAAATTCAGTTGCCTTTGAATTTCGGGTGATCCCTCTTGAGCATGTATGCTTCTGCTACTTGTTCTACATCAGACTTTCTTCCGCAAACGGCGAAACGCTTTGACTCGGTGAGTTTCGCGGCATTCCGACTTCGATGCCCCGGTTGCCGAAATTCAGTTGCCTTTGAATTTCGGGTGATCCCTCTTGAGCATGTATGCTTCTGCTACTTGTTCTACATCAGACTTTCTTCCGCAAACGGCGAAACGCTTTGACTCGGTGAGTTTCGCGGCATTCCGACTTCGATGCCCCGGTTGCCGAAATTCAGTTGCCTTTGAATTTCGGGTGATCCCTCTTGAGCATGTATGCTTCTGCTACTTGTTCTACATCAGACTTTCTTCCGCAAACGGCGAAACGCTTTGACTCGGTGAGTTTCGCGGCATTCCGACTTCGATGCCCCGGTTGCCGAAATTCAGTTGCCTTTGAATTTCGGGTGATCCCTCTTGAGCATGTATGCTTCTGCTACTTGTTCTACATCAGACTTTCTTCCGCAAACGGCGAAACGCTTTGACTCGGTGAGTTTCGCGGCATTCCGACTTCGATGCCCCGGTTGCCGAAATTCAGTTGCCTTTGAATTTCGGGTGATCCCTCTTGAGCATGTATGCTTCTGCTACTTGTTCTACATCAGACTTTCTTCCGCAAACGGCGAAACGCTTTGACTCGGTGAGTTTCGCGGCATTCCGACTTCGATGCCCCGGTTGCCGAAATTCAGTTGCCTTTGAATTTCGGGTGATCCCTCTTGAGCATGTATGCTTCTGCTACTTGTTCTACATCAGACTTTCTTCCGCAAACGGCGAAACGCTTTGACTCGGTGAGTTTCGCGGCATTCCGACTTCGATGCCCGGTTGCCGAAATTCAGTTGCCTTTGAATTTCGGGTGATCCCTCTTGAGCATGTATGCTTCTGCTACTTGTTCTACATCAGACTTTCTTCCGCAAACGGCGAAACGCTTTGACTCGGTGAGTTTCGCGGCATTCCGACTTCGATGCCCCGGTTGCCGAAATTCAGTTGCCTTTGAATTTCGGGTGATCCCTCTTGAGCATGTATGCTTCTGCTACTTGTTCTACATCAGACTTTCTTCCGCAAACGGCGAAACGCTTTGACTCGGTGAGTTTCGCGGCATTCCGACTTCGATGCCCCGGTTGCCGAAATTCAGTTGCCTTTGAATTTCGGGTGATCCCTCTTGAGCATGTATGCTTCTGCTACTTGTTCTACATCAGACTTTCTTCCGCAAACGGCGAAACGCTTTGACTCGGTGAGTTTCGCGGCATTCCGACTTCGATGCCCCGGTTGCCGAAATTCAGTTGCCTTTGAATTTCGGGTGATCCCTCTTGAGCATGTATGCTTCTGCTACTTGTTCTACATCAGACTTTCTTCCGCAAACGGCGAAACGCTTTGACTCGGTGAGTTTCGCGGCATTCCGACTTCGATGCCCCGGTTGCCGAAATTCAGTTGCCTTTGAATTTCGGGTGATCCCTCTTGAGCATGTATGCTTCTGCTACTTGTTCTACATCAGACTTTCTTCCGCAAACGGCGAAACGCTTTGACTCGGTGAGTTTCGCGGCATTCCGACTTCGATGCCCGGTTGCCGAAATTCAGTTGCCTTTGAATTTCGGGTGATCCCTCTTGAGCATGTATGCTTCTGCTACTTGTTCTACATCAGACTTTCTTCCGCAAACGGCGAAACGCTTTGACTCGGTGAGTTTCGCGGCATTCCGACTTCGATGCCCCGGTTGCCGAAATTCAGTTGCCTTTGAATTTCGGGTGATCCCTCTTGAGCATGTATGCTTCTGCTACTTGTTCTACATCAGACTTTCTTCCGCAAACGGCGAAACGCTTTGACTCGGTGAGTTTCGCGGCATTCCGACTTCGATGCCCGGTTGCCGAAATTCAGTTGCCTTTGAATTTCGGGTGATCCCTCTTGAGCATGTATGCTTCTGCTACTTGTTCTACATCAGACTTTCTTCCGCAAACGGCGAAACGCTTTGACTCGGTGAGTTTCGCGGCATTCCGACTTCGATGCCCCGGTTGCCGAAATTCAGTTGCCTTTGAATTTCGGGTGATCCCTCTTGAGCATGTATGCTTCTGCTACTTGTTCTACATCAGACTTTCTTCCGCAAACGGCGAAACGCTTTGACTCGGTGAGTTTCGCGGCATTCCGACTTCGATGCCCCGGTTGCCGAAATTCAGTTGCCTTTGAATTTCGGGTGATCCCTCTTGAGCATGTATGCTTCTGCTACTTGTTCTACATCAGACTTTCTTCCGCAAACGGCGAAACGCTTTGACTCGGTGAGTTTCGCGGCATTCCGACTTCGATGCCCCGGTTGCCGAAATTCAGTTGCCTTTGAATTTCGGGTGATCCCTCTTGAGCATGTATGCTTCTGCTACTTGTTCTACATCAGACTTTCTTCCGCAAACGGCGAAACGCTTTGACTCGGTGAGTTTCGCGGCATTCCGACTTCGATGCCCCGGTTGCCGAAATTCAGTTGCCTTTGAATTTCGGGTGATCCCTCTTGAGCATGTATGCTTCTGCTACTTGTTCTACATCAGACTTTCTTCCGCAAACGGCGAAACGCTTTGACTCGGTGAGTTTCGCGGCATTCCGACTTCGATGCCCGGTTGCCGAAATTCAGTTGCCTTTGAATTTCGGGTGATCCCTCTTGAGCATGTATGCTTCTGCTACTTGTTCTACATCAGACTTTCTTCCGCAAACGGCGAAACGCTTTGACTCGGTGAGTTTCGCGGCATTCCGACTTCGATGCCCCGGTTGCCGAAATTCAGTTGCCTTTGAATTTCGGGTGATCCCTCTTGAGCATGTATGCTTCTGCTACTTGTTCTACATCAGACTTTCTTCCGCAAACGGCGAAACGCTTTGACTCGGTGAGTTTCGCGGCATTCCGACTTCGATGCCCCGGTTGCCGAAATTCAGTTGCCTTTGAATTTCGGGTGATCCCTCTTGAGCATGTATGCTTCTGCTACTTGTTCTACATCAGACTTTCTTCCGCAAACGGCGAAACGCTTTGACTCGGTGAGTTTCGCGGCATTCCGACTTCGATGCCCCGGTTGCCGAAATTCAGTTGCCTTTGAATTTCGGGTGATCCCTCTTGAGCATGTATGCTTCTGCTACTTGTTCTACATCAGACTTTCTTCCGCAAACGGCGAAACGCTTTGACTCGGTGAGTTTCGCGGCATTCCGACTTCGATGCCCGGTTGCCGAAATTCAGTTGCCTTTGAATTTCGGGTGATCCCTCTTGAGCATGTATGCTTCTGCTACTTGTTCTACATCAGACTTTCTTCCGCAAACGGCGAAACGCTTTGACTCGGTGAGTTTCGCGGCATTCCGACTTCGATGCCCCGGTTGCCGAAATTCAGTTGCCTTTGAATTTCGGGTGATCCCTCTTGAGCATGTATGCTTCTGCTACTTGTTCTACATCAGACTTTCTTCCGCAAACGGCGAAACGCTTTGACTCGGTGAGTTTCGCGGCATTCCGACTTCGATGCCCCGGTTGCCGAAATTCAGTTGCCTTTGAATTTCGGGTGATCCCTCTTGAGCATGTATGCTTCTGCTACTTGTTCTACATCAGACTTTCTTCCGCAAACGGCGAAACGCTTTGACTCGGTGAGTTTCGCGGCATTCCGACTTCGATGCCCCGGTTGCCGAAATTCAGTTGCCTTTGAATTTCGGGTGATCCCTCTTGAGCATGTATGCTTCTGCTACTTGTTCTACATCAGACTTTCTTCCGCAAACGGCGAAACGCTTTGACTCGGTGAGTTTCGCGGCATTCCGACTTCGATGCCCCGGTTGCCGAAATTCAGTTGCCTTTGAATTTCGGGTGATCCCTCTTGAGCATGTATGCTTCTGCTACTTGTTCTACATCAGACTTTCTTCCGCAAACGGCGAAACGCTTTGACTCGGTGAGTTTCGCGGCATTCCGACTTCGATGCCCCGGTTGCCGAAATTCAGTTGCCTTTGAATTTCGGGTGATCCCTCTTGAGCATGTATGCTTCTGCTACTTGTTCTACATCAGACTTTCTTCCGCAAACGGCGAAACGCTTTGACTCGGTGAGTTTCGCGGCATTCCGACTTCGATGCCCGGTTGCCGAAATTCAGTTGCCTTTGAATTTCGGGTGATCCCTCTTGAGCATGTATGCTTCTGCTACTTGTTCTACATCAGACTTTCTTCCGCAAACGGCGAAACGCTTTGACTCGGTGAGTTTCGCGGCATTCCGACTTCGATGCCCGGTTGCCGAAATTCAGTTGCCTTTGAATTTCGGGTGATCCCTCTTGAGCATGTATGCTTCTGCTACTTGTTCTACATCAGACTTTCTTCCGCAAACGGCGAAACGCTTTGACTCGGTGAGTTTCGCGGCATTCCGACTTCGATGCCCCGGTTGCCGAAATTCAGTTGCCTTTGAATTTCGGGTGATCCCTCTTGAGCATGTATGCTTCTGCTACTTGTTCTACATCAGACTTTCTTCCGCAAACGGCGAAACGCTTTGACTCGGTGAGTTTCGCGGCATTCCGACTTCGATGCCCGGTTGCCGAAATTCAGTTGCCTTTGAATTTCGGGTGATCCCTCTTGAGCATGTATGCTTCTGCTACTTGTTCTACATCAGACTTTCTTCCGCAAACGGCGAAACGCTTTGACTCGGTGAGTTTCGCGGCATTCCGACTTCGATGCCCCGGTTGCCGAAATTCAGTTGCCTTTGAATTTCGGGTGATCCCTCTTGAGCATGTATGCTTCTGCTACTTGTTCTACATCAGACTTTCTTCCGCAAACGGCGAAACGCTTTGACTCGGTGAGTTTCGCGGCATTCCGACTTCGATGCCCCGGTTGCCGAAATTCAGTTGCCTTTGAATTTCGGGTGATCCCTCTTGAGCATGTATGCTTCTGCTACTTGTTCTACATCAGACTTTCTTCCGCAAACGGCGAAACGCTTTGACTCGGTGAGTTTCGCGGCATTCCGACTTCGATGCCCGGTTGCCGAAATTCAGTTGCCTTTGAATTTCGGGTGATCCCTCTTGAGCATGTATGCTTCTGCTACTTGTTCTACATCAGACTTTCTTCCGCAAACGGCGAAACGCTTTGACTCGGTGAGTTTCGCGGCATTCCGACTTCGATGCCCCGGTTGCCGAAATTCAGTTGCCTTTGAATTTCGGGTGATCCCTCTTGAGCATGTATGCTTCTGCTACTTGTTCTACATCAGACTTTCTTCCGCAAACGGCGAAACGCTTTGACTCGGTGAGTTTCGCGGCATTCCGACTTCGATGCCCCGGTTGCCGAAATTCAGTTGCCTTTGAATTTCGGGTGATCCCTCTTGAGCATGTATGCTTCTGCTACTTGTTCTACATCAGACTTTCTTCCGCAAACGGCGAAACGCTTTGACTCGGTGAGTTTCGCGGCATTCCGACTTCGATGCCCCGGTTGCCGAAATTCAGTTGCCTTTGAATTTCGGGTGATCCCTCTTGAGCATGTATGCTTCTGCTACTTGTTCTACATCAGACTTTCTTCCGCAAACGGCGAAACGCTTTGACTCGGTGAGTTTCGCGGCATTCCGACTTCGATGCCCCGGTTGCCGAAATTCAGTTGCCTTTGAATTTCGGGTGATCCCTCTTGAGCATGTATGCTTCTGCTACTTGTTCTACATCAGACTTTCTTCCGCAAACGGCGAAACGCTTTGACTCGGTGAGTTTCGCGGCATTCCGACTTCGATGCCCCGGTTGCCGAAATTCAGTTGCCTTTGAATTTCGGGTGATCCCTCTTGAGCATGTATGCTTCTGCTACTTGTTCTACATCAGACTTTCTTCCGCAAACGGCGAAACGCTTTGACTCGGTGAGTTTCGCGGCATTCCGACTTCGATGCCCCGGTTGCCGAAATTCAGTTGCCTTTGAATTTCGGGTGATCCCTCTTGAGCATGTATGCTTCTGCTACTTGTTCTACATCAGACTTTCTTCCGCAAACGGCGAAACGCTTTGACTCGGTGAGTTTCGCGGCATTCCGACTTCGATGCCCCGGTTGCCGAAATTCAGTTGCCTTTGAATTTCGGGTGATCCCTCTTGAGCATGTATGCTTCTGCTACTTGTTCTACATCAGACTTTCTTCCGCAAACGGCGAAACGCTTTGACTCGGTGAGTTTCGCGGCATTCCGACTTCGATGCCCCGGTTGCCGAAATTCAGTTGCCTTTGAATTTCGGGTGATCCCTCTTGAGCATGTATGCTTCTGCTACTTGTTCTACATCAGACTTTCTTCCGCAAACGGCGAAACGCTTTGACTCGGTGAGTTTCGCGGCATTCCGACTTCGATGCCCCGGTTGCCGAAATTCAGTTGCCTTTGAATTTCGGGTGATCCCTCTTGAGCATGTATGCTTCTGCTACTTGTTCTACATCAGACTTTCTTCCGCAAACGGCGAAACGCTTTGACTCGGTGAGTTTCGCGGCATTCCGACTTCGATGCCCCGGTTGCCGAAATTCAGTTGCCTTTGAATTTCGGGTGATCCCTCTTGAGCATGTATGCTTCTGCTACTTGTTCTACATCAGACTTTCTTCCGCAAACGGCGAAACGCTTTGACTCGGTGAGTTTCGCGGCATTCCGACTTCGATGCCCCGGTTGCCGAAATTCAGTTGCCTTTGAATTTCGGGTGATCCCTCTTGAGCATGTATGCTTCTGCTACTTGTTCTACATCAGACTTTCTTCCGCAAACGGCGAAACGCTTTGACTCGGTGAGTTTCGCGGCATTCCGACTTCGATGCCCGGTTGCCGAAATTCAGTTGCCTTTGAATTTCGGGTGATCCCTCTTGAGCATGTATGCTTCTGCTACTTGTTCTACATCAGACTTTCTTCCGCAAACGGCGAAACGCTTTGACTCGGTGAGTTTCGCGGCATTCCGACTTCGATGCCCCGGTTGCCGAAATTCAGTTGCCTTTGAATTTCGGGTGATCCCTCTTGAGCATGTATGCTTCTGCTACTTGTTCTACATCAGACTTTCTTCCGCAAACGGCGAAACGCTTTGACTCGGTGAGTTTCGCGGCATTCCGACTTCGATGCCCCGGTTGCCGAAATTCAGTTGCCTTTGAATTTCGGGTGATCCCTCTTGAGCATGTATGCTTCTGCTACTTGTTCTACATCAGACTTTCTTCCGCAAACGGCGAAACGCTTTGACTCGGTGAGTTTCGCGGCATTCCGACTTCGATGCCCCGGTTGCCGAAATTCAGTTGCCTTTGAATTTCGGGTGATCCCTCTTGAGCATGTATGCTTCTGCTACTTGTTCTACATCAGACTTTCTTCCGCAAACGGCGAAACGCTTTGACTCGGTGAGTTTCGCGGCATTCCGACTTCGATGCCCCGGTTGCCGAAATTCAGTTGCCTTTGAATTTCGGGTGATCCCTCTTGAGCATGTATGCTTCTGCTACTTGTTCTACATCAGACTTTCTTCCGCAAACGGCGAAACGCTTTGACTCGGTGAGTTTCGCGGCATTCCGACTTCGATGCCCCGGTTGCCGAAATTCAGTTGCCTTTGAATTTCGGGTGATCCCTCTTGAGCATGTATGCTTCTGCTACTTGTTCTACATCAGACTTTCTTCCGCAAACGGCGAAACGCTTTGACTCGGTGAGTTTCGCGGCATTCCGACTTCGATGCCCGGTTGCCGAAATTCAGTTGCCTTTGAATTTCGGGTGATCCCTCTTGAGCATGTATGCTTCTGCTACTTGTTCTACATCAGACTTTCTTCCGCAAACGGCGAAACGCTTTGACTCGGTGAGTTTCGCGGCATTCCGACTTCGATGCCCCGGTTGCCGAAATTCAGTTGCCTTTGAATTTCGGGTGATCCCTCTTGAGCATGTATGCTTCTGCTACTTGTTCTACATCAGACTTTCTTCCGCAAACGGCGAAACGCTTTGACTCGGTGAGTTTCGCGGCATTCCGACTTCGATGCCCCGGTTGCCGAAATTCAGTTGCCTTTGAATTTCGGGTGATCCCTCTTGAGCATGTATGCTTCTGCTACTTGTTCTACATCAGACTTTCTTCCGCAAACGGCGAAACGCTTTGACTCGGTGAGTTTCGCGGCATTCCGACTTCGATGCCCGGTTGCCGAAATTCAGTTGCCTTTGAATTTCGGGTGATCCCTCTTGAGCATGTATGCTTCTGCTACTTGTTCTACATCAGACTTTCTTCCGCAAACGGCGAAACGCTTTGACTCGGTGAGTTTCGCGGCATTCCGACTTCGATGCCCCGGTTGCCGAAATTCAGTTGCCTTTGAATTTCGGGTGATCCCTCTTGAGCATGTATGCTTCTGCTACTTGTTCTACATCAGACTTTCTTCCGCAAACGGCGAAACGCTTTGACTCGGTGAGTTTCGCGGCATTCCGACTTCGATGCCCCGGTTGCCGAAATTCAGTTGCCTTTGAATTTCGGGTGATCCCTCTTGAGCATGTATGCTTCTGCTACTTGTTCTACATCAGACTTTCTTCCGCAAACGGCGAAACGCTTTGACTCGGTGAGTTTCGCGGCATTCCGACTTCGATGCCCGGTTGCCGAAATTCAGTTGCCTTTGAATTTCGGGTGATCCCTCTTGAGCATGTATGCTTCTGCTACTTGTTCTACATCAGACTTTCTTCCGCAAACGGCGAAACGCTTTGACTCGGTGAGTTTCGCGGCATTCCGACTTCGATGCCCGGTTGCCGAAATTCAGTTGCCTTTGAATTTCGGGTGATCCCTCTTGAGCATGTATGCTTCTGCTACTTGTTCTACATCAGACTTTCTTCCGCAAACGGCGAAACGCTTTGACTCGGTGAGTTTCGCGGCATTCCGACTTCGATGCCCGGTTGCCGAAATTCAGTTGCCTTTGAATTTCGGGTGATCCCTCTTGAGCATGTATGCTTCTGCTACTTGTTCTACATCAGACTTTCTTCCGCAAACGGCGAAACGCTTTGACTCGGTGAGTTTCGCGGCATTCCGACTTCGATGCCCGGTTGCCGAAATTCAGTTGCCTTTGAATTTCGGGTGATCCCTCTTGAGCATGTATGCTTCTGCTACTTGTTCTACATCAGACTTTCTTCCGCAAACGGCGAAACGCTTTGACTCGGTGAGTTTCGCGGCATTCCGACTTCGATGCCCCGGTTGCCGAAATTCAGTTGCCTTTGAATTTCGGGTGATCCCTCTTGAGCATGTATGCTTCTGCTACTTGTTCTACATCAGACTTTCTTCCGCAAACGGCGAAACGCTTTGACTCGGTGAGTTTCGCGGCATTCCGACTTCGATGCCCCGGTTGCCGAAATTCAGTTGCCTTTGAATTTCGGGTGATCCCTCTTGAGCATGTATGCTTCTGCTACTTGTTCTACATCAGACTTTCTTCCGCAAACGGCGAAACGCTTTGACTCGGTGAGTTTCGCGGCATTCCGACTTCGATGCCCCGGTTGCCGAAATTCAGTTGCCTTTGAATTTCGGGTGATCCCTCTTGAGCATGTATGCTTCTGCTACTTGTTCTACATCAGACTTTCTTCCGCAAACGGCGAAACGCTTTGACTCGGTGAGTTTCGCGGCATTCCGACTTCGATGCCCCGGTTGCCGAAATTCAGTTGCCTTTGAATTTCGGGTGATCCCTCTTGAGCATGTATGCTTCTGCTACTTGTTCTACATCAGACTTTCTTCCGCAAACGGCGAAACGCTTTGACTCGGTGAGTTTCGCGGCATTCCGACTTCGATGCCCGGTTGCCGAAATTCAGTTGCCTTTGAATTTCGGGTGATCCCTCTTGAGCATGTATGCTTCTGCTACTTGTTCTACATCAGACTTTCTTCCGCAAACGGCGAAACGCTTTGACTCGGTGAGTTTCGCGGCATTCCGACTTCGATGCCCCGGTTGCCGAAATTCAGTTGCCTTTGAATTTCGGGTGATCCCTCTTGAGCATGTATGCTTCTGCTACTTGTTCTACATCAGACTTTCTTCCGCAAACGGCGAAACGCTTTGACTCGGTGAGTTTCGCGGCATTCCGACTTCGATGCCCCGGTTGCCGAAATTCAGTTGCCTTTGAATTTCGGGTGATCCCTCTTGAGCATGTATGCTTCTGCTACTTGTTCTACATCAGACTTTCTTCCGCAAACGGCGAAACGCTTTGACTCGGTGAGTTTCGCGGCATTCCGACTTCGATGCCCCGGTTGCCGAAATTCAGTTGCCTTTGAATTTCGGGTGATCCCTCTTGAGCATGTATGCTTCTGCTACTTGTTCTACATCAGACTTTCTTCCGCAAACGGCGAAACGCTTTGACTCGGTGAGTTTCGCGGCATTCCGACTTCGATGCCCCGGTTGCCGAAATTCAGTTGCCTTTGAATTTCGGGTGATCCCTCTTGAGCATGTATGCTTCTGCTACTTGTTCTACATCAGACTTTCTTCCGCAAACGGCGAAACGCTTTGACTCGGTGAGTTTCGCGGCATTCCGACTTCGATGCCCCGGTTGCCGAAATTCAGTTGCCTTTGAATTTCGGGTGATCCCTCTTGAGCATGTATGCTTCTGCTACTTGTTCTACATCAGACTTTCTTCCGCAAACGGCGAAACGCTTTGACTCGGTGAGTTTCGCGGCATTCCGACTTCGATGCCCCGGTTGCCGAAATTCAGTTGCCTTTGAATTTCGGGTGATCCCTCTTGAGCATGTATGCTTCTGCTACTTGTTCTACATCAGACTTTCTTCCGCAAACGGCGAAACGCTTTGACTCGGTGAGTTTCGCGGCATTCCGACTTCGATGCCCCGGTTGCCGAAATTCAGTTGCCTTTGAATTTCGGGTGATCCCTCTTGAGCATGTATGCTTCTGCTACTTGTTCTACATCAGACTTTCTTCCGCAAACGGCGAAACGCTTTGACTCGGTGAGTTTCGCGGCATTCCGACTTCGATGCCCCGGTTGCCGAAATTCAGTTGCCTTTGAATTTCGGGTGATCCCTCTTGAGCATGTATGCTTCTGCTACTTGTTCTACATCAGACTTTCTTCCGCAAACGGCGAAACGCTTTGACTCGGTGAGTTTCGCGGCATTCCGACTTCGATGCCCCGGTTGCCGAAATTCAGTTGCCTTTGAATTTCGGGTGATCCCTCTTGAGCATGTATGCTTCTGCTACTTGTTCTACATCAGACTTTCTTCCGCAAACGGCGAAACGCTTTGACTCGGTGAGTTTCGCGGCATTCCGACTTCGATGCCCCGGTTGCCGAAATTCAGTTGCCTTTGAATTTCGGGTGATCCCTCTTGAGCATGTATGCTTCTGCTACTTGTTCTACATCAGACTTTCTTCCGCAAACGGCGAAACGCTTTGACTCGGTGAGTTTCGCGGCATTCCGACTTCGATGCCCCGGTTGCCGAAATTCAGTTGCCTTTGAATTTCGGGTGATCCCTCTTGAGCATGTATGCTTCTGCTACTTGTTCTACATCAGACTTTCTTCCGCAAACGGCGAAACGCTTTGACTCGGTGAGTTTCGCGGCATTCCGACTTCGATGCCCCGGTTGCCGAAATTCAGTTGCCTTTGAATTTCGGGTGATCCCTCTTGAGCATGTATGCTTCTGCTACTTGTTCTACATCAGACTTTCTTCCGCAAACGGCGAAACGCTTTGACTCGGTGAGTTTCGCGGCATTCCGACTTCGATGCCCCGGTTGCCGAAATTCAGTTGCCTTTGAATTTCGGGTGATCCCTCTTGAGCATGTATGCTTCTGCTACTTGTTCTACATCAGACTTTCTTCCGCAAACGGCGAAACGCTTTGACTCGGTGAGTTTCGCGGCATTCCGACTTCGATGCCCGGTTGCCGAAATTCAGTTGCCTTTGAATTTCGGGTGATCCCTCTTGAGCATGTATGCTTCTGCTACTTGTTCTACATCAGACTTTCTTCCGCAAACGGCGAAACGCTTTGACTCGGTGAGTTTCGCGGCATTCCGACTTCGATGCCCGGTTGCCGAAATTCAGTTGCCTTTGAATTTCGGGTGATCCCTCTTGAGCATGTATGCTTCTGCTACTTGTTCTACATCAGACTTTCTTCCGCAAACGGCGAAACGCTTTGACTCGGTGAGTTTCGCGGCATTCCGACTTCGATGCCCGGTTGCCGAAATTCAGTTGCCTTTGAATTTCGGGTGATCCCTCTTGAGCATGTATGCTTCTGCTACTTGTTCTACATCAGACTTTCTTCCGCAAACGGCGAAACGCTTTGACTCGGTGAGTTTCGCGGCATTCCGACTTCGATGCCCCGGTTGCCGAAATTCAGTTGCCTTTGAATTTCGGGTGATCCCTCTTGAGCATGTATGCTTCTGCTACTTGTTCTACATCAGACTTTCTTCCGCAAACGGCGAAACGCTTTGACTCGGTGAGTTTCGCGGCATTCCGACTTCGATGCCCCGGTTGCCGAAATTCAGTTGCCTTTGAATTTCGGGTGATCCCTCTTGAGCATGTATGCTTCTGCTACTTGTTCTACATCAGACTTTCTTCCGCAAACGGCGAAACGCTTTGACTCGGTGAGTTTCGCGGCATTCCGACTTCGATGCCCCGGTTGCCGAAATTCAGTTGCCTTTGAATTTCGGGTGATCCCTCTTGAGCATGTATGCTTCTGCTACTTGTTCTACATCAGACTTTCTTCCGCAAACGGCGAAACGCTTTGACTCGGTGAGTTTCGCGGCATTCCGACTTCGATGCCCGGTTGCCGAAATTCAGTTGCCTTTGAATTTCGGGTGATCCCTCTTGAGCATGTATGCTTCTGCTACTTGTTCTACATCAGACTTTCTTCCGCAAACGGCGAAACGCTTTGACTCGGTGAGTTTCGCGGCATTCCGACTTCGATGCCCGGTTGCCGAAATTCAGTTGCCTTTGAATTTCGGGTGATCCCTCTTGAGCATGTATGCTTCTGCTACTTGTTCTACATCAGACTTTCTTCCGCAAACGGCGAAACGCTTTGACTCGGTGAGTTTCGCGGCATTCCGACTTCGATGCCCGGTTGCCGAAATTCAGTTGCCTTTGAATTTCGGGTGATCCCTCTTGAGCATGTATGCTTCTGCTACTTGTTCTACATCAGACTTTCTTCCGCAAACGGCGAAACGCTTTGACTCGGTGAGTTTCGCGGCATTCCGACTTCGATGCCCCGGTTGCCGAAATTCAGTTGCCTTTGAATTTCGGGTGATCCCTCTTGAGCATGTATGCTTCTGCTACTTGTTCTACATCAGACTTTCTTCCGCAAACGGCGAAACGCTTTGACTCGGTGAGTTTCGCGGCATTCCGACTTCGATGCCCGGTTGCCGAAATTCAGTTGCCTTTGAATTTCGGGTGATCCCTCTTGAGCATGTATGCTTCTGCTACTTGTTCTACATCAGACTTTCTTCCGCAAACGGCGAAACGCTTTGACTCGGTGAGTTTCGCGGCATTCCGACTTCGATGCCCCGGTTGCCGAAATTCAGTTGCCTTTGAATTTCGGGTGATCCCTCTTGAGCATGTATGCTTCTGCTACTTGTTCTACATCAGACTTTCTTCCGCAAACGGCGAAACGCTTTGACTCGGTGAGTTTCGCGGCATTCCGACTTCGATGCCCCGGTTGCCGAAATTCAGTTGCCTTTGAATTTCGGGTGATCCCTCTTGAGCATGTATGCTTCTGCTACTTGTTCTACATCAGACTTTCTTCCGCAAACGGCGAAACGCTTTGACTCGGTGAGTTTCGCGGCATTCCGACTTCGATGCCCGGTTGCCGAAATTCAGTTGCCTTTGAATTTCGGGTGATCCCTCTTGAGCATGTATGCTTCTGCTACTTGTTCTACATCAGACTTTCTTCCGCAAACGGCGAAACGCTTTGACTCGGTGAGTTTCGCGGCATTCCGACTTCGATGCCCCGGTTGCCGAAATTCAGTTGCCTTTGAATTTCGGGTGATCCCTCTTGAGCATGTATGCTTCTGCTACTTGTTCTACATCAGACTTTCTTCCGCAAACGGCGAAACGCTTTGACTCGGTGAGTTTCGCGGCATTCCGACTTCGATGCCCCGGTTGCCGAAATTCAGTTGCCTTTGAATTTCGGGTGATCCCTCTTGAGCATGTATGCTTCTGCTACTTGTTCTACATCAGACTTTCTTCCGCAAACGGCGAAACGCTTTGACTCGGTGAGTTTCGCGGCATTCCGACTTCGATGCCCCGGTTGCCGAAATTCAGTTGCCTTTGAATTTCGGGTGATCCCTCTTGAGCATGTATGCTTCTGCTACTTGTTCTACATCAGACTTTCTTCCGCAAACGGCGAAACGCTTTGACTCGGTGAGTTTCGCGGCATTCCGACTTCGATGCCCCGGTTGCCGAAATTCAGTTGCCTTTGAATTTCGGGTGATCCCTCTTGAGCATGTATGCTTCTGCTACTTGTTCTACATCAGACTTTCTTCCGCAAACGGCGAAACGCTTTGACTCGGTGAGTTTCGCGGCATTCCGACTTCGATGCCCCGGTTGCCGAAATTCAGTTGCCTTTGAATTTCGGGTGATCCCTCTTGAGCATGTATGCTTCTGCTACTTGTTCTACATCAGACTTTCTTCCGCAAACGGCGAAACGCTTTGACTCGGTGAGTTTCGCGGCATTCCGACTTCGATGCCCCGGTTGCCGAAATTCAGTTGCCTTTGAATTTCGGGTGATCCCTCTTGAGCATGTATGCTTCTGCTACTTGTTCTACATCAGACTTTCTTCCGCAAACGGCGAAACGCTTTGACTCGGTGAGTTTCGCGGCATTCCGACTTCGATGCCCCGGTTGCCGAAATTCAGTTGCCTTTGAATTTCGGGTGATCCCTCTTGAGCATGTATGCTTCTGCTACTTGTTCTACATCAGACTTTCTTCCGCAAACGGCGAAACGCTTTGACTCGGTGAGTTTCGCGGCATTCCGACTTCGATGCCCCGGTTGCCGAAATTCAGTTGCCTTTGAATTTCGGGTGATCCCTCTTGAGCATGTATGCTTCTGCTACTTGTTCTACATCAGACTTTCTTCCGCAAACGGCGAAACGCTTTGACTCGGTGAGTTTCGCGGCATTCCGACTTCGATGCCCGGTTGCCGAAATTCAGTTGCCTTTGAATTTCGGGTGATCCCTCTTGAGCATGTATGCTTCTGCTACTTGTTCTACATCAGACTTTCTTCCGCAAACGGCGAAACGCTTTGACTCGGTGAGTTTCGCGGCATTCCGACTTCGATGCCCCGGTTGCCGAAATTCAGTTGCCTTTGAATTTCGGGTGATCCCTCTTGAGCATGTATGCTTCTGCTACTTGTTCTACATCAGACTTTCTTCCGCAAACGGCGAAACGCTTTGACTCGGTGAGTTTCGCGGCATTCCGACTTCGATGCCCCGGTTGCCGAAATTCAGTTGCCTTTGAATTTCGGGTGATCCCTCTTGAGCATGTATGCTTCTGCTACTTGTTCTACATCAGACTTTCTTCCGCAAACGGCGAAACGCTTTGACTCGGTGAGTTTCGCGGCATTCCGACTTCGATGCCCCGGTTGCCGAAATTCAGTTGCCTTTGAATTTCGGGTGATCCCTCTTGAGCATGTATGCTTCTGCTACTTGTTCTACATCAGACTTTCTTCCGCAAACGGCGAAACGCTTTGACTCGGTGAGTTTCGCGGCATTCCGACTTCGATGCCCCGGTTGCCGAAATTCAGTTGCCTTTGAATTTCGGGTGATCCCTCTTGAGCATGTATGCTTCTGCTACTTGTTCTACATCAGACTTTCTTCCGCAAACGGCGAAACGCTTTGACTCGGTGAGTTTCGCGGCATTCCGACTTCGATGCCCGGTTGCCGAAATTCAGTTGCCTTTGAATTTCGGGTGATCCCTCTTGAGCATGTATGCTTCTGCTACTTGTTCTACATCAGACTTTCTTCCGCAAACGGCGAAACGCTTTGACTCGGTGAGTTTCGCGGCATTCCGACTTCGATGCCCCGGTTGCCGAAATTCAGTTGCCTTTGAATTTCGGGTGATCCCTCTTGAGCATGTATGCTTCTGCTACTTGTTCTACATCAGACTTTCTTCCGCAAACGGCGAAACGCTTTGACTCGGTGAGTTTCGCGGCATTCCGACTTCGATGCCCCGGTTGCCGAAATTCAGTTGCCTTTGAATTTCGGGTGATCCCTCTTGAGCATGTATGCTTCTGCTACTTGTTCTACATCAGACTTTCTTCCGCAAACGGCGAAACGCTTTGACTCGGTGAGTTTCGCGGCATTCCGACTTCGATGCCCCGGTTGCCGAAATTCAGTTGCCTTTGAATTTCGGGTGATCCCTCTTGAGCATGTATGCTTCTGCTACTTGTTCTACATCAGACTTTCTTCCGCAAACGGCGAAACGCTTTGACTCGGTGAGTTTCGCGGCATTCCGACTTCGATGCCCCGGTTGCCGAAATTCAGTTGCCTTTGAATTTCGGGTGATCCCTCTTGAGCATGTATGCTTCTGCTACTTGTTCTACATCAGACTTTCTTCCGCAAACGGCGAAACGCTTTGACTCGGTGAGTTTCGCGGCATTCCGACTTCGATGCCCGGTTGCCGAAATTCAGTTGCCTTTGAATTTCGGGTGATCCCTCTTGAGCATGTATGCTTCTGCTACTTGTTCTACATCAGACTTTCTTCCGCAAACGGCGAAACGCTTTGACTCGGTGAGTTTCGCGGCATTCCGACTTCGATGCCCCGGTTGCCGAAATTCAGTTGCCTTTGAATTTCGGGTGATCCCTCTTGAGCATGTATGCTTCTGCTACTTGTTCTACATCAGACTTTCTTCCGCAAACGGCGAAACGCTTTGACTCGGTGAGTTTCGCGGCATTCCGACTTCGATGCCCCGGTTGCCGAAATTCAGTTGCCTTTGAATTTCGGGTGATCCCTCTTGAGCATGTATGCTTCTGCTACTTGTTCTACATCAGACTTTCTTCCGCAAACGGCGAAACGCTTTGACTCGGTGAGTTTCGCGGCATTCCGACTTCGATGCCCGGTTGCCGAAATTCAGTTGCCTTTGAATTTCGGGTGATCCCTCTTGAGCATGTATGCTTCTGCTACTTGTTCTACATCAGACTTTCTTCCGCAAACGGCGAAACGCTTTGACTCGGTGAGTTTCGCGGCATTCCGACTTCGATGCCCGGTTGCCGAAATTCAGTTGCCTTTGAATTTCGGGTGATCCCTCTTGAGCATGTATGCTTCTGCTACTTGTTCTACATCAGACTTTCTTCCGCAAACGGCGAAACGCTTTGACTCGGTGAGTTTCGCGGCATTCCGACTTCGATGCCCCGGTTGCCGAAATTCAGTTGCCTTTGAATTTCGGGTGATCCCTCTTGAGCATGTATGCTTCTGCTACTTGTTCTACATCAGACTTTCTTCCGCAAACGGCGAAACGCTTTGACTCGGTGAGTTTCGCGGCATTCCGACTTCGATGCCCCGGTTGCCGAAATTCAGTTGCCTTTGAATTTCGGGTGATCCCTCTTGAGCATGTATGCTTCTGCTACTTGTTCTACATCAGACTTTCTTCCGCAAACGGCGAAACGCTTTGACTCGGTGAGTTTCGCGGCATTCCGACTTCGATGCCCCGGTTGCCGAAATTCAGTTGCCTTTGAATTTCGGGTGATCCCTCTTGAGCATGTATGCTTCTGCTACTTGTTCTACATCAGACTTTCTTCCGCAAACGGCGAAACGCTTTGACTCGGTGAGTTTCGCGGCATTCCGACTTCGATGCCCCGGTTGCCGAAATTCAGTTGCCTTTGAATTTCGGGTGATCCCTCTTGAGCATGTATGCTTCTGCTACTTGTTCTACATCAGACTTTCTTCCGCAAACGGCGAAACGCTTTGACTCGGTGAGTTTCGCGGCATTCCGACTTCGATGCCCGGTTGCCGAAATTCAGTTGCCTTTGAATTTCGGGTGATCCCTCTTGAGCATGTATGCTTCTGCTACTTGTTCTACATCAGACTTTCTTCCGCAAACGGCGAAACGCTTTGACTCGGTGAGTTTCGCGGCATTCCGACTTCGATGCCCCGGTTGCCGAAATTCAGTTGCCTTTGAATTTCGGGTGATCCCTCTTGAGCATGTATGCTTCTGCTACTTGTTCTACATCAGACTTTCTTCCGCAAACGGCGAAACGCTTTGACTCGGTGAGTTTCGCGGCATTCCGACTTCGATGCCCCGGTTGCCGAAATTCAGTTGCCTTTGAATTTCGGGTGATCCCTCTTGAGCATGTATGCTTCTGCTACTTGTTCTACATCAGACTTTCTTCCGCAAACGGCGAAACGCTTTGACTCGGTGAGTTTCGCGGCATTCCGACTTCGATGCCCCGGTTGCCGAAATTCAGTTGCCTTTGAATTTCGGGTGATCCCTCTTGAGCATGTATGCTTCTGCTACTTGTTCTACATCAGACTTTCTTCCGCAAACGGCGAAACGCTTTGACTCGGTGAGTTTCGCGGCATTCCGACTTCGATGCCCGGTTGCCGAAATTCAGTTGCCTTTGAATTTCGGGTGATCCCTCTTGAGCATGTATGCTTCTGCTACTTGTTCTACATCAGACTTTCTTCCGCAAACGGCGAAACGCTTTGACTCGGTGAGTTTCGCGGCATTCCGACTTCGATGCCCCGGTTGCCGAAATTCAGTTGCCTTTGAATTTCGGGTGATCCCTCTTGAGCATGTATGCTTCTGCTACTTGTTCTACATCAGACTTTCTTCCGCAAACGGCGAAACGCTTTGACTCGGTGAGTTTCGCGGCATTCCGACTTCGATGCCCCGGTTGCCGAAATTCAGTTGCCTTTGAATTTCGGGTGATCCCTCTTGAGCATGTATGCTTCTGCTACTTGTTCTACATCAGACTTTCTTCCGCAAACGGCGAAACGCTTTGACTCGGTGAGTTTCGCGGCATTCCGACTTCGATGCCCCGGTTGCCGAAATTCAGTTGCCTTTGAATTTCGGGTGATCCCTCTTGAGCATGTATGCTTCTGCTACTTGTTCTACATCAGACTTTCTTCCGCAAACGGCGAAACGCTTTGACTCGGTGAGTTTCGCGGCATTCCGACTTCGATGCCCGGTTGCCGAAATTCAGTTGCCTTTGAATTTCGGGTGATCCCTCTTGAGCATGTATGCTTCTGCTACTTGTTCTACATCAGACTTTCTTCCGCAAACGGCGAAACGCTTTGACTCGGTGAGTTTCGCGGCATTCCGACTTCGATGCCCCGGTTGCCGAAATTCAGTTGCCTTTGAATTTCGGGTGATCCCTCTTGAGCATGTATGCTTCTGCTACTTGTTCTACATCAGACTTTCTTCCGCAAACGGCGAAACGCTTTGACTCGGTGAGTTTCGCGGCATTCCGACTTCGATGCCCCGGTTGCCGAAATTCAGTTGCCTTTGAATTTCGGGTGATCCCTCTTGAGCATGTATGCTTCTGCTACTTGTTCTACATCAGACTTTCTTCCGCAAACGGCGAAACGCTTTGACTCGGTGAGTTTCGCGGCATTCCGACTTCGATGCCCGGTTGCCGAAATTCAGTTGCCTTTGAATTTCGGGTGATCCCTCTTGAGCATGTATGCTTCTGCTACTTGTTCTACATCAGACTTTCTTCCGCAAACGGCGAAACGCTTTGACTCGGTGAGTTTCGCGGCATTCCGACTTCGATGCCCCGGTTGCCGAAATTCAGTTGCCTTTGAATTTCGGGTGATCCCTCTTGAGCATGTATGCTTCTGCTACTTGTTCTACATCAGACTTTCTTCCGCAAACGGCGAAACGCTTTGACTCGGTGAGTTTCGCGGCATTCCGACTTCGATGCCCCGGTTGCCGAAATTCAGTTGCCTTTGAATTTCGGGTGATCCCTCTTGAGCATGTATGCTTCTGCTACTTGTTCTACATCAGACTTTCTTCCGCAAACGGCGAAACGCTTTGACTCGGTGAGTTTCGCGGCATTCCGACTTCGATGCCCCGGTTGCCGAAATTCAGTTGCCTTTGAATTTCGGGTGATCCCTCTTGAGCATGTATGCTTCTGCTACTTGTTCTACATCAGACTTTCTTCCGCAAACGGCGAAACGCTTTGACTCGGTGAGTTTCGCGGCATTCCGACTTCGATGCCCGGTTGCCGAAATTCAGTTGCCTTTGAATTTCGGGTGATCCCTCTTGAGCATGTATGCTTCTGCTACTTGTTCTACATCAGACTTTCTTCCGCAAACGGCGAAACGCTTTGACTCGGTGAGTTTCGCGGCATTCCGACTTCGATGCCCGGTTGCCGAAATTCAGTTGCCTTTGAATTTCGGGTGATCCCTCTTGAGCATGTATGCTTCTGCTACTTGTTCTACATCAGACTTTCTTCCGCAAACGGCGAAACGCTTTGACTCGGTGAGTTTCGCGGCATTCCGACTTCGATGCCCCGGTTGCCGAAATTCAGTTGCCTTTGAATTTCGGGTGATCCCTCTTGAGCATGTATGCTTCTGCTACTTGTTCTACATCAGACTTTCTTCCGCAAACGGCGAAACGCTTTGACTCGGTGAGTTTCGCGGCATTCCGACTTCGATGCCCCGGTTGCCGAAATTCAGTTGCCTTTGAATTTCGGGTGATCCCTCTTGAGCATGTATGCTTCTGCTACTTGTTCTACATCAGACTTTCTTCCGCAAACGGCGAAACGCTTTGACTCGGTGAGTTTCGCGGCATTCCGACTTCGATGCCCCGGTTGCCGAAATTCAGTTGCCTTTGAATTTCGGGTGATCCCTCTTGAGCATGTATGCTTCTGCTACTTGTTCTACATCAGACTTTCTTCCGCAAACGGCGAAACGCTTTGACTCGGTGAGTTTCGCGGCATTCCGACTTCGATGCCCCGGTTGCCGAAATTCAGTTGCCTTTGAATTTCGGGTGATCCCTCTTGAGCATGTATGCTTCTGCTACTTGTTCTACATCAGACTTTCTTCCGCAAACGGCGAAACGCTTTGACTCGGTGAGTTTCGCGGCATTCCGACTTCGATGCCCCGGTTGCCGAAATTCAGTTGCCTTTGAATTTCGGGTGATCCCTCTTGAGCATGTATGCTTCTGCTACTTGTTCTACATCAGACTTTCTTCCGCAAACGGCGAAACGCTTTGACTCGGTGAGTTTCGCGGCATTCCGACTTCGATGCCCCGGTTGCCGAAATTCAGTTGCCTTTGAATTTCGGGTGATCCCTCTTGAGCATGTATGCTTCTGCTACTTGTTCTACATCAGACTTTCTTCCGCAAACGGCGAAACGCTTTGACTCGGTGAGTTTCGCGGCATTCCGACTTCGATGCCCCGGTTGCCGAAATTCAGTTGCCTTTGAATTTCGGGTGATCCCTCTTGAGCATGTATGCTTCTGCTACTTGTTCTACATCAGACTTTCTTCCGCAAACGGCGAAACGCTTTGACTCGGTGAGTTTCGCGGCATTCCGACTTCGATGCCCGGTTGCCGAAATTCAGTTGCCTTTGAATTTCGGGTGATCCCTCTTGAGCATGTATGCTTCTGCTACTTGTTCTACATCAGACTTTCTTCCGCAAACGGCGAAACGCTTTGACTCGGTGAGTTTCGCGGCATTCCGACTTCGATGCCCCGGTTGCCGAAATTCAGTTGCCTTTGAATTTCGGGTGATCCCTCTTGAGCATGTATGCTTCTGCTACTTGTTCTACATCAGACTTTCTTCCGCAAACGGCGAAACGCTTTGACTCGGTGAGTTTCGCGGCATTCCGACTTCGATGCCCCGGTTGCCGAAATTCAGTTGCCTTTGAATTTCGGGTGATCCCTCTTGAGCATGTATGCTTCTGCTACTTGTTCTACATCAGACTTTCTTCCGCAAACGGCGAAACGCTTTGACTCGGTGAGTTTCGCGGCATTCCGACTTCGATGCCCCGGTTGCCGAAATTCAGTTGCCTTTGAATTTCGGGTGATCCCTCTTGAGCATGTATGCTTCTGCTACTTGTTCTACATCAGACTTTCTTCCGCAAACGGCGAAACGCTTTGACTCGGTGAGTTTCGCGGCATTCCGACTTCGATGCCCGGTTGCCGAAATTCAGTTGCCTTTGAATTTCGGGTGATCCCTCTTGAGCATGTATGCTTCTGCTACTTGTTCTACATCAGACTTTCTTCCGCAAACGGCGAAACGCTTTGACTCGGTGAGTTTCGCGGCATTCCGACTTCGATGCCCCGGTTGCCGAAATTCAGTTGCCTTTGAATTTCGGGTGATCCCTCTTGAGCATGTATGCTTCTGCTACTTGTTCTACATCAGACTTTCTTCCGCAAACGGCGAAACGCTTTGACTCGGTGAGTTTCGCGGCATTCCGACTTCGATGCCCGGTTGCCGAAATTCAGTTGCCTTTGAATTTCGGGTGATCCCTCTTGAGCATGTATGCTTCTGCTACTTGTTCTACATCAGACTTTCTTCCGCAAACGGCGAAACGCTTTGACTCGGTGAGTTTCGCGGCATTCCGACTTCGATGCCCCGGTTGCCGAAATTCAGTTGCCTTTGAATTTCGGGTGATCCCTCTTGAGCATGTATGCTTCTGCTACTTGTTCTACATCAGACTTTCTTCCGCAAACGGCGAAACGCTTTGACTCGGTGAGTTTCGCGGCATTCCGACTTCGATGCCCGGTTGCCGAAATTCAGTTGCCTTTGAATTTCGGGTGATCCCTCTTGAGCATGTATGCTTCTGCTACTTGTTCTACATCAGACTTTCTTCCGCAAACGGCGAAACGCTTTGACTCGGTGAGTTTCGCGGCATTCCGACTTCGATGCCCCGGTTGCCGAAATTCAGTTGCCTTTGAATTTCGGGTGATCCCTCTTGAGCATGTATGCTTCTGCTACTTGTTCTACATCAGACTTTCTTCCGCAAACGGCGAAACGCTTTGACTCGGTGAGTTTCGCGGCATTCCGACTTCGATGCCCGGTTGCCGAAATTCAGTTGCCTTTGAATTTCGGGTGATCCCTCTTGAGCATGTATGCTTCTGCTACTTGTTCTACATCAGACTTTCTTCCGCAAACGGCGAAACGCTTTGACTCGGTGAGTTTCGCGGCATTCCGACTTCGATGCCCCGGTTGCCGAAATTCAGTTGCCTTTGAATTTCGGGTGATCCCTCTTGAGCATGTATGCTTCTGCTACTTGTTCTACATCAGACTTTCTTCCGCAAACGGCGAAACGCTTTGACTCGGTGAGTTTCGCGGCATTCCGACTTCGATGCCCCGGTTGCCGAAATTCAGTTGCCTTTGAATTTCGGGTGATCCCTCTTGAGCATGTATGCTTCTGCTACTTGTTCTACATCAGACTTTCTTCCGCAAACGGCGAAACGCTTTGACTCGGTGAGTTTCGCGGCATTCCGACTTCGATGCCCCGGTTGCCGAAATTCAGTTGCCTTTGAATTTCGGGTGATCCCTCTTGAGCATGTATGCTTCTGCTACTTGTTCTACATCAGACTTTCTTCCGCAAACGGCGAAACGCTTTGACTCGGTGAGTTTCGCGGCATTCCGACTTCGATGCCCCGGTTGCCGAAATTCAGTTGCCTTTGAATTTCGGGTGATCCCTCTTGAGCATGTATGCTTCTGCTACTTGTTCTACATCAGACTTTCTTCCGCAAACGGCGAAACGCTTTGACTCGGTGAGTTTCGCGGCATTCCGACTTCGATGCCCGGTTGCCGAAATTCAGTTGCCTTTGAATTTCGGGTGATCCCTCTTGAGCATGTATGCTTCTGCTACTTGTTCTACATCAGACTTTCTTCCGCAAACGGCGAAACGCTTTGACTCGGTGAGTTTCGCGGCATTCCGACTTCGATGCCCGGTTGCCGAAATTCAGTTGCCTTTGAATTTCGGGTGATCCCTCTTGAGCATGTATGCTTCTGCTACTTGTTCTACATCAGACTTTCTTCCGCAAACGGCGAAACGCTTTGACTCGGTGAGTTTCGCGGCATTCCGACTTCGATGCCCCGGTTGCCGAAATTCAGTTGCCTTTGAATTTCGGGTGATCCCTCTTGAGCATGTATGCTTCTGCTACTTGTTCTACATCAGACTTTCTTCCGCAAACGGCGAAACGCTTTGACTCGGTGAGTTTCGCGGCATTCCGACTTCGATGCCCCGGTTGCCGAAATTCAGTTGCCTTTGAATTTCGGGTGATCCCTCTTGAGCATGTATGCTTCTGCTACTTGTTCTACATCAGACTTTCTTCCGCAAACGGCGAAACGCTTTGACTCGGTGAGTTTCGCGGCATTCCGACTTCGATGCCCCGGTTGCCGAAATTCAGTTGCCTTTGAATTTCGGGTGATCCCTCTTGAGCATGTATGCTTCTGCTACTTGTTCTACATCAGACTTTCTTCCGCAAACGGCGAAACGCTTTGACTCGGTGAGTTTCGCGGCATTCCGACTTCGATGCCCGGTTGCCGAAATTCAGTTGCCTTTGAATTTCGGGTGATCCCTCTTGAGCATGTATGCTTCTGCTACTTGTTCTACATCAGACTTTCTTCCGCAAACGGCGAAACGCTTTGACTCGGTGAGTTTCGCGGCATTCCGACTTCGATGCCCCGGTTGCCGAAATTCAGTTGCCTTTGAATTTCGGGTGATCCCTCTTGAGCATGTATGCTTCTGCTACTTGTTCTACATCAGACTTTCTTCCGCAAACGGCGAAACGCTTTGACTCGGTGAGTTTCGCGGCATTCCGACTTCGATGCCCCGGTTGCCGAAATTCAGTTGCCTTTGAATTTCGGGTGATCCCTCTTGAGCATGTATGCTTCTGCTACTTGTTCTACATCAGACTTTCTTCCGCAAACGGCGAAACGCTTTGACTCGGTGAGTTTCGCGGCATTCCGACTTCGATGCCCCGGTTGCCGAAATTCAGTTGCCTTTGAATTTCGGGTGATCCCTCTTGAGCATGTATGCTTCTGCTACTTGTTCTACATCAGACTTTCTTCCGCAAACGGCGAAACGCTTTGACTCGGTGAGTTTCGCGGCATTCCGACTTCGATGCCCCGGTTGCCGAAATTCAGTTGCCTTTGAATTTCGGGTGATCCCTCTTGAGCATGTATGCTTCTGCTACTTGTTCTACATCAGACTTTCTTCCGCAAACGGCGAAACGCTTTGACTCGGTGAGTTTCGCGGCATTCCGACTTCGATGCCCCGGTTGCCGAAATTCAGTTGCCTTTGAATTTCGGGTGATCCCTCTTGAGCATGTATGCTTCTGCTACTTGTTCTACATCAGACTTTCTTCCGCAAACGGCGAAACGCTTTGACTCGGTGAGTTTCGCGGCATTCCGACTTCGATGCCCGGTTGCCGAAATTCAGTTGCCTTTGAATTTCGGGTGATCCCTCTTGAGCATGTATGCTTCTGCTACTTGTTCTACATCAGACTTTCTTCCGCAAACGGCGAAACGCTTTGACTCGGTGAGTTTCGCGGCATTCCGACTTCGATGCCCCGGTTGCCGAAATTCAGTTGCCTTTGAATTTCGGGTGATCCCTCTTGAGCATGTATGCTTCTGCTACTTGTTCTACATCAGACTTTCTTCCGCAAACGGCGAAACGCTTTGACTCGGTGAGTTTCGCGGCATTCCGACTTCGATGCCCCGGTTGCCGAAATTCAGTTGCCTTTGAATTTCGGGTGATCCCTCTTGAGCATGTATGCTTCTGCTACTTGTTCTACATCAGACTTTCTTCCGCAAACGGCGAAACGCTTTGACTCGGTGAGTTTCGCGGCATTCCGACTTCGATGCCCCGGTTGCCGAAATTCAGTTGCCTTTGAATTTCGGGTGATCCCTCTTGAGCATGTATGCTTCTGCTACTTGTTCTACATCAGACTTTCTTCCGCAAACGGCGAAACGCTTTGACTCGGTGAGTTTCGCGGCATTCCGACTTCGATGCCCGGTTGCCGAAATTCAGTTGCCTTTGAATTTCGGGTGATCCCTCTTGAGCATGTATGCTTCTGCTACTTGTTCTACATCAGACTTTCTTCCGCAAACGGCGAAACGCTTTGACTCGGTGAGTTTCGCGGCATTCCGACTTCGATGCCCCGGTTGCCGAAATTCAGTTGCCTTTGAATTTCGGGTGATCCCTCTTGAGCATGTATGCTTCTGCTACTTGTTCTACATCAGACTTTCTTCCGCAAACGGCGAAACGCTTTGACTCGGTGAGTTTCGCGGCATTCCGACTTCGATGCCCGGTTGCCGAAATTCAGTTGCCTTTGAATTTCGGGTGATCCCTCTTGAGCATGTATGCTTCTGCTACTTGTTCTACATCAGACTTTCTTCCGCAAACGGCGAAACGCTTTGACTCGGTGAGTTTCGCGGCATTCCGACTTCGATGCCCCGGTTGCCGAAATTCAGTTGCCTTTGAATTTCGGGTGATCCCTCTTGAGCATGTATGCTTCTGCTACTTGTTCTACATCAGACTTTCTTCCGCAAACGGCGAAACGCTTTGACTCGGTGAGTTTCGCGGCATTCCGACTTCGATGCCCGGTTGCCGAAATTCAGTTGCCTTTGAATTTCGGGTGATCCCTCTTGAGCATGTATGCTTCTGCTACTTGTTCTACATCAGACTTTCTTCCGCAAACGGCGAAACGCTTTGACTCGGTGAGTTTCGCGGCATTCCGACTTCGATGCCCCGGTTGCCGAAATTCAGTTGCCTTTGAATTTCGGGTGATCCCTCTTGAGCATGTATGCTTCTGCTACTTGTTCTACATCAGACTTTCTTCCGCAAACGGCGAAACGCTTTGACTCGGTGAGTTTCGCGGCATTCCGACTTCGATGCCCCGGTTGCCGAAATTCAGTTGCCTTTGAATTTCGGGTGATCCCTCTTGAGCATGTATGCTTCTGCTACTTGTTCTACATCAGACTTTCTTCCGCAAACGGCGAAACGCTTTGACTCGGTGAGTTTCGCGGCATTCCGACTTCGATGCCCGGTTGCCGAAATTCAGTTGCCTTTGAATTTCGGGTGATCCCTCTTGAGCATGTATGCTTCTGCTACTTGTTCTACATCAGACTTTCTTCCGCAAACGGCGAAACGCTTTGACTCGGTGAGTTTCGCGGCATTCCGACTTCGATGCCCGGTTGCCGAAATTCAGTTGCCTTTGAATTTCGGGTGATCCCTCTTGAGCATGTATGCTTCTGCTACTTGTTCTACATCAGACTTTCTTCCGCAAACGGCGAAACGCTTTGACTCGGTGAGTTTCGCGGCATTCCGACTTCGATGCCCCGGTTGCCGAAATTCAGTTGCCTTTGAATTTCGGGTGATCCCTCTTGAGCATGTATGCTTCTGCTACTTGTTCTACATCAGACTTTCTTCCGCAAACGGCGAAACGCTTTGACTCGGTGAGTTTCGCGGCATTCCGACTTCGATGCCCGGTTGCCGAAATTCAGTTGCCTTTGAATTTCGGGTGATCCCTCTTGAGCATGTATGCTTCTGCTACTTGTTCTACATCAGACTTTCTTCCGCAAACGGCGAAACGCTTTGACTCGGTGAGTTTCGCGGCATTCCGACTTCGATGCCCGGTTGCCGAAATTCAGTTGCCTTTGAATTTCGGGTGATCCCTCTTGAGCATGTATGCTTCTGCTACTTGTTCTACATCAGACTTTCTTCCGCAAACGGCGAAACGCTTTGACTCGGTGAGTTTCGCGGCATTCCGACTTCGATGCCCGGTTGCCGAAATTCAGTTGCCTTTGAATTTCGGGTGATCCCTCTTGAGCATGTATGCTTCTGCTACTTGTTCTACATCAGACTTTCTTCCGCAAACGCGAAACGCTTTGACTCGGTGAGTTTCGCGGCATTCCGACTTCGATGCCCGGTTGCCGAAATTCAGTTGCCTTTGAATTTCGGGTGATCCCTCTTGAGCATGTATGCTTCTGCTACTTGTTCTACATCAGACTTTCTTCCGCAAACAGCGAAACGCTTTGACTCGGTGAGTTTCGCGGCATTCCGACTTCGATGCCCGGTTGCCGAAATTCAGTTGCCTTTGAATTTCGGGTGATCCCTCTTGAGCATGTATGCTTCTGCTACTTGTTCTACATCAGACTTTCTTCCGCAAACGGCGAAACGCTTTGACTCGGTGAGTTTCGCGGCATTCCGACTTCGATGCCCCGGTTGCCGAAATTCAGTTGCCTTTGAATTTCGGGTGATCCCTCTTGAGCATGTATGCTTCTGCTACTTGTTCTACATCAGACTTTCTTCCGCAAACAGCGAAACGCTTTGACTCGGTGAGTTTCGCGGCATTCCGACTTCGATGCCCCGGTTGCCGAAATTCAGTTGCCTTTGAATTTCGGGTGATCCCTCTTGAGCATGTATGCTTCTGCTACTTGTTCTACATCAGACTTTCTTCCGCAAACAGCGAAACGCTTTGACTCGGTGAGTTTCGCGGCATTCCGACTTCGATGCCCGGTTGCCGAAATTCAGTTGCCTTTGAATTTCGGGTGATCCCTCTTGAGCATGTATGCTTCTGCTACTTGTTCTACATCAGACTTTTTCCGCAAACGGCGAAACGCTTTGACTCGGTGAGTTTCGCGGCATTCCGACTTCGATGCCCGGTTGCCGAAATTCAGTTGCCTTTCAATTTCGGGTGATCCCTCTTGAGCATTTATGCTTCTGCTACTTGTTCTACATCAGACTTTCTTCCACAAAAGGCGAAATGCTTTGACTCGATGAGTTTCGCGGCATTCCGACTTCGATGCCCCGGTTGCCGAAATTCAGTTGCCTTTGAATTTCGGGTGATCCCTCTTGAGCATGTATGCTTCGGCTACTTGTTCTACATCAGACTTTCCTCCGCAAACAGCGAAACGCTTTGACTCGATGAGTTTCGCGGCATTCCGACTTCGATGCCCTGGTTGCCGAAATTCAGTTGCCTTTGAATTTCGGGTGATCCCTCTTGAGCATGTATGCTTCGGCTACTTGTTCTACATCAGACTTTCCTCCGCAAACAGCGAAACGCTTTGACTCGGATAGTTTCGCGGCATTCCGCCTTCGATACCCCGATTGCCGAAATTCAGTTGCCTTGGAATTTTGGGTGATCCATCTTGAGCATGTATGCTTCTGCTACTTGTTCTACATCAGACTTTCTTCCACAAAAGGCGAAACGCTTTGACTCGATGAGTTTCGCGGCATTCCGACTTCGATGCCCCGGTTGCCGAAATTCAGTTGCCTTTAAATTTCGGGTGATCCCTCTTGAGCATTTATGCTTCTGCTACTTGTTCTACATCAGACTTTCTTCCGCAAAAGGCGAAACGCTTTGACTCGATGAGTTTCGCGGCATTCCGACTTCGATGCCCCGGTTGCCGAAATTCAGTTGCCTTTGAATTTCGGGTGATCCCTCTTGAGCATGTATGCTTCTGCTACTTGTTCTACATCAGACTTTCTTCCGCAAACGGCGAAACGCTTTGACTCGGTGAGTTTCGCGGCATTCCGACTTCGATGCCCCGGTTGCCGAAATTCAGTTGCCTTTGAATTTCGGGTGATCCCTCTTGAGCATGTATGCTTCTGCTACTTGTTCTACACCAGAATTTCTTCCGCAAACAGCGAAACGCTTTGACTCGATGAGTTTCGCGGCATTCCGACTTCGATGCCCCGGTTGCCGAAATTCAGTTGCCTTTGAATTTCGGGTGATCCCTCTTGAGCATGTATGCTTCTGCTACTTGTTCTACATCAGACTTTCTTCTGCAAAACGACGAAACTCTTTGACTCGGTGAGTTTCGCGGCATTCCGACTTCGATGCCCGGTTGCCGAAATTCAGTTGCCTTTGAATTTCGGGTGATCCCTCTTGAGCATGTATGCTTCTGCTACTTGTTCTACATCAGACTTCTTCCGCAAACGGCGAAACGCTTTGACTCGTGAGTTTCGCGGCATTCCGACTTCGATGCCCGGTTGCCGAAATTCAGTTGCCTTTGAATTTCGGGTGATCCCTCTTGAGCATGTATGCTTCTGCTACTTGTTCTACATCAGACTTTCTTCCGCAAACGGCGAAACGCTTTGACTCGGTGAGTTTCGCGGCATTCCGACTTCGATGCCCGGTTGCCGAAATTCAGTTGCCTTTGAATTTCGGGTGATCCCTCTTGAGCATGTATGCTTCTGCTACTTGTTTCTACATGCACGACCAAAAGCTTGATGTCTTTTCCCAAGTGCAGGAGTGTCGAAGTAATAAATAACCCGGCAAGACCGGGGTGAACCACAGAGAGGTTAATTGTATAATTATAAATAACAAGACAACAACAACAACAACAACAACAACAACATAAACAATTAATAATATCAGTACGTGGCGTTGTTATACCTGAGAATGATCTAAAGATGG
>CM055349.1:641209-674659 GCA_029228515.1 Populus alba x Populus x berolinensis | reverse complement strand
AAAAAAAAAAAAAAGAACATACATTTTGAAAATCCTTCATGGAATAATAATCTAACATCCAATCACTTTAATTTTCACTTAAAATTCACGATTTTGTCCAAATAAATTTCAGTTTAAAATCAAAACTCAATGACTAAAGTCTATTATAAAATGTTATTGATACAAATAAATACTAGATTATTTATTAATCATGTTGAAAGAAGTTGTCTAGGCAAATAAATGGTTCTAAATTGATCCAAATCATAGAGCTAAAGCAATGTTCTTGGAAAGAATATGAAGAACACCTAAACGAATCCAGTAAGATAAACTCAAATCCAAACCAAATTTGGTGAAACAAAAAAGCACATACATGTTGGAAATCATGCAAGGAGAAATAATATAGTATCCAATCACTTCAATTTTCACTTAAAATTCATGATTTTGTCAAAACAGGTTTCGGGTCAAAACCAAAACCCAAATATTAAAATCTATTGTAGATATGTTATTGATACAAATAAACAATATTTTATTTGTTAATCATGTCCAAATAAGTGTTCTAGGTAAAGAAGTAGACCAAAATTGGTTCAAATCCTAAAGCTAAAGCAATATTCTTCACAAAACATGAAGAAAATTAGCCAAAAACCTAGAAAGGCAACCCCTTTCAAGCCTCCAAAACTAATATTTTTAGCTTCTAAAACATGTTTTTTTATCCTAACAAGTTATACTAACATACATAAACATATTTGAATCTAAAACACTAACAAAAAAAACACCAAAACATCAAAATGAAGCTTGAGATATCAAATCCAAAATACAACAACACTTAAATTCAAATTTGGCTTTTTAAACCTATTTTATGCATAAACAGGCTTGGCAAAACCAAGGTAAACACTCTTGCATTAACATACATAGCTTAGGTCAAACACAAACTAAAAACAAATATATATAAACTTAAAATAGCAATTTGATGATTAAAAAAAAAACCCTCAAAATAACATCATTAAATGAAAAAAAAAAAAGCAACAAAGAGGTGAATGCAAGATTATTTTTAAGCATTCCAGACCTCTTTTTTATGCTTGTGAACATAAATATAGAATAAAACAAATAAAAAAAATAACTAAAATAGGCCACAAGGGCTTGTTTTTGGATTAGAAGGATACCTAGAATAATTACTCTCTCTTGTTGTTTTCTTTTGGAAACTTTTATCTCTTCTAGACTTGCTATCATTTCCAAACATAGGAAAACCTTTTCTTAGGTTTATGGACCCTCTTTTATTATGCTAACACATTAATATTTTCCCTATTTCATATCGGTTTCTCCTCTTTCTTCTATTTTTTACCTATTTGTTTTGATCTTAGGGGATATTTATAGGGTTTTAGGGGGGTTCTAAATCTATTCTTCACCTTTTGATCTTAAGGAAAGAGTTGTGAACCCTTGATAAGAACCTATAAGAAGCTTTTAAGTGTGAACACATGAAAGAAAGGTGGTTTTTTACACAATTATGTTTCAACCATGGCTGACTGAGTTGCCTATTTTTTTGGCTTCGTCTGGCAATTCTAAAGTCATTGTTGCCTAAGACTACCTGAAGTTGGTAAAGAAAATGCACACCTTTCATTTGAATCTAACCTTACCTAATTTGAAGGTATATAGCTCCTCATCCAAACACTTAAAATTGTCAACTTAATCAGCTAAAACTGTCATAGCTAACTAGGTCGTCTATTTTCAAGGCTTTGTCGAAGTAATTCTAATGTCATTATCACCTAACACCACCTGTTAGTAGATGGGATGCACACCTTTCATTTGAGTCCAAACTTGCTCATTTTGGAGGTCTGTAGCTTCACATTCATACATTTGAAGTTGCCAACTCGATCAGCCAAAACTATCACATATAGAGGCCAAGTTGACTGAATGACGTGTCCCTCACATTCTCTTCTTCAAGTCTAAATGACACATCATCAAGGTAATATTAAGGTTTTAAATTTAGGATTTAGCAAAGTTCAATTGAGTCCTTATTCTTCTAATTATGGCATATGCACCCTTAATTGCTTCTAAACTTTTATTTCTTGCAATTTCACCCTTGTCAAACTCGTTTGCTAGCCCCTAAATTGGCTGCCTTTTTCATTTTTTTCCTTAGTTCTAAATTTTTTCATTTCACCCTCAATTGACAACAAACTTTAATTTTTACAATTTGGCCCTGAATTGATCAACTACAGCTCTTATATTCACGCGTCTTTTTCAATTTGGTCCTTGGTTTTGGGTATCTTCAATCAAGTTTTTAATTCCCTATTAAACTTTATTATTTATGCAATTAAGCCTCTAATTTAACCATATTAACTCTTAAAAATTGCAATTCAACACCCTAGATTTAATTTTTTTTCAATTAAAGCCTAAATTGATTTCAAAATCAATTTTTCTTGCAATTAAGCCCCCAATAAATTTAATTAAACCTTGAAAAAATCTAATTGATTCTTTAAACATGCAGTTTTGAATTTCTCTCCTCAAATTAAATTTTCCTTGCTAATAGGGTCTTTATTGGTTGAAAACACTGTCAAATTTTTCAAGATTGTATATTTAATCCTCATCAACCAATCTTCGGTGATTTTCTTGGCATTCTGGTATACTTTTCTCACTTATATATTCTTTTATTTTCTTTCTACTTTTTTTATTTTTTTTGTTTATGTCGGGCTTCAAAATAAAAATGGGTAACAACAATCACCATAAGCCATGAGGTTTGTAAATGCAGTGAGTGATAAAGCCATGAACCTTAAGGTTCATATAGATTACTAGACTTGTGTTGCGCTACACTATGGGTTTGAATTATTTTTCTTGTAAGATATTTAGGCGTTGCAAGTGTGTTTTAAAAAAATAATTTTCATAACTCGGTTTATAGTTCCGATCAACTAATTAAGCTAGTTTTATTTGGATCATATTAAAAAAACAAAAAGATACAACGATAGCAAACAAAAAAATATATATATAAAAAAAATTGATCGTGATAAAATTGGAAAAAAAAAAAAAAAAAACTTTATCTAAAAGCAAAAATAGGGTCACATACCTAGTTGTGTTTAATGAATTTGTTTATTAAAACTAATTTGTAACACAAATTAACACGGACATAAAATTTATTGAATAAAAGAAAAGAAAAAAGAATATTATACAAGGCTGCACATATTAAAATATAATAAAAAAATAAATATTTAATCTATAAAAAAATTAAAAAATATATATATGAACAATACTGACCTCTTAAAAATTTGAACATACCCAATATAATTAAAAAAAATAATTTCTATTTAAAAAGGCTAAAAAACCAAAACAAATAATAAAGAAGAGGTATTAATTAAAGCATAAATTTAAAAATTATTTTAAAAAATATATAGAAAAAAAAAGTATTAAAAAATGAGAATTTAAGAAGAAAAAAAAAGAAAGAAAAGAATCATAATGAAAAAAAAAATGCACTATCAACTTGGATTGAAAAGGTGAAACTGAAAATAAAAAATCATAAGAATAAGGATAAAATTGAAAACATCAATACATTATAAAATAATGAACATGTAGAATTTCTCAACGTGGTTTTTTACATAAAAATATTATAAATGTAAATTGAAAAACTTATGCACTCATCTAATATAATAAATTACAAACCATTGTGTAAATAAATAAATAAGTCATTATCGATAAATAAAACACAAATAGAGAAATTGAGAAACAAATGTAAATCAAGATATTTAATATCGCAACATGGGTCATTCATTTACTTGGTTGTATTCAATGAATTTATTTATTAAAATTAATTTGTAACAGAAATTAACACACACATATTGAATAAAATAAAAGGAAAAAAATTGTTCAAGGCTGCACATACTAAAAATATTATAAAACATTAAATATTTAATACAAACACATACACACCCACATATATAATATTAAAAAAAATTACAGATGAATCATACTAACTTCTTAAAAATTAAACACACCCAATATAATTAAAAAATAATTGTTATTTAAAAAAGGTTAAAAAGGCCAAGAAAAAATCACATAGAAAGGGATATTAACTAAAACATAAATAAAAAAAATATATATTTTAAAAAATATAAGAAAATGTATTAATAAAAAAATCAAACTTTAAAACATAAAAAAAGAAATGAGGCCAAGCATTGTGGGCCTAGTAAGCCAAGCCAAACGTCTAACCCATCAATAAAAGGGCCACACATGGACATTTATTTGTTTTTTCCTTAATTCATTGTCTGCCCCAATTGTCAAAAAAAAAAAATAGACAAAGCATTTTTTGCCTCAACAAATGACTCATTGTATGGAACTCTTAGAATCTGGCCACTAGTGTGGTTGAAAAAACAGGGTTAATGGATTTTTCACCAAAAAAACTATTTTGAACAATTCTTGACCCAAAACACTTAGAAAACATCCTAAAAACCTTGTTAAATCAATTCATGGCCTTCAAAAGCACAAAAACCCACCTTGAAACTTGAAATCAACCCGAAACAAAAATCTTCATGAGCTCAAATCTATTTTTCTTTAATCATTTTCAAGGTAAAAAAATACATAATCTTAAAATCCCCCTCATCATATGGAACCATTTGACATAAAAATAGATTGTTTTGATAGTCGAAATCATCATCAACGATAATTTTCTCTCTCTAAGCTAGAATCCAATGACCTCTTCTCTTCTTCACCAAAAAAAAAAAAGATTGAAAAATAAGAAAATAAAGTTCAGTAACAAAACACATTTTTTAAAAAAAATTATAGAAACCAGTCACCTAATAGCTAAAAAAGATGAGGGATGAAAATGAACTTTTCAAAAAAATCTCAAAGTCACCACCTATATTACCATTGCTTTTCACTTTAGTCATCTTTCTTTTAATTCAATTATCCCCTTTACAAAAAAAAACATGCAGTTGGGTTTAATATGGGCTCAAAATTGCCCAATCATGCCAAAAAAAAAAAAAATTGAGAGTCAAAATAAAAAAAAAAATTAAAAAAAAAAAAAAAAAGCATTGCTACAATTCACATCGTGAATTATAAGAGTTAACAGTAAATTAGAGCATTTTACCCACCGGCTTTAGTTTTGTTAATTCACAAGTGGATCTGTATAAATGTGAGAAGAAGAAACAGTACACCAACCACAATGAACAATTTTCCTAAAATTTAATCCGACTATCAGTAATTAACATTCTTGCCATCGTGGTTTGGTTCAAGCATGTCATATTCTATACCAAGTCCGAAGATAAAAGGCATAGAATAAGTATGAACATGTCAAGGCAAGAACTGATTTGGCCTAGTTTTAGCTTGTTCCCTCTGTTTAGTCTAGCTTATAGTCCTAATTGCTTCTACAGTTATTGTTAGGGTTCTACAACAATCCCGGTAAGTTACTAACTGGAATTCAAAATTGTGATATGTTCAGATTCACCTTGTGGACTTTCTTTTTCTTTATTTTTTGATAAATCAAACAGAATTTTAGTATTGAGAAAATGAAAAACAGTTCCCATTGCTACTGAGCAGGCTTATATCAACATTTGCCCCTCCCTTGATTGGGGACAGAGATCAAAATTGCTGAAGCCTGGAGAAATTACTATTTGTTTTCAGTTCTAATATGAACACTCGTTTTCTGCTCCACTTCCAAACAAAGGAAAATAGCATTTCCTTTCCTTCCCAACTCATTCTTCCTATCTTCATCTCTACAGAACACTGTATTTGAAAAGCACAGTTATAATAGAAAAGGTCCCTAATATAGAACTCTACAGACAACACGTTGCAGCCACTAATCATGCCTATAAAATGCATCCCATGTATGCTGATGGTGGTTCTTTCCAGAATTCCTAGAAAAGGAGAAAGAGGGCAAACAAAATTCAATCATGGAAACAACGGCTCATGATTCGGGCTATGGTAGTGATATTTTAGGCCTTTGTCATTTCCTTCTAACTAAATGGCCCCATCTATGCTCTAGTTATAAATTCTTGAGCAAAAATAAGTGATGTGTTGAAAGACCAATGCAGAAACTACACAATCAGATCTCTACATGCAGAGAAATCACAATTGGTTCAAGGTTGTGGAAAGGCAGATTGTGATGAGTGGATAACATAGCTAAGATGACCTACTGGCAAATGGAAATTCTACAGAGTATCCAGTCTGCTTTGAAATTCCCACTAGAGAACAGATAATAACAGAAATGAAGAAGGGAAGATGATAAATCTGTACTTTGCTATGGAGTTGGAGACTGCAGAAAATAACTCCTGCACCGGGACCAAGAAAATTATACTTTTGCACTGGAAGTTATGTACAAGTGTTAAAGATCGTCCTCTCAAAAAATTGCTTCAACCTAGCATCCTGGGGGTTAACTGCTCCAGCAGCTATTCTCTGCAGACACTAAATCACCAAAGAAGCAAAACACAGAATGAAAGGATAGTTATTAATCCAAGGGTTGTGGTAAACTCCATGCAAAAAGCTTCTTGGAGCTTACCAACCAGGGATACGATACCTTTCTGGCTCAAACTATGGTTAAATGTGTGCAAAGATTCAAGATTTTGGTACTTGAAGCATTCTATTTTCAACTACTGCAGATATTCTGCCAATATTATCCTAATACTTTGGAAGCAAAACCAAGTCTTCCTGTTTGACATCGAGAAATTTTAGCACTTTGGTTGATGCTGTTTGTTCTATTGACTACTTACAAACTTAATCCAACGAGCTTTAGGAAAGATATAATCCTTCACCTCTACATCTTGCAGAGTCTCATCAACTTTACATTATGTCTGATAATTTCGTAATTGTCCCCTGTAATAAAGCTAAATTTTGAGGGGTAAATTTATCTTCTTCAAGTAAAATTAAGTGTTCATATAAAACACCAGATCCAACATTTACACTTGTGTTTATTTTAAAGGACCATAACTAAGAGATGCACTGAAAATAGCCATCGGACTTATAGTAAACCCACAAGTTTTTGGACCCTTTATTTATCCAGCTTGCCTACATATATTCTGACCTAAAGATATTCCACAAACCCCAAGCTCGAAGCCTCATTGAAGAAGGGTCATCAGTGTCAAATGAAACATTATCTCTGCAACTAAATCCAAACGGACGAGAAGTTTGGTCTCACTGTCAGCAAAATCATTTCCTAAACAGTTCTACATTTGTCTTGTTTATCAACAATATGCCCTCTGTTTATCCAACAGATTCACGAAGGAAAAAAAAATCATCTTATGAACTCAAAGACATCAATCAAGAGTTTCTGGGCTATTTTCCACAATATGACTTTCTACGCAATACTCCTCAAACCTCCTTAATTTACATAACAAAGTGTCTAGATCTCTCCAAAACCTATCAAATTAGTTTTTGTATCTGACAAAAGTAATGTCCAATCTTAAATCCATAACTGGAAACTTAAAGAGCGGAGTTGAGAAGTTTCAAAAAAGTGTCTGAATAGCATTCCATAAACAGCAATATTCAAGGAAAAAGAAGCACAGTCCCAAAATATTATTGTCATGCTATTATTGTACAAAAATATGTAACAAATCATTCAATTATCATCAACTGATACATAAGATGAAGAGGGTTAAAATCTCACTCTACATGAACTCGGAAGGAGAATTGGCATCAGGCTTCCCACTGTCACCCAATCCTCCAGGATGTTGTAGATTCTGCAAAACCTGAGGCGGCAACCCACCCAATCCACCACCTAAACCATCATTTGCCGATCCAAAAAACTGGCAGATAAACCTAGCCATAACTCCAAGTATCTGCATTTGATTCTGGCATGCGTCAGCATGTATTTGCATCATTGCCTTCTCATGCTCAATTTGCATCCCCAACATTCTCTCCCTCCATTCCATCTCCTCCTCCTCCCTTTTCTCCTCCATTAGCCTCCTCTTTCTCCTCTCCTCATCCAACTCTCTCTCTACCCTCTCCCTTCTCTCAAATTCCCTTCTAGCCCACATCAACTCCCTCTCTTCCAACTCCATTTCCCAATTCTCCACCCTCTCTTCCTTCTCACTCCGCCACATGTCTCTCCGATACTCCAACTCCCTCCTCCTCTTTTCACTCTCTAACACACACTTCTCCCCATTAAACTCCCTTTCTCTCCTTTTCTCCTCCCTCCTCAACACCACATCCCTCAAATCCATCACTTGTGCACCAAGCAAACCCAACCTCCTATTTCCTCCCAAACCCTTCTTCATTTTCTCCTTCCGACCAATACCCATCTCCCCATTTCCTTTCTCTCCCCGAAATTCACCATCTTCCTCACCGCCACCAACATTATCATTACCACCATCACCATTAACATCCTCTTCTTCTTCTCCATCTTCCTCTTCTTGATCATCTTCCTCTAAATAATCCTCACTATCAATCCCAAACCCCAAATCCCCACAATCCTTGAACAAATCACTATCACCACTACCACTTGACTTCTTGCTCTTAACTTCAAGCTCAACATCACCAAAAACCTCTTTATACTTCAAGAAATTCTCCCAATGATTCTCCCCATCTTTCCAATTAAACTCGTCCTTTGATATTCTAATCTTTTGCTTCACGCCCAAATACTGATGCCTCATGTTTTGAACTTTTATAGATACATCACGCCACGACCATTTAAAAGGGTAGCCAATTGGGTCTTGAAGATGGTGTATGGTGTTTACATGGTCTGCTATTGGACGAAACTTTTTCTCTCTGGTTTTAAGCTTTGATAAGGTGCCTGAAGTAAGGAGATCGGAGTATTTGGACAAAAGGGTTTGCTCTTCTAGCTCTGACCATTTCTTTCTCTTCATGTTTTTTGGTGGATTTTTTTCTTGTTTGTGCAGTAAAGTGTCTGTGTGCTCGTGGAGATTAAAGTGGAGGGCTATCTGAAGAGAAATGATGCAGAGGCTTTCGTTTGAGGGTTGACATTTGCAAATAGCGCCGGTTTTAGCACGTCAGTGTAAATTTCTCTTAATATAGTCCCTTTACTTCATACTCTCTAGATAATTTAGTCCCTAGAATTCATAAATTTACCCTTGTATTTGTGTCAACTATTTATTTATGTCCTTGTATTTTAATTTGTTCAATTAACATCATGTTCTCTAAATTCATTCAATTAATCCTTGGGCTCTTTGAATTTGATCATCTAACCCAATACTTAACTTCTATCGGTATTCAATGTAAATTTATTAACAAAATTCTAAAAAACCTCATATTTTCTTGGTAGACATAGCCTTAGCGTACTACAGGTTAAATAGTGTTAAACAGTAAAATAATTATTTTATTTTTGTTAACAAAAATTAATAATGTAATAGGAGTTATTCTTTATCTATTAATTATTATTAAATTGATTAGTAACAATTTGATTTTTTATTTTTGATAGCATAATAAAATAATTAAATTACCCTTAAAAAAAAATACATCCAGAGCTTTTTAGTACTTTCATCCTGGTTTTTAGTAAAAATTGAATTGATCGAGAAGAAATTAAATATTTGAATTAATATTAAATATTATTTGAAAATCAAAAGTGGTTCTTGTGCAACGTATATGCTAGTGTGTGGGATACCCCACGCACCTTTGGGTGATGTCTCTCAATAGCCACACATCAGATTCTACGGAGCCATTAAAAACAGCACATTGAGATCTTCCAGCTAGTAAGGCGCGTGTCAGCTTGTTATTTTTTCTTCTCCTTCCTTTTTCATCTATCTTAACCTCAAGTTTTATATCTGCTCTTTCAAAGATTAAATATTTCCTTTCGGTTTGTATTTTTATCAATTTTGATCCTAATTTTTTTTATTGCTATTTGTTTTACTTTTAATACTTTTTTAAGTTCATTTTATTTTTCAATTTTATCCCTCGACATTTGATTTTATTTAGTTCTTTTATCCAATTTGGTTATCATTCTTTTTATTGATTTTTTTTAATCCTTTTCTTAATTTATTTTATTCTTCAATTTCATCCCTCATTATTTTATTTTATTTTATTTTTATACCAAATTTGATTCTCATTCTTTTGATTAGGAATGTTGCTTTGTGATTTTTTTGTGTTATCTTCTAAAAGGTAATCTTGGTCTCATGACTCGTGTCACAAATTTTAAATGCTAGCTCGATTTATTTTGATATTCTTTAGATTTTTTTCAATTTCATCATTTAATATTAAATTATTGGGCATTGAGCTTCATGATTATTTTTACTTTATTTTATATAGGGTTATTCCGATCTCATATCTCGGACCGTGGATTAGTCGAGTTAACCTTAATTGACTTCGGTTTTTTTTTATATTTTTTAATTGATTTTTTTTCAATTTCACATTCATCATTTAATTTGCTTGAGATTTCACCTCTATTATTTTATTTTAATTTATTTTGTATGGGGTTATCCGGTCTAATGATTAGTCCATGAATTTGACATGCTGATTTGAGCCTTTTTTTTTTTTATATAAAATTGATTTTTTTTTCAGCTTGTCCTTTAACTTTTGATTTATTGATAATTGAACTCTATTTTTTTTTCTTTATAAAGTTATTTCGTTCTCATTCAATTTTTGCTATATTATAAAATAAGATCATTAAGACTTTTTAAGAATATTTAGAGAATATTTTTCATAATATTAATAAACATTTATTTTTTCATTAACCATTGTTGTTTTTATTATTGGCTTTTTTTATATATAATTATATTATTAAATTAACAAAACTTATTAAACCTAGTCAAAACAATGATATGGGTTTCAGATTTTTCTTACTTCTTTAAAAATGTTATTATTATATAGATATTTTTTTTTTACATTAGAAATAATTTGACTTGCAACATAATGCTGGTCATCTATATAATACATATTAATTATAAGGTATCTTAAAAACATTTTTACTGCTCATGATATGGTATTTTTTAATGTTTATATCACAAGTAAATTGTCTTAGAAAATATATTATAAGTGACTTTTAATTAAAAACTAAGAAAATAAAAGATTATCTTATAAATAAAAAGTATATAATAATGTGACATCCATATTCATAGTTAAGATTTGGTAGAAGTAATCTATCTAGTAACAATTATCCATGAGTCTGACAGATTTAGAAAGAGAAGGGATTAATTGAATGAATTCAAAAAAAAATGAACAAATAAAAAATAAAATCATAAAGGAAAAATTTACACAAAGATGTGGATAAATTTAGGGGTTATATATTTTTAATGGCTAAAAAATACTAGATAAACCTTTACTTTCAATTTTTAATCATATTAACCTCTTTACATGATTTTAATAAATAAAAACCTTTTTATTAGGCTAGCTGGTACTTGTTAATCGTCTACTCATCCTTTTATCATACAAGTTTATTACTTATTAGTACGATTAGCTCTCTTTAGTTGAAGCAGTTAAGGATCTAAGGATATATATTTAAGATAATACTAGTATTATTTTTAAAAAATTATTTTTACATTAACATATCAAAATGATAAAAAAATATTTTAAAAACTCTAATTAAAATATTATAGGATAAAATTGAAGTTAAATCATAATATATATAAGCTTTATAATAAAAAAAAAAAAAATTTCTGAAAACTAATAAAAAATAATTTAGTTAATAATAATAAATAGCATATATTTTTTTAAATCAAATAAAAAATAAAAGATTAAAATAAAATTTAACTTGAATCAAAAGTGGTCACAAATATACTTAAAACAATTTTTAACTGATTCTAATTTATGTTATCACTTTTCCTTTTCAAAAAAAAGTTGTTCGGGATCTTTTTTTTTTTTTCAAACAGTAGTTTTATAAATTTAAATTATTTATGTCATAAATTATTTTATTAAAAAATGAATTTTGTGAAGATTTTATTTTTCATAAGCAACCCTTAATCATGAGTTTTTGTCTGACATGCAGACGTAACATTAGCTTTGTGTCATTTTTCGTTACTTCCACGACAAGTCTCAGTATAAATAAACTAGAAAATCAAGATGCCCCGCTTTCTACTCTGACTCCTGCTTCGTTTCTCTGTTTGTCTTGACGAGGAATCGAAATGGCCCCTCTGATCTTGTCCAAGGCTGGCTTCTTCCGTTCGAACCCGGGTCGGGTTCTCAGTATTCAATCTCTTACTGTTCCAGGTATTTCGTTTTCTTTCTCTGTAGAATCTGAGGTACTGATTTTTTTTTACTTTTCCTGTTTGGTTTCCACGAGAAATATTGATTGCGGGAGGTGATGTGACAGTTAACTTTTTATAGGCAAAGTGTTGATTCTTGTTGATATAACGTTTATTATTAGAATCAATCAAATTTAATTTGAATGCTGTGCTATATAATAGTGGATATTTGGTTTTGGATTAGATAAAAAAATTAAATTATTTGAATGCTTATGATAAAAAGTTGGAAAATTCTTGTGAAATGTGCTTTAATAAATGGAAGTTTTGATAAAAGTTTTTGAAATGAATACACCGATATTTGGCATTTGAATAGTGTGTGAATTTAGTTTCACAAAAAGTAAACCATATGGTCTTTAACTACCTCTATTAAGTGACTTATATGACCAATGTGGTTATAAAACTGCATATACAGTTTTACGATATTGCATTTGTGAATTTAATGTGCAGGGATCTATGCTTGATCAGTCCAATATATGTATGAACAAAGGAATGAAATAAAAAGGATGCATTCCCACTTAGAAACCCTTCCGAGATTTTGAGTAAAAATTTATTAATATCCATTTTCAAAGTTTCCACTACTTTTGGAGGCAGTTCTGCAGAGTGCATTGGATGAGTATAAAACAGCTGGATACGATCCCCAGACAAGCAGTTTAGAAACTAGATTGATCCAAAGCCAGGATGACATTCGGTCACCCACAATTTTAAATGGGATAGTTTCTGTGTTGGAAATGTATTTTATTTACCACATGCCATAGCGAATAAGTTTTTTTTTTTTTTTTTCCTTTTAGAAATAGCCAAAAGGAAGAAAAAATATTTATATTAAAATGAATGGATGATAGAGCCTTCTATCAATCAGATTTTAACCTAATTGAAGTATCCATCTGCTACACTTTGAATGCTTAAGCCCCAAACTCTCTTTTGCGTAGCCTTTATTGCTTTATTTCTCCACTGTCAGTTATAGGCTTAACCATTAGAGTATTATCTTGAATCTCAGTGTGTGTGTGTGTGTGTGTGTGTGTGTGTATGTATATTGGTGTTATCCAAATCTAAGATTAGATTTGTTTGCAGGTATTTATGTTATTTAAATCTAATATTCTCACCCTCTTGATCTATCTATCCATCAACTTTAAAAAGAATTTGATCTTTGTAAAACTTTTCATGAACTTGATGAGAGACCAAAAAAAAAACAACGTAGGTTGAATAAAAATCATGTACATGTTATCAATTTGAGCTTGCAATTGCTAGATACAAATTCTTGGAATCATCCATTATGCTTGACAATCCCCTTGCAAATTTGGGGTGGTAGGTTTGGAAAATTAAAGTCTACACCGTGGAGCCATTTAGGCTTTTAATTATTTTCCTTTTCCTTGCAAGACCCCTTAGCTGAAAAGATAAGGCTCATCTCTCATCTCCATTACTAAGACAACAAGCTATGGCTGTTGCGCTTGTTTCTGTTCTTGTGGGTTCCATGTTGGAGAACTTGTCTTCGGTGCTTCTCAAAGAGGCTGGACTTGCTCGGGGCCAGCAAACTGATCTTGAAAGCACACTGAGTACGCTTCAGGCTGTTCTCCATGATGAAGAGAAGAAGCAATTGAAGAGTGAGGCTGTGAGGAATTGGCTGACAAAGCTCAAGGCTGCAGCTTATGATGCAGAGGATGTGGTTGACGAGTTTGCTATAGAAGTTGAAAGGCGTAAGCAGCCAAGAGGTTTGATAAACCCTTTACAACGCTTCTTCTCTCTTGATCAAAATCCACTTATTTTTCGAGTATAATTGGCACACAAGTTGAAGAACGTAACGGACAGATTAGATGCTATTGCCAAGGAGAGACAGTTCCGTCTAATAGCAGGAGGTTGGGACATCGAAGCTGATAGTTCTGATGGGCATCAGACCTGGTCGCTGGTTGATGAGTCAGAAATTTATGGAAGAGCTCAGGAGAAAGAAGAGCTAATGAAGTCACTGGCAAACAATTCAGGCGATCTCTCTATTTATGCTATATGTGGAATGGGAATTTTGATATTACAATCTGGATATGCATCTCTGATGATTCCACTGTAGAAAATTGACAAGAGCCATGAAAGAGTCTATTCAAAACAGCCCTTGTGACATAGAAGGGTTGGATAACTAGCAGTGATGTCTGCGAGAAAAGCTAAGTGGAAAGATGTTTTTTGTGTTAGATGACGTGGGGGATGATTTCAATGATAAGTGGAGTAAATCGAAGGTCTTAGTAAAGTGTGGAGTGAAAGGTAGTGCTGTTCTAGCAATTACCCGTATTGAGATGGTTGCTCTCAAAATGGAACCAATTTTATTGCAACACATGGAAAGACTATCAGATGCTGATTCTTGGCTTTCTAGCGCTTTGCATTGGGATGAGAAACAGAGAAGAATATGCTAACTTGGAGGCCACTGGAAGAGCAATAGTTGACAATTGTGGCGGGGTTCCTTTAGCTATAAAGTCAACTGGAAGTCTTATGCGCTTGAAGAAAAATGAAAGCGAGTGGTTATCTATGGAAAGGAGTGAGATCTGGGATCTACAAGAAGAGGGTAGCAAGATTTTACTTGCCCTGAGGTTAAGTTATACTAACCTTAAGTCACATTTAAAGCAATGCTTTTCATTTTGCTGTATTTTTCCTAAAGATCATGCCATGCTTAAGGATCACCTGATAGCTGTGTGGATGGCAAATGGCTACATTCCTTGCAAAGGGCAGATGCATTTGCATGATATGGGCAACGAGATTTTCAACGAACTGGGCTACATAACATGTAAGAGGCATGATCTTGCACAGTCAATAATGGCACGTCAATAAAGTCGAGTTGTTGTTGTGTGGTTGAGAGGGATAGGATGCTGGAGATTTTTAGAATGGTCCGTCATGTGGCTTTTTTGAAGAAAGGTGGTGCTCCTGCTCATTAACATCTCAGTGCCTAATCATTGCGCTCATTTATTCTGCGTTATCCTGATGCCCACGGAATGGGTTGGAGAAAAACACTGCATTTGTTGTTTACTGGACAAAATCATATAAGAATCTTAGCAGTGAATAATTCTTGTGAGGTCGAGGCATGAAAGTCTCGTGTATCTTCGCAAAAAGGTTGTATTCACTTCCTTCTATGCCTGCTGGATTGGGACAACTGACTTACCTACGAAGGTTGATCTGTTTATTGTAGGCAAGAATGAGGGTCATCAGATAGCGGAGCTGGAAAGGCTGAATTATCTTGGTGGTGGTTTGATCATCTCGGATCTTGGTAATGTTAAAGATTTAACAGATGCCAAGAGTGCTGATTTGATGAGAAAGACAATTCTCCAATCATCGACTTTATCTTGCATGGGAATGGAGATTACCTTTCCGGGATCCTATTAACATGAGCAGAAGTATCTAAAAACAGTGTTATCCATGAAAATACAGAGGAGATCCTTGATGGGCTTCAAACCCATTCAAACCTGAAGCAATTGAAGATAATTGGATATGAAGGTTCAAGATTCTCAAGTTGGATGACAGACTTGGAGCTACCCAATCTTGTTGTGGCAATTGTGCACAACTTCCACCATTAGGGAAACTACAGTTCCTTAAGTATCTTTGATTATGTGGAATGGATGTGTGTGAGGAGTATTGACAGTAATTTTTATGGAGATGAGGAAAATCCATTCCCTTCATTGGAGACTCTGTTATCTTTTGGACATGGAGAAGTTAGAGCAATGGGCAACAGTCGGTAGATGTCGGGTCTTTCTCGCCTTCAACATTTAGCTGTGTATGGATTGCCCCATGTTGATCGAAATACCAATTATACCTTCAGTGAAAACATTAATTTACAATAAATTAAAAGAACCGATACAAGCATTCAATTGATATCATGGTGTAACCAAATAATCTTTGGTGATTTGTGCGCCATTGGTTATTTAATTCCATAACTGTGTAAAACTTTAAGAATCCACAATATAGAAATTCAAGCCAAAATCTTTTTTCCAATGTGCATAGATTTTGATATCGACTGTCAAAAAAGTGCAGCAAGATTTGAAGCTTCACTTGTATTCAGTGTTCCTTCTCTCCAGGAGGGAAACTTGAAAGCAGTTGAAGATCTTGAGTTGGAAAGGAAAACTAATATTTTTGAGAGATTTAAGAGTAGAATCAGAATACATTGAATCTTGCAAAAAATAATGATCTATTTAAGTTTTTTTTTTTTGTCAGGTTGCTCAATGTTTCAAAAGGTTAGACAAATACATAAAAAATAAAAAAGTGTTCGATTACAGGTATGAGGATATCGGCATAAAATAATTTTTTTTCTATTTTGAACTAGATTTATTTCCTTTTAAAACAGGAAATAGAGATAAACATGTTTTTACTTTTTTTTTTTTTTTTCTTGAAACAGTAGCTAATTGCCATTGAAGAGCTTTCTCATGACATGAATTTGCATGTCTAGCACCAAAGACAATGAACCTAGCGGCTAAAAGGCACCTCGATCCCCATCACCAAGAGATCTTGGTTTTAGGGCCTCTCCCTTGCAATAATAAAATAAGAAAAATGTCTAGGTATCGGAGAGGTCCACATTTTATCTCAATTCCTGGTAGTGTCACACCACTCTTTTTACCACAAGCATATTAACATACAAAATTAATGAAAACTAATATGACCTGAGAAAAATATCCATTGATCAGTGAAATGATGAATTTACCATTTCAAAAAAAAAAAAAAAAACTTGAATAAGCTATTGGAGAAGTGATGGTCATTGTAAAAAACTCATTTAGTTATTATCAGATTATTTGGGGTAAGTTGGTCATTCTTTCTATTTTAAAAAAATACAAATAAATACACATTTTTTAAAAATAGAGTCTAGAGGCACTTTAATCTTTTTACATGGGTTTTTTTTAATAATAATTAGGTTAGATAAGGGTAATTCAATCTTTAATAAATATAAAATATATTAAAAAGAAAAAGTAGTTAGTACGCAACGCACACACTAACAAGTAAAAGACACCCACGCATTTCAAGCAATGCAACATCGGTAACTTTTTTTCTTCTCCTCCACTTTTCTTTCTCTTCACCTTGAAAAACCGCGAAGCTTCTGAAAAAATCTCAAAATTATTTTATGTTTACAGAGATAACATCTCTTTAGTTCTTATTATTTTATTTTTATTTTGTTCTTTATTATTTTATAAAATTTTAATTTGTTTTCAATTATATAATTCAATCTTAATTTGTGATATGCTATTTGTTTAATTTGTGATCCTTGTTATTTTTATTTTTTAAACCTTTTTGTTAAATTGGTTGTTATTTTACATAAGGTTAGATTCGAAACGGAGTCTAACAGCCAAGAAAATTTAATTTCTCTATGCTCATCCACTTTTATACTGGCAAAATAAGCTCAAAAACAAGAAAAAAAATCCTTCAATTTAATAGATTAGCTTTAAGATTGATTGCTTGATTAAAAGTGATTATGCTACTTAATTCGAGGAATTAACTTTAGAAAAGTAAGAGAAAAATAAGGCACCAAGGAGCAAAAGCAAGGAAAGAGAGGGACCCATGGACCCACCAATTCCATATTAATTACGGCTTTATTTGTAGAAAGGCTCTTTGGTCTCCATCACAATCCCCTAATTTGATGCCCTCCCTCTCTCCTTTTCTCTCTCCTTGTACCCTTTCCATAATGTCTGCCACTGTTTCACACCTATGTCCCATCATTCCTTCCTCCTTTCACTTTTTTATTTTTTTATTTTTTTAAAAAAAGAATCCCAAGTTTTTTTTTTTTAGTGCATGAACTTAAAATGTGCAGCTGATTTTTGATGTCATAACTAAAACATCACAGCAGAAAATCACTTGTATGAATATGTCAGTAGTGTTTGGCTGTGCGTTTCAACCTGTATTTTTGTTAAATTTTATTTTTTTTTTTGTTAAAATTGAGTGTGGTTTGTACTTTTTGAATCATTTTGATGTGCTGATGTCAAAAATAATTTTTAAAAAATAAAAAAATATCATTGGCATGTATTTCGAACACAAAAAACTATTTGAAAAGCAATCACTACCACACTATCTCCTCGAAAAAAAAGTGCAAAGCCTCTTCAATAAAGAGCTTCTCAACCAAAGTTGTGGTGTGCTTTAATTTTTAGATTTTTCTATATTACTGGGGACGGAGCTGCTAGCATTTAACAAAAAAGATCAAAATTAATATAACAATATATATTATTAAAAAACTTATTTATTTAAAATAAAAATATCATATTTAAGTACTAAAAATAATAAAATGTTTTGCAGGGGGTCGAGCCTGATTTCGCCCTTGATGTTACCTTTCTAGTTAAAATCTCAGTTTTCCAATATCTACTTCTCTTTTCCTCCCCGAGAAAAGATAAATCAAGATTTTGTATACAATTAGCTACTCCTCTTGTTTTTGTTTTCCTTCAAAAATCCTGAATTTATGTAAAAAATTATATTTAAAAGTTAAGTTTGAAGCATATCGTGGATTATTGGATTAAATATTTATGAGTTTTGTTATCTAACAGATTTTTATATTTTTCAAATTTATTTTTCAAATTTTTTATTTAAAAAGTAAATTTATTTGTGTATATACGACTATAAAAATATTATTTAACTAGTTTGTGTATCGATCAAGATTGATTTTTTTTCTAGTAATATTAAAGTTACACTCCACTCATTAACTTGATGAATTTAGAGAATTTATAATAATATTTCACGGATAATGGTTCCTAAATTTAAAATGAAAAATTAAACAAAATACTTTATAATAGTGAGATTTATAATATATTTGCATACGATTTTTATCAATTAAACTAGCTGTAAATCATCACTCATCAGGAGCCATCATAAGGATTATTTTTAACAATTTAGTTTGTGATTATTTTTTATTAATTAATTATCCTTTTTTTTTTGTTAGGATAACTAAGCCTATAAATAGTAGAAGAAAAACAAATAATTTATTAAAGAGACAAGGCAAAACAGCCCCATGGGAAAACAGCCATGTGGATCCAATTATTCAGTCTTTTTTATAATTTATTTGTGAAGTAATTTTCCCTTCACATTTTTTTTTAATTATTCAATTAAGAAAATAATAATAAAAATAATATAAAATGCTAAAGAGAGCGTCTGACTGCAGGTGGGCCAACCTATTTATAAAATACTTGGCCCACCAACTCAATTCATGTGGAAACATGTGGGCCGTACCTTCCGCGTGGTCTGACCCAAATCAATTCATGTGGACCCACCATGGCTAATTTTTTCTGGCTACAGTAGCAATCTCATTCTAATAGATTTTTTCGGGAGTGTTATGCAAGAAATTAAAAATTTATTTCTACATGGTAAATTGATGGTTTGTATAGATATTAGGGTTAAATTGAGTAATTATGAGAATTTTTTTTTTTTATATAGAATCAATACTATTTCATGGATTAATTTATTTTTTTATATACATGTATTAATATATTTTATATAAATTTAAAAGTAAAAAAGAATCGTTTAAAAACTAAATAAGATCTATATATATATATATACACACGGTAGATTATAAAAAAAATTTAAAATTGGCAAGATTAAACCTCAATCCATATCCAAGAATTGAGCGAGGATCCTTTTTTTTTTTTTTTTTTGTTAATGTCATAAATGTGGCATATGCTATTATTACTTTTACAACTCATCATATTATAAAATCTAATTAATTAATTTACTGTTACTATAAGCAAAATTAATACATTCTGAAAAAGCATCACTGCTTCTCTTCTCTGCAACAACTCAGCCATTGTTGCCTTGTCAAAACAACAGAAACATTCTTCATTCCCTTCCTCTTTAACCTCTCTCTCTCCGTGTCTGGTCACTGTGAACAACAAAAGTCAAGAGTAGGAAACCATGGCAGGCAACAGGTTTGCAACCATGCTGCAAAGAAACACACACAAACTCACCGTAATTCTAGTGTATGCAGTTCTTGAATGGGTCTTGATCATTCTTCTACTCCTCAACTCTTTGTTCACGTATCTGATAACCAAATTTGCCAAATACTTCGGCCTTCAAAAGCCTTGCCCTTGGTGTTCCAGGATTGATCATATGTTGGAGCCCGGAAAAAACACCAACTCTTACAGAGATCTTGTGTGTGAGAGTCATGCAACTGAGATTTCCAAACTGAGTTATTGCTCAAATCATCAAAAACTCGCTGAAGCACAGAATATGTGCATGGACTGCTTGGCTTCTCGGCCAAATCACAGCGATCATTCTGGTGGGATGACAAGGAGAATTGCTCTCTTTTCTTGGGTTAGCAAGGATTCTACTGCAAATGGTGAAAATATTGTCAGGTGTTCTTGCTGCAATGAGAGTTTAAACAGCAATGTCTACCCTCCTTATCTGCTGTTTAAGCCTTCCTGGGAAGCTTTGAAGTATAGCAAGAAAGGAAATCTGATCGTAGAAGAGATGGATGATGAAAAGGATGGAATTTACTGCAAGGAAATAAGCAAACCTGATAGCTTGGCACATTATACTGACCATGAAGACAGCAATGAGATTAAAAGAGATGATAGAGAAGGACAACAGGAAGATGAAGTGGCCGCAGATGAACATCAAATGCTATCTGAAGTCGGAAGTTTTTGCCTCAAAGATGCAGTGGGGGAAGACTGTTCAAGGTCTGAATCAAACTTGCATTATGATGAAAAGGAAGCTCACATTATGGAGCAGGACTCGTATGGTATGGACTCTATTCATCAAGGATTTGATGACAATATGATTGAATATTGTTTTGATAAAGATAATTCTCTTGAAATGATCAATCTGCATTTGGAGAGAAATCTTGGCTGTGACTTTAGTCGCTTGATCCCAGTTGATTTGATTGATTCATCAACCACTGCAAATCAAGAACCATACAACTTAAAGGAAGATCCTGCAGAGGAAATTCATCAAAATGGAACTTCTGATTCTGCATTACACAATGAAATGAATAAAGAAGAAATGACAAGTTATGCAGAAGTTGAAAGCATGGGAATAGAAGTGGATTGCTGTGAGAAATCTTTAGTTTCAAATTTCACAGAGATGAAAAAAGATTTGGACGGCAAGGAACACGAAAAAGTTACTGCTCCAGAAGAAGCTCTAACATTATCGCTTGGTGGAAACAGTGTTGACATGGAAGAAACAGTAGAACCAGATGAGCTTCCAGGTATAGAATAACTGTTCATTTGCTTGTCCAATCTATATTTTTTTCATGAACATTATTAGCTTAACCAACATTGTGCAATTATCTAATCAAAAGCAGCTTATGAGGAAGAAATTAATGGCTCCAACTTGTTTACGGATCAAACCAAATCCAAGGACTTCATAGAGCTTTCTGATTTTGGAACCAATCAAGCTCAAGAATCAACAAGATTGCCATGCCTGCAAGAAGACCAGTCTTCTGAAACCGACAATGAAGCTGAGATCCCAGATGCCCTTGAAAGTAATGAGCTTGGTAAGCAGAATTCCATATCTTACCTACTCTAATAATGCTTGCTCAATTTAATTACAACGATCTGCAAAACAAGAAGTAAATCTAATGCGATTTTGCTATACTAGGTCCAAACGACACAGAAATAACTACCGAAGGAGAAAAAATGTTGTCAGCTGATGATAACCAAGTGGGTATATTATCTTCACATTTGGAGTCTAATGAAGCTGAGGAGGAGAAGTTTCCCGAGACACCTACTTCTGCTGACAGTGCTCACTACTTGCATAAGAAGCTTATGCTATTCGAGAAGCGAGAGTCAGGGACCGAGGAATCCTTAGACGGAAGTGTGGTAAGTGAGATGGATTTTGGCGATTCAGTTCTTACTGTTGAAAGGCTGAAAACAGCTCTTAAAGCTGAAAGAAAAGCTTTCGGAGCATTATATACAGAACTAGAGGAAGAGAGGAGTGCCTCTGCAATAGCTGCAAACCAGACTATGGCTATGATAAACAGGCTTCAAGAAGAGAAGGCAGCAATGCAGATGGAAGCATTGCAATACCAGAGGATGATGGAAGAACAGTCTGAATATGACCAGGAAGCCTTGCAACTTCTAAACGAGCTCATGATCAAGAGAGAAAAGGAGAAGCAAGAGCTTGAGAAAGAGTTGGAAGTGTATCGCAAGAAGGTTTTGGACTATGAGGCTAAAGAAAAACTGAGAAAGATTAGAAGAATCAAGGATGGAAGTATAAGAAGTAGAACTTCTTCTGTTACATGCAGCAACACAGAGGATCTTGATGAGCTATCTATTGATCTTAATCGTGAAGCAAGGGATGAAGATGGAGGCAGCAGCTTTGGAAACCAAGAAAGTGGTAATAATAATACTTCAGGTGATGATGTTGTAAATTTGCAGGAAATAGCACTGGATTGTGTGAAGCAGATGACTGCTCTAGATGATTCCCTGGTTGAATTTGAGGAAGAGAGGCTGTCAATTTTAGATCAGCTCAAGGTTTTGGAGGAGAAGCTACTCCATTTGGATGACAATGACGATATTGAGGATGCGCATTCGGGAGAGCAGTCCTCAAATTATAGCGTTAAAGGATTCGGTGAAAGCTATGAAATGAGCACTCCAGACGAAAATGGGATTTCAATTGATACGTCGAAGGATGGACGTTATCCCGAGAGGAAAACAATGAATTCCATGGCAAAGAACCTCCTTCCTCTTCTGGATGATGCTGCTGATAATGAGACTGAAGAAGGGTTTATATTCGATGAAAATGTTGAATCTGAGTTTGTTGAAATGGAAAACTCTTTGCTTCCCGAATTTGATCTAGACGGCAAAAAACTAGCCATTGAAGAGGAGGTAGATCATGTTTATGAGAGGCTACATGCTCTTGAAGCAGACAGGGAGTTCTTAAAGCACTGTATGAGTTCAATACAGAAGGGAGACAAGGGGATGGATCTTCTCCAAGAGATCTTGCAGCATCTGCGTGATCTTAGGACAGTGGAACTCCGGGTGAGGAGCTTTAGTGAGGATCCTCTGAAGTAAAGTTCCTCCTACCAACCATGAAACAGGAGACGAGGTAAGTTCCATCTCTTTTCTTGCTAGTCATTCCAAGCTCCAAGCTAATTTAAAATCTCATTTAACAAAGTTTAACAATACAGCAGGACTTCAAATATCAACACAGTATATTTGTTTGACAATCCAGGTCCCTTTCTCATGGATGAGAAGGGGAACTTACTCCACATCAAGTGCAGGCCCAAGAGTTCGAGGAACTTAATGTTTTCTGCAGAATGCCAGGATATCTCCTGATGGAACAGAGGATTCCTGGTCTTTAGTTTGTTTCGGTCAGTGAATGATATTCACATACAACAAAAACTGAAGTCTGCCACCACTTCTAAATGGTCTCTTTTGGGCTCTACTGAAAAGGTGTAAGCCCAAAATTTTGCAGTATCTCCTCCTAGCAGCCTTTTCCCAGGCAAAGGAGAAGGGCCAGAAGGATTGCACAAGCATACCTGGTTTGATTGCATAGGCTAGGTTACTTGAAGTAGACTACGGTTTATATCTACCATTTTCAGATCATATTCTTTTGTTTCAGACAGGGAGGGGTTGAAAGGGATGGGAAGGAGGATTAAGCCTTCCTTCCAGGTTTTTGCATTGGTTATGTCATATGGGTTGAAATACCGTGTCAAGAATTGTGAGTGGTGGTTGCCATTAATGCTTTTTGTTGCTTTTATACTTCCCTTTCATGACAATTTTGAGATTTCGACACATTTCCAGACTAAAAGCAGAAATTGCAACCATATTTTGTTTGTTTCATTAGTAGATCTTTCTGTATCTTCAATGTATTACATGTAAAACAATTGAATTTCCCCATGCTGAGAGTGAAGAAGAATCAGCCCTGAATTTAGAAAAAAAACTAGGATGTTTTTAGTTGGTAATTCAAGTATGGCAAGATTTGCAAAAAACTCATCCTCAGTGGAATCTATTTTCTCAGGCATATTAGCTTCCAATCAAACTGAATTATCTCAACTCAGTCTGCAGTTCTTCCAAGTAGAATGTTTGTGATATATGGATCACATTCCATTTGAAGGCTGGCATTGTCCTAGTGAGGTGACGCGATCCAATCAGCAGACAACTTGTTAGGAATCTCACAAGCTATATATTATGTACACATTAACTTTTCTATTGTAAAGCCTAACTTATAGGATGATAAACTATAAGTAGTAATTGACTTCTAAGTTCTGAGAATGACTGTAAGTCTCTTTGTATAAATATATATGATGTGATCAATTATACAATCATTCCAGCAAATTCAATTTTCTCTTTATTTTTACATGGTTTCAAAGCATACTAATATCCTAAATTCTAGTACCGCACCCTTTATTTCGTTCCTAAACAAGAAAATTATCAAAAAAAACAAAGACTTTTATGGATAATTCAAAAGCAAATCTCTCAATCCTTATTTCACTCATCATTACTTGGAAAAGGATTGTGCCTCTTGTCTTAAACTTCAAGAATAAACTAGGCTTCGTCAATGGCTCAATCAAAGCCCCTTAGAAGAAATTAATCATGAAAACTATATAGTCTAGTTTCAGTGCAATGTATGGTTTGGTTTTAGATTGTAAAAATTATAGTCCAAAAATCTCAAATAATGTGATATATTACTCAACAGCCTATGAAATTTGAGAAGATCTTCATGAATGATTCTCCAAAGCAATGCACTTGCATATTTGAAATTCAGCAACATTACTTGTCTTCGACAAGAACAATTCTCGGTTTCTATCTACTACATGAAATTAAAGGGTCTATGAGATGAACTAGCTTCCTATAACGACATAATACACGTAACACAACAAGATCAATGAAAAATGATGCAATTTCTTATGGGGTTGAATGATTCTCATAGTGTTATTCGCAAACAAATTCTCTTGATAAATTAGGGCCAGATTGAAGAAGTTAAAAGTCTTTTGATTAACTAAGAGTTAAAATGCATAATTTTTAACCAAGGACTAAAACAAAACTGGCGTCAACTTTGGTGTTGGCAATTAAATTTGACAAGGGTGAAATTGCATGAAATTAAAAGTTTAGGAGAGAATTATGAATGCAACTAAAAGAAATTAAAAGAATAGGGACTAGAGTGAAAATTTGCAAATCCCAAATGAAAAATCATAGTTTCTAGGGTTTAACCTAGACGACAGGTCGTTCGGCTACTATTTAACTTATTCTTTGGCAATTTTGATTGATTAAGAAGACACTTTCAACAAATGAATGTGGACGTCTCCGACCATCTCTAGGGCTGTAACAATTACTATTCAATTAAAAAACTCCTCCTATATAAAGATCATTTATTCATATCAAATGTTTATATACTATTTTCTTTAACGAACTCAACAATATCTTGTCTCTATCAGCCATCACTATATTTTTAAATTCTCACCAAAACGAGTTAACACCTTTAAATGAATGAATATGGAGCTATAAGCTTCAAATTGAGCAAGAATAGATTCAATCGAAAGGTATGTTTACATTGAAGCTGTTAACGAAACCTTAAAATTGATCAACTTAGTCAGCTTGACTAAAATACCCATTTCAAGAAATCAATAATTTTATTTGTGTATTTACACTTTAAGCCTTCTTAATGGGTTCTTATCAAAGGTTGGCCATATTTTTTCAAGATCTAAAGGCTAAAAACAAGCTTTTGGTCTTTAAGTTTGAAAAAACCATAAAAATCTTCAAAAATCAAGTTTGTTGTTACAAAACAACTATTATAAAACCAACATAGGTATAAAGCTCACAACTATAAAATGTATCTAAAAACTCTCTCAATTTGATTAGAGGACCATGCTTTGATGAAGGAGGATCAATCTATGATTAAATTCTAGCTTAAAACCTATAAAAACCCCTTTCGCTCGGACATATGTTTCTTCTCTAAATAATACAAAAAATCTAAGATAATCCAAGTCAATTTGTCTAGCTGATGAACTTAAACTTAAATCGATCGAGATGATCTCATAGATCTTATAACTATGTGATAAAATGTCTAAAGAGTTATCCTAGTTAATGTTCCTAGATTGATCAATTATTTGTATCTTATAATTAGCTATCCAGTACTCCTTTGGGTTTGAGAGGAGGAGGCGAGTTTCCAACTAGATGTTCATCGTATGGTTTTGGACATGTGTCCCACATATACCCTGTGGATGAGGCTATTATATGATTAGGGGTGTCGATTAACCCTCCCATTCAAAAAAAACATCATACTAGATAGATATTATTGTGGTATTGCTGACAATTAAGGTTTTTGTAGGTTATATATTAAAATAATCTGTTGAAAGCATTATAAATTAAATTGTTTGGGTTATTTTGGTAGTTTTATGTATGAATTTAATTAATTAAATACTACTAAAAGAATAATAATCTTTCTTTCTTCTCTCTTTTTTGTTTTCCATTTTCAAACATTTTACCTTATATAGGAAATACAAAATCACCACTTTCCTTTACAAAGCGAGTGTAATAAATTTCTTAACATGAAATAGCGTAATTAAGGTCTCCCTTTATTTTATTTTTTTTAAATTCTCCATTTCTTTTTTGTTCTTTCAAGCATTTTCTTTTAAAGTGAGACTGTAAACTTTTGATTTCTAAATTAGAGACACAAGGTAAAACTATTAATTTAATTCTAAATAGTTTATTTTTATATAATGTAATTTAATTTATTGCTATGTTTGTGTTAATAACATAAAATAGATTTTTATTAATGATACTAATATATATGAATTATTATCGGGAATTGGTTCATATATAATTGGTAACTTTGATTATATACTAATATGAAAAATCTTTAAAGATCTATTAATATTAGTTTATTAAAAAGAAAAAACTCTTGAACAAACAATAAACAAAATGTTAGATTCTCACCATTGTTTTTTCTTTGAGAAGGCATGGGACCATTCCATTCTACATCTTTCTTTAGTACAAGAGGCCACGATGAGGATAACAAAATAAAAACCAATCTCAAACAATGGAAAAAAAAAAAAAAAAAATACCACAAATATTCACAACATGCCACGTCATCAAATCTAAGTCACATCCTTATGACACGTTCTCATCCGTTAGATCACCATCATCAATTAAACAATCCTAACCATCCATCCATTCTCTCTCCTAAACCAATAATAAAGAAAAAAAAGAAAAAAAAACTTGTGGTATATCCTTTTTAGCAATATAGATCAAGAAATAGTGATTTCTTACAAGATTCTGAAACAAAGCAGTTGTTGTTGTTAGAGTTCCTTTTGTGGGGACTCACTTATTTCACTTCAGTGAAGAGCGTGGACTTTAAAGTTTCAAACTTTTTCTCTATTTTGTTGCGAATTTAATGGCAGCTGAGGAGATTAGTAAGCCTCCATCACTCCCTCCTTACCCTGAGGTACTTAACTTCACACTCTATTTTCCCTCTCTATACGAAAAAAGGGGGAAAGTTTCTGTCTTTTTACTGTTCTTGTTGATCTTTAGTTCTGAATAGCGTAGCTTACTTCACTGAGCTTCTCTTTTTTTTTTAGATTTTTTTGGTTTTGATGCTTGAAATGGAGAAAATGGCCTCTGAGGAAGATGATAAAGACCTTTTTTTTTATTATTTGATTTAGATTTCTTTATTAAGATTGAGCTTGTGTTTTTTAGTTTTTTTTTTTTTGCTTCCAGTCCTGCTTGAATTTTTCATATTAAAGGGGGAAAATGGAACTTTCTGGGAAATTCAGTTTTCTTGAAATCATCATTTGCATTTTGTTTTGATTAAAGAGTTTTTTTTGGTTTTGGATTTCGTTGACTTGGTTACGCCATTTAAAAAACCAAAGCTTGGTTCCCCCCCCCCCCCCCCCACTCTTTAGGCTTGGTTTTTGTTGACTCAATTCATGTTAAATTTCGGGTTATTGAAATAGAAGAGTGGTGTTTTTTTTTTTTTTTTTTAAAAGTATATTCAAGAAGCCTATTTCCTTGAAATCCTCTGTTCATATGTATGTTAAGGAAAAAAAATAAAGTTGACTGTATTTAGCATTTTTTTTTTTTTAATATGCAAAAACTCTGAGAAGTACTTTTTCTGCTTGTAAAAAAAAAAAGCACTGTTTCACTTTGGTGTTATTGAGATTAATTTTAACAGCCTCTGAAGCATCATGGTTAAATCTCCAGCGTTATGTGCTTAAATATGTTTTGAAAAAATTAAGATAAAGCCATTTTCATGCAATCCTCATCTTACATTTTCCTCATCACAGTTAAGATTAAATGCATTTGAATTTCTTTATATTAACTGCTAGTATTCTATGCTTTTATTTTCCAAGCAAAGGGAAAAGGGATTTCTGTATCTTTGGTTTACATTTTTCTCTTAGTTTTTAGCACTTCTAGTTCTACTCCCTTTCTTGTATTTATTGAAAAAAAATGTAAAATAAAAAAACCAAAGGAAACTTCTGAGGTCATCATTGATTGCATAGTTCTCAAAAATAAGCCTTCCAATTCCACCGTGCTGGTGGCATGTATTCTTTTTGGTCCTTTTGCAAGGAATTGATTTTTGTGATTTTGATGGCTCTTTTCCTATTGCTCTCAGATGATTTGGTCAGCCATTGCAGCATTGAATGAGACAGGTGGCTCTAACAAGACATCAATATCGAAATACATTGAATCAAAACACGGGGACTTGCCGGCTGGCCACACAGCTCTCCTTGCACACCACCTCAATCGAATGACGGATACTGGAGAGTTAATGTTTTTGAAAAACAACTACATGAAGCCAGATCCCAGTGCTCCTCCAAGGCGTGGTCGTGGTAGGCCCCAAAGCCCAAGGATCCACTTGCACCACCCGCAGACCTGGCCCCCGCCAGACCGAGGGGTCGTCCACCAAAGGATCCAAATGCACCACCAAAGCCAGTGAAGCCGAAGGCTACCACTGCAGGAAGTGGAAAGCCAAGAGGGAGGCCACGCAAGATGGCACGACCCACCAGAGGAATAACCGGAACACCTACAGCCACCTCAGCAGTTCCAATGACAACAGGTAGTGGAAGGCCAAGGGGTCGGCCTCCAAAGGTGAAGGCTGCTGCTATGACTGAAGTGAGTGTTCAGAATTAGGCATCTCCAGTAGTGGTAATAACAATTGATGGACTATGTTGTTTCTACATATCCGTAGAATTGGGCAGTTGTGCGTGTTCTTTGCTGTTAACAGTGGTGTGTGTTTCTGTGCATGTAACTGCGTCTTGTCTTCTTGTATAATTGGATGATTTTAACTGTTATTATTGAGCTTTCATGGTTTGTTGTAGTTTTCGTAGAGAATGATGTTCATAACTGCATGTTTTTCTTAATGCTAATCCGCTTGTCCCTTGACAGAGAAAACCTTTACCTAGTCTTCTGTTTTCTCTGTTTGAAAACAAGTAGAATCTTGTCCAGAATTGTTAGTCAATTTAGACCGATTGTGACTCTAGGACGATGTACTGAAATTTCAAAACCGAGGACAAACATTGTTAGACAACGTTATCTGTTGCTGCAGGAAAGAAGCACGTTCCTTCATTTTTTTCAGTTTTGTTTGTTGTATATTTCTTCTTCGAGATGTGGAAACTGGGTATTATTTGGTTGAAATACTATTTACCTGTCGAGTTTATGAGAAATTACATTTTTAATTCTGAACTTTTTATATACACTAACATATAATATCATTGCTAAAAAAATTAATAAAAATTATCTAATTATTAACAGGGTTGCTATTATTTTTTATTTAATAACTAAAATACCCTTAACATATACCGGCTTATCTTTCTCTCTTTTCTCATAACCCTAGCTGGATCCACATCATTTTCTAAATACAAATCACCAAATTAAACAGTCTTTCGGGCAAAGTTGTCAATTATGTTTTGAAGGTATTTTTTTTTTTAATTGAAATGAATGTTTTAATTTTAAAATGTTTTGGCATGTCATTTTGGGATTGTACTGTTTATATATATTTATATATATATATATATATATATATATATATTACAAAAATTTAAATTCAAGATAAATTAATTATAAATTATGCAATATAAATACAATATCAAAAAAATATAATTTTAAAATTTAAAATATTTCTAAATAGTCAAGATTAAATAGATCTTTAATTTAAAGTAATTCAACTTAAATAAAATATCAAAATATTATAGTAAAAGTAAAATATTTTAAATATATAGCTAGGTCAATATTATCCAGGCTAATGGAATATAAAATATTATTTGTTTTGCTCAAATTCCTATAAAATATAAACATAAAAAAAAAAAAAACATGAATATAAAAAATATATATTAGTGATAAATCTAATTTTAAAAAATTAATATCATTGTTAATGAAAATAGTAATAATAATTTTTAATATTATTATTAATATCATTGTTATTGAAAATAGTAATGAAAAAGAGCCTTTTATACTTGGATGATTAATTAATTAAATTGAACCAGGTTCAATTTGATTTAAAGGTTTTTTAAGAATGGAATGGAATATGTGAAATGAAATCGGAGCATTCCGACTGAAATTTAACTAAAATATTCGGAATTGACTGAAATTTGAAATGAGATGAATGTTTTGTTTTGTTTTGTTTTTTGAATTGATATGAAATATTTCAGGCTTTCAAATGAAATAAAACAAAATTAATAACCTTGTTTCTTTGACATATGATATTGGAACAATACGTAATCTATTAAGGATTGCAACTTAACAAGCTCAGATCTCTAGATCTTTTTTAAAAAAAAAACCCAGATTAAATTGAGTTTAAAAAATTAATTTTGCAGGGGTATTCAGGTGACCAAAAAGTGCACTTGTGTGGATTTGTTGGTGTGGCTGTTGGTTGGTGATTTGGGTTTTTGATGATGAAAGCACTGAGAAGTTGAGGATGAGTATGGGGATTTGTTACTTTCCTAAAGATAAAGAATCGAACCCAGAAAGCCAAGTAGAATACAAAAAAGTAGTGGTTGTTGTTTGGTTGATTTTTCAATTTAATATGAAGGAGTGTAATTAGAGTATTTTTTTAGATTTGAAAAAAACAATTGACTCGGGCTGTAAATTTTTAAACTTGATAAATAAATGTAATTTTCACTGATTATAGGATGATAGAGATAATTTTTTTTAACAAAAAAAATAATGGTTTTATAAAAGTATAAAATATTGTGAATTGCTATAGTAAAATCACAATTTTTCCTTTCACTTCTTAAATTTGCAAGCCTTACTTGAGGGGTAAAAGAATTTTTCATGTGACAAATTAATCTTTTTGAGATTCTTTAGGGCATATTAATCTTTGACTTTTTTTTAGTTCGGTGTATTGGTTGATTGAATTATTTTTTAAAAAATAAAATTTTAATATATCTCTTCCAAATATCTACTGATTTTTTTTACTTTTAAAAGTAAAATTTTGATGTATCCCTTCGTCTTAAGATTTTTTTTTGTTTTTTAAGATTGCGTATCACCACTAAATATAAGTTTAGAATCTATTTTTAATGGTGTTCGATCTATCATGGGTATGCATACTACTTTAGCTATGGAAAGATCAATACTATGTTATTCGTGAATCGCAAGCTATCCTATCCTAGTGCGGCCAAAATTCAAAAATATTTGGTGTCAAGAAGAGTTGTACCTTGACATGGGCTATTTATATATACCATATAATCCAGTGATATAATTTAATTAATCAAATTTTAGAGTTATTTTTTAGAAATTATTAGTTCGAGTCTTATAAACTTTAGAATTATTGAAAACTTACATAATTATTAAATTTAAAATCTATAAAATTAGTCGAGATACATGCAAGCTACCCGATAACACATTAATATACACACTGTAGTATGGTCAAATGTGCTCTTATTAGGGGTTAAAATTCTTGTTATGGGGCCTACCTGATGTCTCGTATGGAGGCAAGAAAAGGCATAATGTGATACTTTTATTTATGTGTCGAAAGCACCAAGCTATCATTTGTGGGTTGGATTGGTTAGGACCCCTCAATCCCTAAAATCTTCCATGATCAATCACTAGGGCAAATGAAAGCAAACCTAGCTAGCCTTCTCTTACATTTTGCAGGTCAATAACGAGGTCCATTTATAGAACACGGGCCATGAGAGAGTGGGGATGCCTATACCTTTGCTGTAGTTTGTGTCGAGGAATAGCTGGGAGAGTTCACTAGCAATAAAAAGCAATAGTATTGTAGCTCCACCGCCTAGAGCAAAGCAATTTTCTCCAACCGATGGTGCTTTTTATTCCGGTTGCGGTTGCTCTACCAAACACGTAGCATGCCTCAAAGTGGAGTTCAAAAAATAGTTACGCTTGCGAAGGACATATTTCATACCATCTACAAGCAGTGGCAACTGCAATGATCAGATCAGAATGGCTCCATAGTGCCGGCCAGCCAGTACTCTACCTTGGAAATCAAGGCAACGTTCAAGCAGTATACCTGAATTTTCTTATGATGATGAAAAGGAATGGACCATTGCAAAGGAGGGATATTGTTCCTCTGTTACAAAAAGAAATTTATAATAGCTCGTATTCTCGACACAAGAAGAAGAGGGATAAAGCTGTTACATTTTCTCTGAGTCAAACTGTACAGGAGCTGCTTTATGTACATCCAACACAGCAACAGCTACTTGTAGGGGAGGGGAAACAGTGAACATGCATTGCCATGCATTGTGTCCTCTCCAATCTAATCCAAGGGGCTTCACTTCCTGACAAAATTTAAATATTAATTCCAGAGTCTAGCTTCTTCAATAATCATCATGCTTCATTCCAAGCACAAGTCCTGCATTGGTGATGGAATTGGCAACTACAATTCCTCTACTTGGACGAAATCCACAATGACACCGCTTTGTCCTTGTTGAGGTCTCCTCATCAAAACTCTGATCCTCTACCAAAAACACATGCTCATGGTCATCTGTTAGAGTCATTGATGGAGCATTTAACTTACGATCCTTTGCATCTTTTTGGTGTCCTGGAGGTTGTGTGCTACCAACATGCACATCCGGCTGGTTATTTGTATTTTGGACATTGCTTGGCATCAAAAACATTCCGTACGAGTTGTTCAGCCTTTGTCTGGTTATGATTGATGAAAGAAGTTGATACCACCTAGAAATAGCTTGCGCTTCATTTCTTTTCTTCTCTTCAGCATCTCTTCTCTCTTCTTCTTCAGCATATGCCTGGAGAGAGAAAAACAAAAGATGTGCCTATCAGTTGGAAGACACCAGGACCATCTTGAAAGGAAGTCAGAAAGCATGAAAAAAAAAAAGAAAAAAAAGAAAAACTTTGCATGCAGATGTATGAAGGACATACTGAAGAAGAAACAGAAAACAATTTCAAATAGGTGTAGAAAAAGTTCAAGCACCATTCAACTTGTTACATCATTTTCCTTCAAAAAATTGAGTCAAGGTTAAGAACTACATATCTTAGTTGGTGTGAAATGAGAGAGATATCATAATGGTGAAGTATAAGCAATATTA
>CM055349.1:594048-641109 GCA_029228515.1 Populus alba x Populus x berolinensis | reverse complement strand
ATCACCCGAAATTCAAAGGCAACTGAATTTCGGCAACCGGGGCATCGAAGTCGGAATGCCGCGAAACTCACCGAGTCAAAGCGTTTCGCCGTTTGCGAAGAAAGTCTGATGTAGAACAAGTAGCAGAAGCATACATGCTCAAGAGGGATCACCCGAAATTCAAAGGCAACTGAATTTCGGCAACGGGGCATCGAAGTCGGAATGCCGCGAAACTCACCGAGTCAAAGCGTTTCGCCGTTTGGAAGAAAGTCTGATGTAGAACAAGTAGCAGAAGCATACATGCTCAAGAGGGATCACCCGAAATTCAAAGGCAACTGAATTTCGGCAACCGGGGCATCGAAGTCGGAATGCCGCGAAACTCACCGAGTCAAAGCGTTTCGCCGTTTGGGGAAGAAAGTCTGATGTAGAACAAGTAGCAGAAGCATACATGCTCAAGAGGGATCACCCGAAATTCAAAGGCAACTGAATTTCGGCAACCGGGGCATCGAAGTCGGAATGCCGCGAAACTCACCGAGTCAAAGCGTTTCGCCGTTTGGGAAGAAAGTCTGATGTAGAACAAGTAGCAGAAGCATACATGCTCAAGAGGGATCACCCGAAATTCAAAGGCAACTGAATTTCGGCAACCGGGCATCGAAGTCGGAATGCCGCGAAACTCACCGAGTCAAAGCGTTTCGCCGTTTGCGGAAGAAAGTCTGATGTAGAACAAGTAGCAGAAGCATACATGCTCAAGAGGGATCACCCGAAATTCAAAGGCAACTGAATTTCGGCAACCGGGGCATCGAAGTCGGAATGCCGCGAAACTCACCGAGTCAAAGCGTTTCGCCGTTTGGGGAAGAAAGTCTGATGTAGAACAAGTAGCAGAAGCATACATGCTCAAGAGGGATCACCCGAAATTCAAAGGCAACTGAATTTCGGCAACCGGGGCATCGAAGTCGGAATGCCGCGAAACTCACCGAGTCAAAGCGTTTCGCCGTTTGGGGAAGAAAGTCTGATGTAGAACAAGTAGCAGAAGCATACATGCTCAAGAGGGATCACCCGAAATTCAAAGGCAACAAAATTTCGGCAACCGGGCATCGAAGTCGGAATGCCGCGAAACTCACCGAGTCAAAGCGTTTCGCCGTTTGGGAAGAAAGTCTGATGTAGAACAAGTAGCAGAAGCATACATGCTCAAGAGGGATCACCCGAAATTCAAAGGCAACTTGAATTTCGGCAACCGGGGCATCGAAGTCGGAATGCCGCGAAACTCACCGAGTCAAAGCGTTTCGCCGTTTGGGAAGAAAGTCTGATGTAGAACAAGTAGCAGAAGCATACATGCTCAAGAGGGATCACCCGAAATTCAAAGGCAACTGAATTTCGGCAACCGGGGCATCGAAGTCGGAATGCCGCGAAACTCACCGAGTCAAAGCGTTTCGCCGTTTGGGAAGAAAGTCTGATGTAGAACAAGTAGCAGAAGCATACATGCTCAAGAGGGATCACCCGAAATTCAAAGGCAACTGAATTTCGGCAACCGGGCATCGAAGTCGGAATGCCGCGAAACTCACCGAGTCAAAGCGTTTCGCCGTTTGGGGAAGAAAGTCTGATGTAGAACAAGTAGCAGAAGCATACATGCTCAAGAGGGATCACCCGAAATTCAAAGGCAACTGAATTTCGGCAACCGGGGCATCGAAGTCGGAATGCCGCGAAACTCACCGAGTCAAAGCGTTTCGCCGTTTGGGGAAGAAAGTCTGAAGTAGAACAAGTAGCAGAAGCATACATGCTCAAGAGGGATCACCCGAAATTCAAAGGCAACTGAATTTCGGCAACCGGGGCATCGAAGTCGGAATGCCGCGAAACTCACCGAGTCAAAGCGTTTCGCCGTTTCGGAAAGAAAGTCTGATGTAGAACAAGTAGCAGAAGCATACATGCTCAAGAGGGATCACCCGAAATTCAAAGGCAACTGAATTTCGGCAACCGGGGCATCGAAGTCGGAATGCCGCGAAACTCACCGAGTCAAAGCGTTTCGCCGTTTGGGAAGAAAGTCTGATGTAGAACAAGTAGCAGAAGCATACATGCTCAAGAGGGATCACCCGAAATTCAAAGGCAACTGAATTTTGGCAACCGGGGCATCGAAGTCGGAACGCCGCGAAACTCACCGAGTCAAAGCGTTTCGCCGTTTGGGGAAGAAAATCTGAAGTAGAACAAGTAGCAGAAGCATACATGCTCAAGAGGGATCACCCGAAATTCAAAGGCAACTGAATTTCGGCAACCGGGGCATCGAAGTCGGAATGCCGCGAAACTCACCGAGTCAAAGCGTTTCGCCGTTTGGGAAAGAAAGTCTGATGTAGAACAAGTAGCAGAAGCATACATGCTCAAGAGGGATCACCCGAAATTCAAAGGCAACTGAATTTCGGCAACCGGGGCATCGAAGTCGGAATGCCGCGAAACTCACCGAGTCAAAGCGTTTCGCCGTTTGGGGAAGAAAGTCTGATGTAGAACAAGTAGCAGAAGCATACATGCTCAAGAGGGATCACCTGAAATTCAAAGGCAACTGAATTTCGGCAACCGGGCATCGATGTCGGAATGCCGCGAAACTCACCGAGTCAAAGCGTTTCGCCGTTTGGGAAGAAAGTCTGATGTAGAACAAGTAGCAGAAGCATACATGCTCAAGAGGGATCACCAAATTCAAAGGCAACTGAATTTCGGCAACCGGGGCATCGAAGTCGGAATGCCGCGAAACTCACCGAGTCAAAGCGTTTCGCCGTTTGGGAAGAAAGTCTGATGTAGAACAAGTAGCAGAAGCATACATGCTCAAGAGGGATCACCCGAAATTCAAAGGCAACTGAATTTCGGCAACCGGGGCATCGAAGTCGGAATGCCGCGAAACTCACCGAGTCAAAGCGTTTCGCCGTTTGGGAAGAAAGTCTGATGTAGAACAAGTAGCAGAAGCATACATGCTCAAGAGGGATCACCCGAAATTCAAAGGCAACTGAATTTCGGCAACCGGGGCATCGAAGTCGGAATGCCGCGAAACTCACCGAGTCAAAGCGTTTCGCCGTTTGGGGAAGAAAGTCTGATGTAGAACAAGTAGCAGAAGCATACATGCTCAAGAGGGATCACCCGAAATTCAAAGGCAACTGAATTTCGGCAACCGGGGCATCGGAGTCGGAATGCCGCGAAACTCACCGAGTCAAAGCGTTTCGCCTTTTGGGGAAGAAAGTCTGAAGTAGAACAAGTAGCAGAAGCATACATGCTCAAGAGGGATCACCCGAAATTCAAAGGCAACTGAATTTCGGCAACCGGGCATCGATGTCGGAATGCCGCGAAACTCACCGAGTCAAAGCGTTTCGCCGTTTGCGGAAGAAAGTCTGATGTAGAACAAGTAGAAGAAGCATACATGCTCAAGAGGGATCACCCGAAATTCAAAGGCAACTGAATTTCGGCAACCGGGGCATCGAAGTCGGAATGCCGCAAAACTCACTGAGTCAAAGCGTTTCGCCGTTTGGGTAAGAAAGTCTGATGTAGAACAAGTAGAAGAAGCATACATGCTCAAGAGGGATCACCCGAAATTCAAAGGCAACTGAATTTCGGCAACCGGGGCATCGAAGTCGGAATGCCGCGAAACTCACCGAGTCAAAGCGTTTCGCCGTTTGCGGAAGAAAGTCTGATGTAGAACAAGTAGCAGAAGCATACATGCTCAAGAGGGATCACCCGAAATTCAAAGGCAACTGAATTTCGGCAACCGGGGCATCGAAGTCGGAATGCCGCGAAACTCACCGAGTCAAAGCGTTTCGCCGTTTGGGGAAGAAAGTCTCATGTAGCACAAGTAGCAGAAGCCTACATGCTCAAGAGGGATCACCCGAAATTGAAAGGCAACTGAATTTCAGCAACCGGGGCATCGAAGTCGGAATGCCGCGAAACTCACCGAGTCAAAGCGTTTCGCCGTTTGGGGAAGAAAGTCTCATGTAGCACAAGTAGCAGAAGCCTACATGCTCAAGAGGGATCACCCGAAATTCAAAGGCAACTGAATTTGGCAACCGGGGCATGGAAGTAGAAATGCCGCGAAACTCAGCGAGTCAAAACGTTTCACCGTTTGTGGAACAAAGTCTGCTATAGAACAAGTAGAAGAAGCCTACATGCTCATGAGGGATCACCCGAAATTCAAAGGCAACTGAATTTCGGCAACCGGGGCATCGAAGTCGGAATGCCGCGAAACTCACCGAGTCAAAGCGTTTCGCCGTTTGTGGAAGAAAGTCTGATGTAGAACAAGTAGCAGAAGCATACATGCTCAAGAGGGATCACCCGAAATTCAAAGGCAACTGAATTTCGGCAACAGGGGCATCGAAGTCGGAATGCCGCGAAACTCACCGAGTCAAAGCGTTTCGCCGTTTGCGGAAGAAAGTCTGATGTAGAACAAGTAGCAGAAGCATACATGCTCAAGAGGGATCACCCGAAATTCAAAGGCAACTGAATTTCGGCAACCGGGGCATCGAAGTCGGAATGCCGCGAAACTCACCGAGTCAAAGCGTTTCGCCGTTTGCGGAAGAAGTCTGATGTAGAACAAGTAGCAGAAGCATACATGCTCAAGAGGGATCACCCGAAATTCAAAGGCAACTGAATTTCGGCAACCGGGGCATCGAAGTCGGAATGCCGCGAAACTCACCGAGTCAAAGCGTTTCGCCGTTTGGGAAGAAAGTCTGATGTAGAACAAGTAGCAGAAGCATACATGCTCAAGAGGGATCACCCGAAATTCAAAGGCAACTGAATTTCGGCAACCGGGCATCGAAGTCGGAATGCCGCGAAACTCACCGAGTCAAAGCGTTTCGCCGTTTGCGGAAGAAAGTCTGATGTAGAACAAGTAGCAGAAGCATACATGCTCAAGAGGGATCACCCGAAATTCAAAGGCAACTGAATTTCGGCAACCGGGGCATCGAAGTCGGAATGCCGCGAAACTCACCGAGTCAAAGCGTTTCGCCGTTTGCGGAAGAAAGTCTGATGTAGAACAAGTAGCAGAAGCATACATGCTCAAGAGGGATCACCCGAAATTCAAAGGCAACTGAATTTCAGCAACTGGGGCATCGAAGTTGGAATGCCGCGAAACTCACCGAGTCAAAGCGTTTCGCTGTTTGCGGAAGAAGACTGATGTAGAACAAGTAGCAGAAGCATACATGCTCAAGAGGGATCACCCGAAATTCAAAGGCAACTGAATTTCGGCAACCGGGGCATCGAAGTCGGAATGCCGCGAAACTCACCGAGTCAAAGCGTTTCGCCGTTTGCGGAAGAAAGTCTGATGTAGAACAAGTAGCAGAAGCATACATGCTCAAGAGGGATCACCCGAAAATGAAAGGCAACAGAATTTCGGCAACCGGGGCATCGAAGTCGGAATGCCGCGAAACTCACCGAGTCAAAGCGTTTCGCCGTTTGGGGAAGAAAGTCTGATGTAGAACAAGTAGCAGAAGCATACATGCTCAAGAGGGATCACCCGAAATTCAAAGGCAACTGAATTTCGGCAACCGGGCATCGAAGTCGGAATGCCGCGAAACTCACCGAGTCAAAGCGTTTCGCCGTTTGGGAAGAAGTCTGATGTAGAACAAGTAGCAGAAGCATACATGCTCAAGAGGGATCACCCGAAATTCAAAGGCAACTGAATTTCGGCAACCGGGGCATCGAAGTCGGAATGCCGCGAAACTCACCGAGTCAAAGCGTTTCGCCGTTTGGGAAGAAAGTCTGATGTAGAACAAGTAGCAGAAGCATACATGCTCAAGAGGGATCACCCGAAATTCAAAGGCAACTGAATTTCGGCAACCGGGGCATCGAGTCGAATGCCGGCGCAAACTCACCGAGTCAAAGCGTTTCGCCGTTTGGGAAGAAAGTCTGATGTAGAACAAGTAGCAGAAGCATACATGCTCAAGAGGGATCACCCGAAATTCAAAGGCAACTGAATTTCGGCAACCGGGGCATCGAAGTCGGAATGCCGCGAAACTCACCGAGTCAAAGCGTTTCGCCGTTTGCGGAAGAAAGTCTGATGTAGAACAAGTAGCAGAAGCATACATGCTCAAGAGGGATCACCCGAAATTCAAAGGCAACTGAATTTCGGCAACCGGGGCATCGAAGTCGGAATGCCGCGAAACTCACCGAGTCAAAGCGTTTCGCCGTTTGCGGAAGAAAGTCTGATGTAGAACAAGTAGCAGAAGCATACATGCTCAAGAGGGATCACCCGAAATTCAAAGGCAACTGAATTTCGGCAACCGGGGCATCGAAGTCGGAATGCCGCGAAACTCACCGAGTCAAAGCGTTTCGCCGTTTGCGGAAGAAAGTCTGATGTAGAACAAGTAGCAGAAGCATACATGCTCAAGAGGGATCACCCGAAATTCAAAGGCAACTGAATTTCGGCAACCGGGGCATCGAAGTCGGAATGCCGCGAAACTCACCGAGTCAAAGCGTTTCGCCGTTTGCGGAAGAAAGTCTGATGTAGAACAAGTAGCAGAAGCATACATGCTCAAGAGGGATCACCCGAAATTCAAAGGCAACTGAATTTCGGCAACCGGGGCATCGAAGTCGGAATGCCGCGAAACTCACCGAGTCAAAGCGTTTCGCCGTTTGCGGAAGAAAGTCTGATGTAGAACAAGTAGCAGAAGCATACATGCTCAAGAGGGATCACCCGAAATTCAAAGGCAACTGAATTTCGGCAACCGGGGCATCGAAGTCGGAATGCCGCGAAACTCACCGAGTCAAAGCGTTTCGCCGTTTGGGGAAGAAAGTCTGATGTAGAACAAGTAGCAGAAGCATACATGCTCAAGAGGGATTACCCGAAATTCAAAGGCAACTGAATTTCGGCAACCGGGCCATCGAAGTCGGAATGCCGCGAAACTCACCGAGTCAAAGCGTTTCGCCGTTTGCGGAAGAAACTCTGATGTAGAACAAGTAGCAGAAGCATACATGCTCAAGAGGGATCACCCGAAATTCAAAGGCAACTGAATTTCGGCAACTGGGGCATCGAAGTCGGAATGCCGCGAAACTAACCGAGTCAAAGCGTTTCGCCGTTTGGGGAAGAAACTCTGATGTAGAACAAGTAGCAGAAGCATACATGCTCAAGAGGGATCACCCGAAATTCAAAGGCAACTGAATTTCGGCAACTGGGGCATCGAAGTCGGAATGCCGCGAAACTAACCGAGTCAAAGCGTTTCGCCGTTTGGGGAAGAAAGTCTGATGTAGAACAAGTAGCAGAAGCATACATGCTCAAGAGGGATCACCCGAAATTCAAAGGCAACTGAATTTCGGCAACCGGGCTATCGAAGTCGAAATGCCGTGAAACTAACCGAGTCAAAGCGTTTCGCCGTTTGCGGAAGAAAGTCTGATGTAGAACAAGTAGCAGAAGCATACATGCTCAAGAGGGATCACCCGAAATTCAAAGGTAACTGAATTTCGGCAACCAGGGCATCGAAGTCGGAATGCCGCGAAACTCACCGAGTCAAAGCGTTTCGCCGTTTGGGGAAGAAAGTCTGATGTAGAACAAGTAGCAGAAGCATACATGCTCAAGAGGGATCACTCGAAATTCAAAGGCAACTGAATTTCGGCAACGGGGCATCGAAGTCGGAATGCCGCGAAACTCACCGAGTCAAAGCGTTTCGCCGTTTGCGGAAGAAGTCTGATGTAGAACAAGTAGCAGAAGCATACATGCTCAAGAGGGATCACCCGAAATTCAAAGGCAACTGAATTTCGGCAACCGGGGCATCGAAGTCGGAATGCCGCGAAACTCACCGAGTCAAAGCGTTTCGCCGTTTGCGGAAGAAAGTCTGATGTAGAACAAGTAGCAGAAGCATACATGCTCAAGAGGGATCACCCGAAATTCAAAGGCAACTGAATTTCGGCAACCGGGGCATCGAAGTCGGAATGCCGCGAAACTCACCGAGTCAAAGCGTTTCGCCGTTTGGGGAAGAAAGTCTGATGTAGAACAAGTAGCAGAAGCATACATGCTCAAGAGGGATCACCTGAAATTCAAAGGCAACTGAATTTCGGCAACCGGGGCATCGAAGTCGGAATGCCGCGAAACTCACCGAGTCAAAGCGTTTCGCCGTTTGGGGAAGAAAGTCTAAAGTAGATCAAGTAGCAGAAGCATACATGCTCAAGAGGGATCACCCGAAATTCAAAGGCAACTGAATTTCGGCAACCGGGACATCGATGTTGGAATGCCGCGAAACTCACCAAGTCACAGCGTTTCGCCGCTAGCGGAAGAAAGTCTGAAGTAGACCAAGTAGCAGAAGCATACATGCTCAAGAGGGATCACCCGAAATTCAAAGGCAACTGAATTTCGGCAACCGGGGCATCGAAGTCGGAATGCCGCGAAACTCACCGAGTCAAAGCGTTTCGCCGTTTCGGGAAGAAAGTCTGAAGTAGAACAAGTAGCAGAAGCATACATGCTCAAGAGGGATCACCCGAAATTCAAAGGCAACTGAATTTCGGCAACCGGGGCATCGAAGTCGGAATGCCGCGAAACTCACCGAGTCAAAGCGTTTCGCCGTTTGGGAAAGAAAGTCTGATGTAGAACAAGTAGCAGAAGCATACATGCTCAAGAGGGATCACCCGAAATTCAAAGGCAACTGAATTTCGGCAACCGGGGCATCGAAGTTGGAATGCCGCGAAACTCACCGAGTCAAAGCATTTCGCCGTTTGGGGAAGAAAGTCTGAAGTAGAACAAGTAGCAGAAGCATACATGCTCAAGAGGGATCACCCGAAATTCAAAGGCAACTGAATTTCGGCAACCGGGGCATCGAAGTCGGAATGCCGCGAAACTCACCGAGTCAAAGCGTTTCGCCGTTTGGGAAGAAGTCTGATGTAGAACAAGTAGCAGAAGCATACATGCTCAAGAGGGATCACCCGAAATTCAAAGGCAACTGAATTTCGGCAACCGGGGCATCGAAGTCGGAATGCCGCGAAACTCACCGAGTCAAAGCGTTTCGCCGTTTGGGAAGAAAGTCTGATGTAGAACAAGTAGCAGAAGCATACATGCTCAAGAGGGATCACCCGAAATTCAAAGGCAACTGAATTTCGGCAACCGGGGCATCGAAGTCGGAATGCCGCGAAACTCACCGAGTCAAAGCGTTTCGCCGTTTGCGGAAGAAAGTCTGATGTAGAACAAGTAGCAGAAGCATACATGCTCAAGAGGGATCACCCGAAATTCAAAGGCAACTGAATTTCGGCAACCGGGGCATCGAAGTCGGAATGCCGCGAAACTCACCGAGTCAAAGCGTTTCGCCGTTTGGGGAAGAAAGTCTGATGTAGAACAAGTAGCAGAAGCATACATGCTCAAGAGGGATCACCCGAAATTCAAAGGCAACTGAATTTCGGCAACCGGGGCATCGAAGTCGGAATGCCGCGAAACTCACCGAGTCAAAGCGTTTCGCCGTTTGGGGAAGAAAGTCTGATGTAGAACAAGTAGCAGAAGCATACATGCTCAAGAGGGATCACCCGAAATTCAAAGGCAACTGAATTTCGGCAACCGGGGCATCGAAGTCGGAATGCCGCGAAACTCACGGAGTCAAAGCGTTTCGCCGTTTGGGAAGAAAGTCTGATCTAGTACAAGTAGCAGAAGCATACATGCTCAAGAGGGATCACCCGAAATTCAAAGGCAACTGAATTTCGGCAACCGGGGCATCGAAGTCGGAATGCCGCGAAACTCACCGAGTCAAAGCCTTTCGCCGTTTGGGGAAGAAAGTCTGATGTAGAACAAGTAGCAGAAGCATACATGCTCAAGAGGGATCACCCGAAATTCAAAGGCAACTGAATTTCGGCAAACGGGGCATCCAAGGCGGAATGCCGCGAAACTCACCGAGTCAAAGCGTTCACTGTTTAAGGAAGTAAGTGTGATGTAGAACAAGTAGTAAAAGCATACATGCTCAAGAGGGATCACCCGCAATTCAAAGGCAACTGAATTTCGGCACCCGGGCATCGAAGTCGGAATGCCGCGAAACTCACCGAGTCAAAGCGTTTCGCCGTTTGGGAAAGAAAGTCTGATGTAGAACAAGTAGCAGAAGCATACATGCTCAAGAGGGATCACCCGAAATTCAAAGGCAACTGAATTTCGGCAACCGGGGCATCGAAGTCGGAATGCCGCGAAACTCACCGAGTCAAAGCGTTTCGCCGTTTGGGAAAGAAAGTCTGATGTAGAACAAGTAGCAGAAGCATACATGCTCAAGAGGGATCACCCGAAATTCAAAGGCAACTGAATTTCGGCAACCGGGGCATCGAAGTCGGAATGCCGCGAAACTCACCGAGTCAAAGCGTTTCGCCGTTTGGGAAGAAAGTCTGATGTAGAACAAGTAGCAGAAGCATACATGCTCAAGAGGGATCACCCGAAATTCAAAGGCAACTGAATTTCGGCAACCGGGGCATCGAAGTCGGAATGCCGCGAAACTCACCGAGTCAAAGCGTTTCGCCGTTTGGGGAAGAAAGTCAGAAGTAGAACAAGTAGCAGAAGCATACATGCTCAAGAGGGATCACCCGAAATTCAAAGGCAACTGAATTTCGGCAACCGGGGCGTCGAAGTCGGAATGCCGCGAAACTCACCGAGTCAAAGCGTTTCGCCGTTTTGGAAAGAAAGTCTGATGTAGAACAAGTAGCAGAAGCATACATGCTCAAGAGGGATCACCCGAGATTCAAAGGCAACTGAATTTCGGCAACCGGGGCATCGAAGTCGGAATGTCGCGAAACTCACCGAGTCAAAGCGTTTCGCCGTTTGGGGAAGAAAGTGTGATGTAGAACAAGTAGAAGAAGCATACATGCTCAAGAGGGATCACCCGAAATTCAAAGGCAACTGAATTTCGGCAACCGGGGCATCGACGGAAGCTCGGCGAAACAAACTCACCGAGTCAAAGCGTTTCGCCGTTTGGGAAGAAAGTCTGATGTAGAACAAGTAGCAGAAGCATACATGCTCAAGAGGGATCACCCGAAATTCAAAGGCAACTGAATTTCGGCAACCGGGGCATCGAAGTCGGAATGCCGCGAAACTCACCGAGTCAAAGCGTTTCGCCGTTTGGGAAGAAAGTCTGATGTAGAACAAGTAGCAGAAGCATACATGCTCAAGAGGGATCACCCGAAATTCAAAGGCAACTGAATTTCGGCAACCGGGGCATCGAAGTCGGAATGCCGCGAAACTCACCGAGTCAAAGCGTTTCGCCGTTTGGGGAAGAAAGTCTGATGTAGAACAAGTAGCAGAAGCATACATGCTCAAGAGATCACCCGAAATTCAAAGGCAACTGAATTTCGGCAACCGGGGCATCGAAGTCGGAATGCCGCGAAACTCACCGAGTCAAAGCGTTTCGCCGTTTGGGGAAGAAAGTCTGATGTAGAACAAGTAGCAGAAGCATACATGCTCAAGAGGGATCACCCGAAGTTCAAAGGCAACTCAATTTCGGCAACCGGGAATCGAAGTCGGAATGCCGCGAAAGTCACCGAGTCAAAGCGTTTCGCCGTTTGGGGAAGAAAGTCTGATGTAGAACAAGTAGCAGAAGCATACATGCTCAAGAAGGATCACCCGAAATTCAAAGGCAACTGAATTTCGGCAACCGGGGCATCGAAGTCGGAATGCCGCGAAACTCACCGAGTCAAAGCGTTTCGCCGTTTCGGAAGAAAGTCTGATGTAGAACAAGTAGCAGAAGCATACATGCTCAAGAGGGATCACCCGAAATTCAAAGGCAACTGAATTTCGGCAACCGGGGCATCGAAGTCGGAATGCCGCGAAACTCACCGAGTCAAAGCGTTTCGCCGTTTGGGGAAGAAGTCTGATGTAGAACAAGTAGCAGAAGCATACATGCTCAAGAGGGATCACCCGAAATTCAAAGGCAACTGAATTTCGGCAACCGGGGCATCGAAGTCGGAATGCCGCGAAACTCACCGAGTCAAAGCGTTTCGCCGTTTGCGGAAAGAAAGTCTGATGTAGAACAAGTAGCAGAGAAGCTCAAGAATCACCCAAAAATAAAGGCGATTTCCACCCAAAAAAAAAAAAAAGGGAAAAAAAAAAAGAAGAAAAGTAGCAAGAACATGCTCAAGAGGGATCACCGAAATTCAAAGGCAACTGAATTTCGGCAACCGGGGCATCGAAGTCGGAATGCCGCGAAACTCACCGAGTCAAAGCGTTTCGCCGTTTGGGAAGAAAGTCTGAAGTAGAACAAGTAGCAGAAGCATACATGCTCAAGAGGGATCACCCGAAATTCAAAGGCAACTGAATTTCGGCAACCGGGGCATCGAAGTCGGAATGCCGCGAAACTCACCGAGTCAAAGCGTTTCGCCGTTTGGGAAAGAAAGTCTGATGTAGAACAAGTAGCAGAAGCATACATGCTCAAGAGGGATCACCCGAAATTCAAAGGCAACTGAATTTCGGCAACCGGGGCATCGAAGTCGGAATGCCGCGAAACTCACCGAGTCAAAGCGTTTCGCCGTTTGGGGAAGAAAGTCTGAAGTAGAACAAGTAGCAGAAGCATACATGCTCAAGAGGGATCACCCGAAATTCAAAGGCAACTGAATTTCGGCAACCGGGGCATCGAAGTCGGAATGCCGCGAAACTCACCGAGTCAAAGCGTTTCGCCGTTTGGGAAGAAGTCTGATGTAGAACAAGTAGCAGAAGCATACATGCTCAAGAGGGATCACCCGAAATTCAAAGGCAACTGAATTTCGGCAACCGGGGCATCGAAGTCGGAATGCCGCGAAACTCACCGAGTCAAAGCGTTTCGCCGTTTGTGGAAGAAAGTCTGATGTAGAACAAGTAGCAGAAGCATACATGCTCAAGAGGGATCACCCGAAATTCAAAGGCAACTGAATTTCGGCTACCGGGGCATCGAAGTCGGAATGCCGCGAAACTCACCGAGTCGAAGCTTTTCGCCGTTTGCAGAAAAAAAGTCTGATGTAGAACAAGTAGCAGAAGCATACATGCTCAAGATGGATCACCCGAAATTCAAAGGCAACTGAATTTCGGCAAATGGGGCATCGAAGTCGGAATGCCGCGAAACTCACCGACTCAAAGCGTTTCGCCGTTTGGGGAAGAAAGTCTGATGTAGAACAAGTAGCAGAAGCATACATGCTCAAGAGGGATCACCCGAAATTCAAAGGCAACTGAATTTCGGCAACCGGGGCATCGCAGTCGGAATGCCGCGAAACTCACCTACTCCAAGCGTTTCGCCTTTGGGAAAGAAAGTCTGATGTAGAACAAGTAGCAGAAGCATACATGCTCAAGAGGGATCACCCGAAATTCAAAGGCAACTGAATTTCGGCAACCGGGGCATCGAAGTCGGAATGCCGCGAAACTCACCGAGTCAAAGCGTTTCGCCGTTTGGGAAGAAAGTCTGATGTAGAACAAGTAGCAGAAGCATACATGCTCAAGAGGGATCACCCGAAATTCAAAGGCAACTGAATTTCGGCAACCGGGGCATCGAAGTCGGAATGCCGCGAAACTCACCGAGTCAAAGCGTTTCGCCGTTTGGGGAAGAAAGTCTGATGTAGAACAAGTAGCAGAAGCATACATGCTCAAGAGGGATCACCCGAAATTCAAAGGCAACTGAATTTCGGCAACCGGGGCATCGAAGTCGGAATGCCGCGAAACTCACCGAGTCAAAGCGTTTCGCCGTTTGCGGAAGAAAGTCTGATGTAGAACAAGTAGCAGAAGCATACATGCTCAAGAGGGATCACCCGAAATTCAAAGGCAACTGAATTTCGGCAACCGGGGCATCGAAGTCGGAATGCCGCGAAACTCACCGAGTCAAAGCGTTTCGCCGTTTGGGGAAGAAAGTCTGATGTAGAACAAGTAGCAGAAGCATACATGCTCAAGAGGGATCACCCGAAATTCAAAGGCAACTGAATTTCGGCAACCGGGCATCGAAGTCGGAATGCCGCGAAACTCACCGAGTCAAAGCGTTTCGCCGTTTGCGGAAGAAAGTCTGATGTAGAACAAGTAGCAGAAGCATACATGCTCAAGAGGGATCACCCGAAATTCAAAGGCAACTGAATTTCGGCAACCGGGGCATCGAAGTCGGAATGCCGCGAAACTCACCGAGTCAAAGCGTTTCGCCGTTTGGGAAGAAAGTCTGATGTAGAACAAGTAGCAGAAGCATACATGCTCAAGAGGGATCACCCGAAATTCAAAGGCAACTGAATTTCGGCAACCGGGGCATCGAAGTCGGAATGCCGCGAAACTCACCGAGTCAAAGCGTTTCGCCGTTTGCGGAAGAAAGTCTGATGTAGAACAAGTAGCAGAAGCATACATGCTCAAGAGGGATCACCCGAAATTCAAAGGCAACTGAATTTCGGCAACCGGGGCATCGAAGTCGGAATGCCGCGAAACTCACCGAGTCAAAGCGTTTCGCCGTTTGCGGAAGAAAGTCTGATGTAGAACAAGTAGCAGAAGCATACATGCTCAAGAGGGATCACCCGAAATTCAAAGGCAACTGAATTTCGGCAACCGGGCATCGAAGTCGGAATGCCGCGAAACTCACCGAGTCAAAGCGTTTCGCCGTTTGCGGAAGAAAGTCTGATGTAGAACAAGTAGCAGAAGCATACATGCTCAAGAGGGATCACCCGAAATTCAAAGGCAACTGAATTTCGGCAACCGGGGCATCGAAGTCGGAATGCCGCGAAACTCACCGAGTCAAAGCGTTTCGCCGTTTGCGGAAGAAAGTCTGATGTAGAACAAGTAGCAGAAGCATACATGCTCAAGAGGGATCACCCGAAATTCAAAGGCAACTGAATTTCGGCAACCGGGGCATCGAAGTCGGAATGCCGCGAAACTCACCGAGTCAAAGCGTTTCGCCGTTTGCGGAAGAAAGTCTGATGTAGAACAAGTAGCAGAAGCATACATGCTCAAGAGGGATCACCCGAAATTCAAAGGCAACTGAATTTCGGCAACCGGGGCATCGAAGTCGGAATGCCGCGAAACTCACCGAGTCAAAGCGTTTCGCCGTTTGCGGAAGAAAGTCTGATGTAGAACAAGTAGCAGAAGCATACATGCTCAAGAGGGATCACCCGAAATTCAAAGGCAACTGAATTTCGGCAACCGGGGCATCGAAGTCGGAATGCCGCGAAACTCACCGAGTCAAAGCGTTTCGCCGTTTGCGGAAGAAAGTCTGATGTAGAACAAGTAGCAGAAGCATACATGCTCAAGAGGGATCACCCGAAATTCAAAGGCAACTGAATTTCGGCAACCGGGGCATCGAAGTCGGAATGCCGCGAAACTCACCGAGTCAAAGCGTTTCGCCGTTTGCGGAAGAAAGTCTGATGTAGAACAAGTAGCAGAAGCATACATGCTCAAGAGGGATCACCCGAAATTCAAAGGCAACTGAATTTCGGCAACCGGGCATCGAAGTCGGAATGCCGCGAAACTCACCGAGTCAAAGCGTTTCGCCGTTTGCGGAAGAAAGTCTGATGTAGAACAAGTAGCAGAAGCATACATGCTCAAGAGGGATCACCCGAAATTCAAAGGCAACTGAATTTCGGCAACGGGGCATCGAAGTCGGAATGCCGCGAAACTCACCGAGTCAAAGCGTTTCGCCGTTTGCGGAAGAAAGTCTGATGTAGAACAAGTAGCAGAAGCATACATGCTCAAGAGGGATCACCCGAAATTCAAAGGCAACTGAATTTCGGCAACCGGGCATCGAAGTCGGAATGCCGCGAAACTCACCGAGTCAAAGCGTTTCGCCGTTTGCGGAAGAAAGTCTGATGTAGAACAAGTAGCAGAAGCATACATGCTCAAGAGGGATCACCCGAAATTCAAAGGCAACTGAATTTCGGCAACCGGGGCATCGAAGTCGGAATGCCGCGAAACTCACCGAGTCAAAGCGTTTCGCCGTTTGCGGAAGAAAGTCTGATGTAGAACAAGTAGCAGAAGCATACATGCTCAAGAGGGATCACCCGAAATTCAAAGGCAACTGAATTTCGGCAACCGGGGCATCGAAGTCGGAATGCCGCGAAACTCACCGAGTCAAAGCGTTTCGCCGTTTGCGGAAGAAAGTCTGATGTAGAACAAGTAGCAGAAGCATACATGCTCAAGAGGGATCACCCGAAATTCAAAGGCAACTGAATTTCGGCAACCGGGCATCGAAGTCGGAATGCCGCGAAACTCACCGAGTCAAAGCGTTTCGCCGTTTGCGGAAGAAAGTCTGATGTAGAACAAGTAGCAGAAGCATACATGCTCAAGAGGGATCACCCGAAATTCAAAGGCAACTGAATTTCGGCAACCGGGGCATCGAAGTCGGAATGCCGCGAAACTCACCGAGTCAAAGCGTTTCGCCGTTTGCGGAAGAAAGTCTGATGTAGAACAAGTAGCAGAAGCATACATGCTCAAGAGGGATCACCCGAAATTCAAAGGCAACTGAATTTCGGCAACCGGGGCATCGAAGTCGGAATGCCGCGAAACTCACCGAGTCAAAGCGTTTCGCCGTTTGCGGAAGAAGTCTGATGTAGAACAAGTAGCAGAAGCATACATGCTCAAGAGGGATCACCCGAAATTCAAAGGCAACTGAATTTCGGCAACCGGGGCATCGAAGTCGGAATGCCGCGAAACTCACCGAGTCAAAGCGTTTCGCCGTTTGCGGAAGAAAGTCTGATGTAGAACAAGTAGCAGAAGCATACATGCTCAAGAGGGATCACCCGAAATTCAAAGGCAACTGAATTTCGGCAACCGGGGCATCGAAGTCGGAATGCCGCGAAACTCACCGAGTCAAAGCGTTTCGCCGTTTGCGGAAGAAAGTCTGATGTAGAACAAGTAGCAGAAGCATACATGCTCAAGAGGGATCACCCGAAATTCAAAGGCAACTGAATTTCGGCAACCGGGGCATCGAAGTCGGAATGCCGCGAAACTCACCGAGTCAAAGCGTTTCGCCGTTTGCGGAAGAAAGTCTGATGTAGAACAAGTAGCAGAAGCATACATGCTCAAGAGGGATCACCCGAAATTCAAAGGCAACTGAATTTCGGCAACCGGGGCATCGAAGTCGGAATGCCGCGAAACTCACCGAGTCAAAGCGTTTCGCCGTTTGCGGAAGAAAGTCTGATGTAGAACAAGTAGCAGAAGCATACATGCTCAAGAGGGATCACCCGAAATTCAAAGGCAACTGAATTTCGGCAACCGGGGCATCGAAGTCGGAATGCCGCGAAACTCACCGAGTCAAAGCGTTTCGCCGTTTGCGGAAGAAAGTCTGATGTAGAACAAGTAGCAGAAGCATACATGCTCAAGAGGGATCACCCGAAATTCAAAGGCAACTGAATTTCGGCAACCGGGGCATCGAAGTCGGAATGCCGCGAAACTCACCGAGTCAAAGCGTTTCGCCGTTTGCGGAAGAAGTCTGATGTAGAACAAGTAGCAGAAGCATACATGCTCAAGAGGGATCACCCGAAATTCAAAGGCAACTGAATTTCGGCAACCGGGGCATCGAAGTCGGAATGCCGCGAAACTCACCGAGTCAAAGCGTTTCGCCGTTTGCGGAAGAAAGTCTGATGTAGAACAAGTAGCAGAAGCATACATGCTCAAGAGGGATCACCCGAAATTCAAAGGCAACTGAATTTCGGCAACCGGGGCATCGAAGTCGGAATGCCGCGAAACTCACCGAGTCAAAGCGTTTCGCCGTTTGCGGAAGAAAGTCTGATGTAGAACAAGTAGCAGAAGCATACATGCTCAAGAGGGATCACCCGAAATTCAAAGGCAACTGAATTTCGGCAACCGGGGCATCGAAGTCGGAATGCCGCGAAACTCACCGAGTCAAAGCGTTTCGCCGTTTGCGGAAGAAAGTCTGATGTAGAACAAGTAGCAGAAGCATACATGCTCAAGAGGGATCACCCGAAATTCAAAGGCAACTGAATTTCGGCAACCGGGGCATCGAAGTCGGAATGCCGCGAAACTCACCGAGTCAAAGCGTTTCGCCGTTTGCGGAAGAAAGTCTGATGTAGAACAAGTAGCAGAAGCATACATGCTCAAGAGGGATCACCCGAAATTCAAAGGCAACTGAATTTCGGCAACCGGGGCATCGAAGTCGGAATGCCGCGAAACTCACCGAGTCAAAGCGTTTCGCCGTTTGCGGAAGAAAGTCTGATGTAGAACAAGTAGCAGAAGCATACATGCTCAAGAGGGATCACCCGAAATTCAAAGGCAACTGAATTTCGGCAACCGGGGCATCGAAGTCGGAATGCCGCGAAACTCACCGAGTCAAAGCGTTTCGCCGTTTGCGGAAGAAAGTCTGATGTAGAACAAGTAGCAGAAGCATACATGCTCAAGAGGGATCACCCGAAATTCAAAGGCAACTGAATTTCGGCAACCGGGGCATCGAAGTCGGAATGCCGCGAAACTCACCGAGTCAAAGCGTTTCGCCGTTTGCGGAAGAAAGTCTGATGTAGAACAAGTAGCAGAAGCATACATGCTCAAGAGGGATCACCCGAAATTCAAAGGCAACTGAATTTCGGCAACCGGGGCATCGAAGTCGGAATGCCGCGAAACTCACCGAGTCAAAGCGTTTCGCCGTTTGCGGAAGAAAGTCTGATGTAGAACAAGTAGCAGAAGCATACATGCTCAAGAGGGATCACCCGAAATTCAAAGGCAACTGAATTTCGGCAACCGGGGCATCGAAGTCGGAATGCCGCGAAACTCACCGAGTCAAAGCGTTTCGCCGTTTGCGGAAGAAAGTCTGATGTAGAACAAGTAGCAGAAGCATACATGCTCAAGAGGGATCACCCGAAATTCAAAGGCAACTGAATTTCGGCAACGGGGCATCGAAGTCGGAATGCCGCGAAACTCACCGAGTCAAAGCGTTTCGCCGTTTGCGGAAGAAAGTCTGATGTAGAACAAGTAGCAGAAGCATACATGCTCAAGAGGGATCACCCGAAATTCAAAGGCAACTGAATTTCGGCAACCGGGGCATCGAAGTCGGAATGCCGCGAAACTCACCGAGTCAAAGCGTTTCGCCGTTTGGGAAGAAAGTCTGATGTAGAACAAGTAGCAGAAGCATACATGCTCAAGAGGGATCACCCGAAATTCAAAGGCAACTGAATTTCGGCAACGGGGCATCGAAGTCGGAATGCCGCGAAACTCACCGAGTCAAAGCGTTTCGCCGTTTGCGGAAGAAAGTCTGATGTAGAACAAGTAGCAGAAGCATACATGCTCAAGAGGGATCACCCGAAATTCAAAGGCAACTGAATTTCGGCAACCGGGCATCGAAGTCGGAATGCCGCGAAACTCACCGAGTCAAAGCGTTTCGCCGTTTGCGGAAGAAAGTCTGATGTAGAACAAGTAGCAGAAGCATACATGCTCAAGAGGGATCACCCGAAATTCAAAGGCAACTGAATTTCGGCAACCGGGGCATCGAAGTCGGAATGCCGCGAAACTCACCGAGTCAAAGCGTTTCGCCGTTTGCGGAAGAAAGTCTGATGTAGAACAAGTAGCAGAAGCATACATGCTCAAGAGGGATCACCCGAAATTCAAAGGCAACTGAATTTCGGCAACCGGGGCATCGAAGTCGGAATGCCGCGAAACTCACCGAGTCAAAGCGTTTCGCCGTTTGCGGAAGAAAGTCTGATGTAGAACAAGTAGCAGAAGCATACATGCTCAAGAGGGATCACCCGAAATTCAAAGGCAACTGAATTTCGGCAACCGGGGCATCGAAGTCGGAATGCCGCGAAACTCACCGAGTCAAAGCGTTTCGCCGTTTGCGGAAGAAAGTCTGATGTAGAACAAGTAGCAGAAGCATACATGCTCAAGAGGGATCACCCGAAATTCAAAGGCAACTGAATTTCGGCAACCGGGGCATCGAAGTCGGAATGCCGCGAAACTCACCGAGTCAAAGCGTTTCGCCGTTTGCGGAAGAAAGTCTGATGTAGAACAAGTAGCAGAAGCATACATGCTCAAGAGGGATCACCCGAAATTCAAAGGCAACTGAATTTCGGCAACCGGGGCATCGAAGTCGGAATGCCGCGAAACTCACCGAGTCAAAGCGTTTCGCCGTTTGCGGAAGAAAGTCTGATGTAGAACAAGTAGCAGAAGCATACATGCTCAAGAGGGATCACCCGAAATTCAAAGGCAACTGAATTTCGGCAACCGGGGCATCGAAGTCGGAATGCCGCGAAACTCACCGAGTCAAAGCGTTTCGCCGTTTGCGGAAGAAAGTCTGATGTAGAACAAGTAGCAGAAGCATACATGCTCAAGAGGGATCACCCGAAATTCAAAGGCAACTGAATTTCGGCAACCGGGGCATCGAAGTCGGAATGCCGCGAAACTCACCGAGTCAAAGCGTTTCGCCGTTTGCGGAAGAAAGTCTGATGTAGAACAAGTAGCAGAAGCATACATGCTCAAGAGGGATCACCCGAAATTCAAAGGCAACTGAATTTCGGCAACCGGGGCATCGAAGTCGGAATGCCGCGAAACTCACCGAGTCAAAGCGTTTCGCCGTTTGCGGAAGAAAGTCTGATGTAGAACAAGTAGCAGAAGCATACATGCTCAAGAGGGATCACCCGAAATTCAAAGGCAACTGAATTTCGGCAACCGGGGCATCGAAGTCGGAATGCCGCGAAACTCACCGAGTCAAAGCGTTTCGCCGTTTGCGGAAGAAAGTCTGATGTAGAACAAGTAGCAGAAGCATACATGCTCAAGAGGGATCACCCGAAATTCAAAGGCAACTGAATTTCGGCAACCGGGGCATCGAAGTCGGAATGCCGCGAAACTCACCGAGTCAAAGCGTTTCGCCGTTTGCGGAAGAAAGTCTGATGTAGAACAAGTAGCAGAAGCATACATGCTCAAGAGGGATCACCCGAAATTCAAAGGCAACTGAATTTCGGCAACCGGGGCATCGAAGTCGGAATGCCGCGAAACTCACCGAGTCAAAGCGTTTCGCCGTTTGCGGAAGAAAGTCTGATGTAGAACAAGTAGCAGAAGCATACATGCTCAAGAGGGATCACCCGAAATTCAAAGGCAACTGAATTTCGGCAACCGGGGCATCGAAGTCGGAATGCCGCGAAACTCACCGAGTCAAAGCGTTTCGCCGTTTGCGGAAGAAAGTCTGATGTAGAACAAGTAGCAGAAGCATACATGCTCAAGAGGGATCACCCGAAATTCAAAGGCAACTGAATTTCGGCAACCGGGGCATCGAAGTCGGAATGCCGCGAAACTCACCGAGTCAAAGCGTTTCGCCGTTTGCGGAAGAAAGTCTGATGTAGAACAAGTAGCAGAAGCATACATGCTCAAGAGGGATCACCCGAAATTCAAAGGCAACTGAATTTCGGCAACCGGGGCATCGAAGTCGGAATGCCGCGAAACTCACCGAGTCAAAGCGTTTCGCCGTTTGCGGAAGAAAGTCTGATGTAGAACAAGTAGCAGAAGCATACATGCTCAAGAGGGATCACCCGAAATTCAAAGGCAACTGAATTTCGGCAACCGGGGCATCGAAGTCGGAATGCCGCGAAACTCACCGAGTCAAAGCGTTTCGCCGTTTGCGGAAGAAAGTCTGATGTAGAACAAGTAGCAGAAGCATACATGCTCAAGAGGGATCACCCGAAATTCAAAGGCAACTGAATTTCGGCAACGGGGCATCGAAGTCGGAATGCCGCGAAACTCACCGAGTCAAAGCGTTTCGCCGTTTGCGGAAGAAGTCTGATGTAGAACAAGTAGCAGAAGCATACATGCTCAAGAGGGATCACCCGAAATTCAAAGGCAACTGAATTTCGGCAACCGGGGCATCGAAGTCGGAATGCCGCGAAACTCACCGAGTCAAAGCGTTTCGCCGTTTGCGGAAGAAAGTCTGATGTAGAACAAGTAGCAGAAGCATACATGCTCAAGAGGGATCACCCGAAATTCAAAGGCAACTGAATTTCGGCAACCGGGGCATCGAAGTCGGAATGCCGCGAAACTCACCGAGTCAAAGCGTTTCGCCGTTTGCGGAAGAAAGTCTGATGTAGAACAAGTAGCAGAAGCATACATGCTCAAGAGGGATCACCCGAAATTCAAAGGCAACTGAATTTCGGCAACCGGGGCATCGAAGTCGGAATGCCGCGAAACTCACCGAGTCAAAGCGTTTCGCCGTTTGCGGAAGAAAGTCTGATGTAGAACAAGTAGCAGAAGCATACATGCTCAAGAGGGATCACCCGAAATTCAAAGGCAACTGAATTTCGGCAACCGGGGCATCGAAGTCGGAATGCCGCGAAACTCACCGAGTCAAAGCGTTTCGCCGTTTGCGGAAGAAAGTCTGATGTAGAACAAGTAGCAGAAGCATACATGCTCAAGAGGGATCACCCGAAATTCAAAGGCAACTGAATTTCGGCAACCGGGGCATCGAAGTCGGAATGCCGCGAAACTCACCGAGTCAAAGCGTTTCGCCGTTTGCGGAAGAAAGTCTGATGTAGAACAAGTAGCAGAAGCATACATGCTCAAGAGGGATCACCCGAAATTCAAAGGCAACTGAATTTCGGCAACCGGGGCATCGAAGTCGGAATGCCGCGAAACTCACCGAGTCAAAGCGTTTCGCCGTTTGCGGAAGAAAGTCTGATGTAGAACAAGTAGCAGAAGCATACATGCTCAAGAGGGATCACCCGAAATTCAAAGGCAACTGAATTTCGGCAACCGGGGCATCGAAGTCGGAATGCCGCGAAACTCACCGAGTCAAAGCGTTTCGCCGTTTGGGAAGAAGTCTGATGTAGAACAAGTAGCAGAAGCATACATGCTCAAGAGGGATCACCCGAAATTCAAAGGCAACTGAATTTCGGCAACCGGGGCATCGAAGTCGGAATGCCGCGAAACTCACCGAGTCAAAGCGTTTCGCCGTTTGCGGAAGAAAGTCTGATGTAGAACAAGTAGCAGAAGCATACATGCTCAAGAGGGATCACCCGAAATTCAAAGGCAACTGAATTTCGGCAACCGGGGCATCGAAGTCGGAATGCCGCGAAACTCACCGAGTCAAAGCGTTTCGCCGTTTGCGGAAGAAAGTCTGATGTAGAACAAGTAGCAGAAGCATACATGCTCAAGAGGGATCACCCGAAATTCAAAGGCAACTGAATTTCGGCAACCGGGGCATCGAAGTCGGAATGCCGCGAAACTCACCGAGTCAAAGCGTTTCGCCGTTTGCGGAAGAAAGTCTGATGTAGAACAAGTAGCAGAAGCATACATGCTCAAGAGGGATCACCCGAAATTCAAAGGCAACTGAATTTCGGCAACCGGGGCATCGAAGTCGGAATGCCGCGAAACTCACCGAGTCAAAGCGTTTCGCCGTTTGCGGAAGAAAGTCTGATGTAGAACAAGTAGCAGAAGCATACATGCTCAAGAGGGATCACCCGAAATTCAAAGGCAACTGAATTTCGGCAACCGGGGCATCGAAGTCGGAATGCCGCGAAACTCACCGAGTCAAAGCGTTTCGCCGTTTGCGGAAGAAAGTCTGATGTAGAACAAGTAGCAGAAGCATACATGCTCAAGAGGGATCACCCGAAATTCAAAGGCAACTGAATTTCGGCAACCGGGGCATCGAAGTCGGAATGCCGCGAAACTCACCGAGTCAAAGCGTTTCGCCGTTTGCGGAAGAAAGTCTGATGTAGAACAAGTAGCAGAAGCATACATGCTCAAGAGGGATCACCCGAAATTCAAAGGCAACTGAATTTCGGCAACCGGGGCATCGAAGTCGGAATGCCGCGAAACTCACCGAGTCAAAGCGTTTCGCCGTTTGCGGAAGAAAGTCTGATGTAGAACAAGTAGCAGAAGCATACATGCTCAAGAGGGATCACCCGAAATTCAAAGGCAACTGAATTTCGGCAACCGGGGCATCGAAGTCGGAATGCCGCGAAACTCACCGAGTCAAAGCGTTTCGCCGTTTGCGGAAGAAAGTCTGATGTAGAACAAGTAGCAGAAGCATACATGCTCAAGAGGGATCACCCGAAATTCAAAGGCAACTGAATTTCGGCAACCGGGGCATCGAAGTCGGAATGCCGCGAAACTCACCGAGTCAAAGCGTTTCGCCGTTTGCGGAAGAAAGTCTGATGTAGAACAAGTAGCAGAAGCATACATGCTCAAGAGGGATCACCCGAAATTCAAAGGCAACTGAATTTCGGCAACCGGGGCATCGAAGTCGGAATGCCGCGAAACTCACCGAGTCAAAGCGTTTCGCCGTTTGCGGAAGAAAGTCTGATGTAGAACAAGTAGCAGAAGCATACATGCTCAAGAGGGATCACCCGAAATTCAAAGGCAACTGAATTTCGGCAACCGGGGCATCGAAGTCGGAATGCCGCGAAACTCACCGAGTCAAAGCGTTTCGCCGTTTGCGGAAGAAAGTCTGATGTAGAACAAGTAGCAGAAGCATACATGCTCAAGAGGGATCACCCGAAATTCAAAGGCAACTGAATTTCGGCAACCGGGGCATCGAAGTCGGAATGCCGCGAAACTCACCGAGTCAAAGCGTTTCGCCGTTTGCGGAAGAAAGTCTGATGTAGAACAAGTAGCAGAAGCATACATGCTCAAGAGGGATCACCCGAAATTCAAAGGCAACTGAATTTCGGCAACCGGGGCATCGAAGTCGGAATGCCGCGAAACTCACCGAGTCAAAGCGTTTCGCCGTTTGCGGAAGAAAGTCTGATGTAGAACAAGTAGCAGAAGCATACATGCTCAAGAGGGATCACCCGAAATTCAAAGGCAACTGAATTTCGGCAACCGGGGCATCGAAGTCGGAATGCCGCGAAACTCACCGAGTCAAAGCGTTTCGCCGTTTGCGGAAGAAAGTCTGATGTAGAACAAGTAGCAGAAGCATACATGCTCAAGAGGGATCACCCGAAATTCAAAGGCAACTGAATTTCGGCAACCGGGGCATCGAAGTCGGAATGCCGCGAAACTCACCGAGTCAAAGCGTTTCGCCGTTTGCGGAAGAAAGTCTGATGTAGAACAAGTAGCAGAAGCATACATGCTCAAGAGGGATCACCCGAAATTCAAAGGCAACTGAATTTCGGCAACCGGGGCATCGAAGTCGGAATGCCGCGAAACTCACCGAGTCAAAGCGTTTCGCCGTTTGCGGAAGAAAGTCTGATGTAGAACAAGTAGCAGAAGCATACATGCTCAAGAGGGATCACCCGAAATTCAAAGGCAACTGAATTTCGGCAACCGGGCATCGAAGTCGGAATGCCGCGAAACTCACCGAGTCAAAGCGTTTCGCCGTTTGCGGAAGAAAGTCTGATGTAGAACAAGTAGCAGAAGCATACATGCTCAAGAGGGATCACCCGAAATTCAAAGGCAACTGAATTTCGGCAACCGGGGCATCGAAGTCGGAATGCCGCGAAACTCACCGAGTCAAAGCGTTTCGCCGTTTGCGGAAGAAAGTCTGATGTAGAACAAGTAGCAGAAGCATACATGCTCAAGAGGGATCACCCGAAATTCAAAGGCAACTGAATTTCGGCAACCGGGGCATCGAAGTCGGAATGCCGCGAAACTCACCGAGTCAAAGCGTTTCGCCGTTTGCGGAAGAAAGTCTGATGTAGAACAAGTAGCAGAAGCATACATGCTCAAGAGGGATCACCCGAAATTCAAAGGCAACTGAATTTCGGCAACCGGGGCATCGAAGTCGGAATGCCGCGAAACTCACCGAGTCAAAGCGTTTCGCCGTTTGCGGAAGAAGTCTGATGTAGAACAAGTAGCAGAAGCATACATGCTCAAGAGGGATCACCCGAAATTCAAAGGCAACTGAATTTCGGCAACCGGGGCATCGAAGTCGGAATGCCGCGAAACTCACCGAGTCAAAGCGTTTCGCCGTTTGCGGAAGAAAGTCTGATGTAGAACAAGTAGCAGAAGCATACATGCTCAAGAGGGATCACCCGAAATTCAAAGGCAACTGAATTTCGGCAACCGGGGCATCGAAGTCGGAATGCCGCGAAACTCACCGAGTCAAAGCGTTTCGCCGTTTGCGGAAGAAAGTCTGATGTAGAACAAGTAGCAGAAGCATACATGCTCAAGAGGGATCACCCGAAATTCAAAGGCAACTGAATTTCGGCAACCGGGGCATCGAAGTCGGAATGCCGCGAAACTCACCGAGTCAAAGCGTTTCGCCGTTTGCGGAAGAAAGTCTGATGTAGAACAAGTAGCAGAAGCATACATGCTCAAGAGGGATCACCCGAAATTCAAAGGCAACTGAATTTCGGCAACCGGGGCATCGAAGTCGGAATGCCGCGAAACTCACCGAGTCAAAGCGTTTCGCCGTTTGCGGAAGAAAGTCTGATGTAGAACAAGTAGCAGAAGCATACATGCTCAAGAGGGATCACCCGAAATTCAAAGGCAACTGAATTTCGGCAACCGGGGCATCGAAGTCGGAATGCCGCGAAACTCACCGAGTCAAAGCGTTTCGCCGTTTGCGGAAGAAAGTCTGATGTAGAACAAGTAGCAGAAGCATACATGCTCAAGAGGGATCACCCGAAATTCAAAGGCAACTGAATTTCGGCAACCGGGGCATCGAAGTCGGAATGCCGCGAAACTCACCGAGTCAAAGCGTTTCGCCGTTTGCGGAAGAAAGTCTGATGTAGAACAAGTAGCAGAAGCATACATGCTCAAGAGGGATCACCCGAAATTCAAAGGCAACTGAATTTCGGCAACCGGGGCATCGAAGTCGGAATGCCGCGAAACTCACCGAGTCAAAGCGTTTCGCCGTTTGCGGAAGAAAGTCTGATGTAGAACAAGTAGCAGAAGCATACATGCTCAAGAGGGATCACCCGAAATTCAAAGGCAACTGAATTTCGGCAACCGGGGCATCGAAGTCGGAATGCCGCGAAACTCACCGAGTCAAAGCGTTTCGCCGTTTGCGGAAGAAAGTCTGATGTAGAACAAGTAGCAGAAGCATACATGCTCAAGAGGGATCACCCGAAATTCAAAGGCAACTGAATTTCGGCAACCGGGGCATCGAAGTCGGAATGCCGCGAAACTCACCGAGTCAAAGCGTTTCGCCGTTTGCGGAAGAAAGTCTGATGTAGAACAAGTAGCAGAAGCATACATGCTCAAGAGGGATCACCCGAAATTCAAAGGCAACTGAATTTCGGCAACCGGGGCATCGAAGTCGGAATGCCGCGAAACTCACCGAGTCAAAGCGTTTCGCCGTTTGCGGAAGAAAGTCTGATGTAGAACAAGTAGCAGAAGCATACATGCTCAAGAGGGATCACCCGAAATTCAAAGGCAACTGAATTTCGGCAACCGGGGCATCGAAGTCGGAATGCCGCGAAACTCACCGAGTCAAAGCGTTTCGCCGTTTGCGGAAGAAAGTCTGATGTAGAACAAGTAGCAGAAGCATACATGCTCAAGAGGGATCACCCGAAATTCAAAGGCAACTGAATTTCGGCAACCGGGGCATCGAAGTCGGAATGCCGCGAAACTCACCGAGTCAAAGCGTTTCGCCGTTTGCGGAAGAAAGTCTGATGTAGAACAAGTAGCAGAAGCATACATGCTCAAGAGGGATCACCCGAAATTCAAAGGCAACTGAATTTCGGCAACCGGGGCATCGAAGTCGGAATGCCGCGAAACTCACCGAGTCAAAGCGTTTCGCCGTTTGCGGAAGAAAGTCTGATGTAGAACAAGTAGCAGAAGCATACATGCTCAAGAGGGATCACCCGAAATTCAAAGGCAACTGAATTTCGGCAACCGGGGCATCGAAGTCGGAATGCCGCGAAACTCACCGAGTCAAAGCGTTTCGCCGTTTGCGGAAGAAAGTCTGATGTAGAACAAGTAGCAGAAGCATACATGCTCAAGAGGGATCACCCGAAATTCAAAGGCAACTGAATTTCGGCAACGGGGCATCGAAGTCGGAATGCCGCGAAACTCACCGAGTCAAAGCGTTTCGCCGTTTGCGGAAGAAAGTCTGATGTAGAACAAGTAGCAGAAGCATACATGCTCAAGAGGGATCACCCGAAATTCAAAGGCAACTGAATTTCGGCAACCGGGGCATCGAAGTCGGAATGCCGCGAAACTCACCGAGTCAAAGCGTTTCGCCGTTTGCGGAAGAAAGTCTGATGTAGAACAAGTAGCAGAAGCATACATGCTCAAGAGGGATCACCCGAAATTCAAAGGCAACTGAATTTCGGCAACCGGGGCATCGAAGTCGGAATGCCGCGAAACTCACCGAGTCAAAGCGTTTCGCCGTTTGCGGAAGAAGTCTGATGTAGAACAAGTAGCAGAAGCATACATGCTCAAGAGGGATCACCCGAAATTCAAAGGCAACTGAATTTCGGCAACGGGGCATCGAAGTCGGAATGCCGCGAAACTCACCGAGTCAAAGCGTTTCGCCGTTTGCGGAAGAAAGTCTGATGTAGAACAAGTAGCAGAAGCATACATGCTCAAGAGGGATCACCCGAAATTCAAAGGCAACTGAATTTCGGCAACCGGGGCATCGAAGTCGGAATGCCGCGAAACTCACCGAGTCAAAGCGTTTCGCCGTTTGCGGAAGAAAGTCTGATGTAGAACAAGTAGCAGAAGCATACATGCTCAAGAGGGATCACCCGAAATTCAAAGGCAACTGAATTTCGGCAACCGGGGCATCGAAGTCGGAATGCCGCGAAACTCACCGAGTCAAAGCGTTTCGCCGTTTGCGGAAGAAGTCTGATGTAGAACAAGTAGCAGAAGCATACATGCTCAAGAGGGATCACCCGAAATTCAAAGGCAACTGAATTTCGGCAACCGGGGCATCGAAGTCGGAATGCCGCGAAACTCACCGAGTCAAAGCGTTTCGCCGTTTGCGGAAGAAAGTCTGATGTAGAACAAGTAGCAGAAGCATACATGCTCAAGAGGGATCACCCGAAATTCAAAGGCAACTGAATTTCGGCAACCGGGCATCGAAGTCGGAATGCCGCGAAACTCACCGAGTCAAAGCGTTTCGCCGTTTGCGGAAGAAAGTCTGATGTAGAACAAGTAGCAGAAGCATACATGCTCAAGAGGGATCACCCGAAATTCAAAGGCAACTGAATTTCGGCAACCGGGCATCGAAGTCGGAATGCCGCGAAACTCACCGAGTCAAAGCGTTTCGCCGTTTGCGGAAGAAAGTCTGATGTAGAACAAGTAGCAGAAGCATACATGCTCAAGAGGGATCACCCGAAATTCAAAGGCAACTGAATTTCGGCAACCGGGGCATCGAAGTCGGAATGCCGCGAAACTCACCGAGTCAAAGCGTTTCGCCGTTTGCGGAAGAAAGTCTGATGTAGAACAAGTAGCAGAAGCATACATGCTCAAGAGGGATCACCCGAAATTCAAAGGCAACTGAATTTCGGCAACCGGGGCATCGAAGTCGGAATGCCGCGAAACTCACCGAGTCAAAGCGTTTCGCCGTTTGCGGAAGAAAGTCTGATGTAGAACAAGTAGCAGAAGCATACATGCTCAAGAGGGATCACCCGAAATTCAAAGGCAACTGAATTTCGGCAACGGGGCATCGAAGTCGGAATGCCGCGAAACTCACCGAGTCAAAGCGTTTCGCCGTTTGCGGAAGAAAGTCTGATGTAGAACAAGTAGCAGAAGCATACATGCTCAAGAGGGATCACCCGAAATTCAAAGGCAACTGAATTTCGGCAACCGGGGCATCGAAGTCGGAATGCCGCGAAACTCACCGAGTCAAAGCGTTTCGCCGTTTGCGGAAGAAAGTCTGATGTAGAACAAGTAGCAGAAGCATACATGCTCAAGAGGGATCACCCGAAATTCAAAGGCAACTGAATTTCGGCAACCGGGGCATCGAAGTCGGAATGCCGCGAAACTCACCGAGTCAAAGCGTTTCGCCGTTTGCGGAAGAAGTCTGATGTAGAACAAGTAGCAGAAGCATACATGCTCAAGAGGGATCACCCGAAATTCAAAGGCAACTGAATTTCGGCAACCGGGGCATCGAAGTCGGAATGCCGCGAAACTCACCGAGTCAAAGCGTTTCGCCGTTTGCGGAAGAAAGTCTGATGTAGAACAAGTAGCAGAAGCATACATGCTCAAGAGGGATCACCCGAAATTCAAAGGCAACTGAATTTCGGCAACCGGGGCATCGAAGTCGGAATGCCGCGAAACTCACCGAGTCAAAGCGTTTCGCCGTTTGCGGAAGAAAGTCTGATGTAGAACAAGTAGCAGAAGCATACATGCTCAAGAGGGATCACCCGAAATTCAAAGGCAACTGAATTTCGGCAACCGGGGCATCGAAGTCGGAATGCCGCGAAACTCACCGAGTCAAAGCGTTTCGCCGTTTGCGGAAGAAAGTCTGATGTAGAACAAGTAGCAGAAGCATACATGCTCAAGAGGGATCACCCGAAATTCAAAGGCAACTGAATTTCGGCAACCGGGGCATCGAAGTCGGAATGCCGCGAAACTCACCGAGTCAAAGCGTTTCGCCGTTTGCGGAAGAAAGTCTGATGTAGAACAAGTAGCAGAAGCATACATGCTCAAGAGGGATCACCCGAAATTCAAAGGCAACTGAATTTCGGCAACCGGGGCATCGAAGTCGGAATGCCGCGAAACTCACCGAGTCAAAGCGTTTCGCCGTTTGCGGAAGAAAGTCTGATGTAGAACAAGTAGCAGAAGCATACATGCTCAAGAGGGATCACCCGAAATTCAAAGGCAACTGAATTTCGGCAACCGGGGCATCGAAGTCGGAATGCCGCGAAACTCACCGAGTCAAAGCGTTTCGCCGTTTGCGGAAGAAAGTCTGATGTAGAACAAGTAGCAGAAGCATACATGCTCAAGAGGGATCACCCGAAATTCAAAGGCAACTGAATTTCGGCAACCGGGGCATCGAAGTCGGAATGCCGCGAAACTCACCGAGTCAAAGCGTTTCGCCGTTTGCGGAAGAAAGTCTGATGTAGAACAAGTAGCAGAAGCATACATGCTCAAGAGGGATCACCCGAAATTCAAAGGCAACTGAATTTCGGCAACCGGGGCATCGAAGTCGGAATGCCGCGAAACTCACCGAGTCAAAGCGTTTCGCCGTTTGCGGAAGAAAGTCTGATGTAGAACAAGTAGCAGAAGCATACATGCTCAAGAGGGATCACCCGAAATTCAAAGGCAACTGAATTTCGGCAACCGGGGCATCGAAGTCGGAATGCCGCGAAACTCACCGAGTCAAAGCGTTTCGCCGTTTGCGGAAGAAAGTCTGATGTAGAACAAGTAGCAGAAGCATACATGCTCAAGAGGGATCACCCGAAATTCAAAGGCAACTGAATTTCGGCAACCGGGGCATCGAAGTCGGAATGCCGCGAAACTCACCGAGTCAAAGCGTTTCGCCGTTTGCGGAAGAAAGTCTGATGTAGAACAAGTAGCAGAAGCATACATGCTCAAGAGGGATCACCCGAAATTCAAAGGCAACTGAATTTCGGCAACCGGGGCATCGAAGTCGGAATGCCGCGAAACTCACCGAGTCAAAGCGTTTCGCCGTTTGCGGAAGAAAGTCTGATGTAGAACAAGTAGCAGAAGCATACATGCTCAAGAGGGATCACCCGAAATTCAAAGGCAACTGAATTTCGGCAACCGGGGCATCGAAGTCGGAATGCCGCGAAACTCACCGAGTCAAAGCGTTTCGCCGTTTGCGGAAGAAAGTCTGATGTAGAACAAGTAGCAGAAGCATACATGCTCAAGAGGGATCACCCGAAATTCAAAGGCAACTGAATTTCGGCAACCGGGGCATCGAAGTCGGAATGCCGCGAAACTCACCGAGTCAAAGCGTTTCGCCGTTTGCGGAAGAAAGTCTGATGTAGAACAAGTAGCAGAAGCATACATGCTCAAGAGGGATCACCCGAAATTCAAAGGCAACTGAATTTCGGCAACCGGGGCATCGAAGTCGGAATGCCGCGAAACTCACCGAGTCAAAGCGTTTCGCCGTTTGCGGAAGAAAGTCTGATGTAGAACAAGTAGCAGAAGCATACATGCTCAAGAGGGATCACCCGAAATTCAAAGGCAACTGAATTTCGGCAACCGGGGCATCGAAGTCGGAATGCCGCGAAACTCACCGAGTCAAAGCGTTTCGCCGTTTGCGGAAGAAAGTCTGATGTAGAACAAGTAGCAGAAGCATACATGCTCAAGAGGGATCACCCGAAATTCAAAGGCAACTGAATTTCGGCAACCGGGGCATCGAAGTCGGAATGCCGCGAAACTCACCGAGTCAAAGCGTTTCGCCGTTTGCGGAAGAAAGTCTGATGTAGAACAAGTAGCAGAAGCATACATGCTCAAGAGGGATCACCCGAAATTCAAAGGCAACTGAATTTCGGCAACCGGGGCATCGAAGTCGGAATGCCGCGAAACTCACCGAGTCAAAGCGTTTCGCCGTTTGCGGAAGAAAGTCTGATGTAGAACAAGTAGCAGAAGCATACATGCTCAAGAGGGATCACCCGAAATTCAAAGGCAACTGAATTTCGGCAACCGGGCATCGAAGTCGGAATGCCGCGAAACTCACCGAGTCAAAGCGTTTCGCCGTTTGCGGAAGAAAGTCTGATGTAGAACAAGTAGCAGAAGCATACATGCTCAAGAGGGATCACCCGAAATTCAAAGGCAACTGAATTTCGGCAACCGGGGCATCGAAGTCGGAATGCCGCGAAACTCACCGAGTCAAAGCGTTTCGCCGTTTGCGGAAGAAAGTCTGATGTAGAACAAGTAGCAGAAGCATACATGCTCAAGAGGGATCACCCGAAATTCAAAGGCAACTGAATTTCGGCAACCGGGGCATCGAAGTCGGAATGCCGCGAAACTCACCGAGTCAAAGCGTTTCGCCGTTTGCGGAAGAAAGTCTGATGTAGAACAAGTAGCAGAAGCATACATGCTCAAGAGGGATCACCCGAAATTCAAAGGCAACTGAATTTCGGCAACCGGGGCATCGAAGTCGGAATGCCGCGAAACTCACCGAGTCAAAGCGTTTCGCCGTTTGCGGAAGAAAGTCTGATGTAGAACAAGTAGCAGAAGCATACATGCTCAAGAGGGATCACCCGAAATTCAAAGGCAACTGAATTTCGGCAACCGGGGCATCGAAGTCGGAATGCCGCGAAACTCACCGAGTCAAAGCGTTTCGCCGTTTGCGGAAGAAAGTCTGATGTAGAACAAGTAGCAGAAGCATACATGCTCAAGAGGGATCACCCGAAATTCAAAGGCAACTGAATTTCGGCAACCGGGGCATCGAAGTCGGAATGCCGCGAAACTCACCGAGTCAAAGCGTTTCGCCGTTTGCGGAAGAAAGTCTGATGTAGAACAAGTAGCAGAAGCATACATGCTCAAGAGGGATCACCCGAAATTCAAAGGCAACTGAATTTCGGCAACCGGGGCATCGAAGTCGGAATGCCGCGAAACTCACCGAGTCAAAGCGTTTCGCCGTTTGCGGAAGAAAGTCTGATGTAGAACAAGTAGCAGAAGCATACATGCTCAAGAGGGATCACCCGAAATTCAAAGGCAACTGAATTTCGGCAACCGGGCATCGAAGTCGGAATGCCGCGAAACTCACCGAGTCAAAGCGTTTCGCCGTTTGCGGAAGAAAGTCTGATGTAGAACAAGTAGCAGAAGCATACATGCTCAAGAGGGATCACCCGAAATTCAAAGGCAACTGAATTTCGGCAACCGGGGCATCGAAGTCGGAATGCCGCGAAACTCACCGAGTCAAAGCGTTTCGCCGTTTGCGGAAGAAAGTCTGATGTAGAACAAGTAGCAGAAGCATACATGCTCAAGAGGGATCACCCGAAATTCAAAGGCAACTGAATTTCGGCAACCGGGGCATCGAAGTCGGAATGCCGCGAAACTCACCGAGTCAAAGCGTTTCGCCGTTTGCGGAAGAAGTCTGATGTAGAACAAGTAGCAGAAGCATACATGCTCAAGAGGGATCACCCGAAATTCAAAGGCAACTGAATTTCGGCAACCGGGGCATCGAAGTCGGAATGCCGCGAAACTCACCGAGTCAAAGCGTTTCGCCGTTTGCGGAAGAAAGTCTGATGTAGAACAAGTAGCAGAAGCATACATGCTCAAGAGGGATCACCCGAAATTCAAAGGCAACTGAATTTCGGCAACCGGGGCATCGAAGTCGGAATGCCGCGAAACTCACCGAGTCAAAGCGTTTCGCCGTTTGCGGAAGAAAGTCTGATGTAGAACAAGTAGCAGAAGCATACATGCTCAAGAGGGATCACCCGAAATTCAAAGGCAACTGAATTTCGGCAACCGGGCATCGAAGTCGGAATGCCGCGAAACTCACCGAGTCAAAGCGTTTCGCCGTTTGCGGAAGAAGTCTGATGTAGAACAAGTAGCAGAAGCATACATGCTCAAGAGGGATCACCCGAAATTCAAAGGCAACTGAATTTCGGCAACCGGGGCATCGAAGTCGGAATGCCGCGAAACTCACCGAGTCAAAGCGTTTCGCCGTTTGCGGAAGAAAGTCTGATGTAGAACAAGTAGCAGAAGCATACATGCTCAAGAGGGATCACCCGAAATTCAAAGGCAACTGAATTTCGGCAACCGGGGCATCGAAGTCGGAATGCCGCGAAACTCACCGAGTCAAAGCGTTTCGCCGTTTGCGGAAGAAAGTCTGATGTAGAACAAGTAGCAGAAGCATACATGCTCAAGAGGGATCACCCGAAATTCAAAGGCAACTGAATTTCGGCAACCGGGGCATCGAAGTCGGAATGCCGCGAAACTCACCGAGTCAAAGCGTTTCGCCGTTTGCGGAAGAAGTCTGATGTAGAACAAGTAGCAGAAGCATACATGCTCAAGAGGGATCACCCGAAATTCAAAGGCAACTGAATTTCGGCAACCGGGGCATCGAAGTCGGAATGCCGCGAAACTCACCGAGTCAAAGCGTTTCGCCGTTTGCGGAAGAAAGTCTGATGTAGAACAAGTAGCAGAAGCATACATGCTCAAGAGGGATCACCCGAAATTCAAAGGCAACTGAATTTCGGCAACCGGGGCATCGAAGTCGGAATGCCGCGAAACTCACCGAGTCAAAGCGTTTCGCCGTTTGCGGAAGAAAGTCTGATGTAGAACAAGTAGCAGAAGCATACATGCTCAAGAGGGATCACCCGAAATTCAAAGGCAACTGAATTTCGGCAACCGGGGCATCGAAGTCGGAATGCCGCGAAACTCACCGAGTCAAAGCGTTTCGCCGTTTGCGGAAGAAGTCTGATGTAGAACAAGTAGCAGAAGCATACATGCTCAAGAGGGATCACCCGAAATTCAAAGGCAACTGAATTTCGGCAACCGGGGCATCGAAGTCGGAATGCCGCGAAACTCACCGAGTCAAAGCGTTTCGCCGTTTGCGGAAGAAAGTCTGATGTAGAACAAGTAGCAGAAGCATACATGCTCAAGAGGGATCACCCGAAATTCAAAGGCAACTGAATTTCGGCAAACGGGGCATCGAAGTCGGAATGCCGCGAAACTCACCGAGTCAAAGCGTTTCGCCGTTTGCGGAAGAAAGTCTGATGTAGAACAAGTAGCAGAAGCATACATGCTCAAGAGGGATCACCCGAAATTCAAAGGCAACTGAATTTCGGCAACCGGGGCATCGAAGTCGGAATGCCGCGAAACTCACCGAGTCAAAGCGTTTCGCCGTTTGCGGAAGAAAGTCTGATGTAGAACAAGTAGCAGAAGCATACATGCTCAAGAGGGATCACCCGAAATTCAAAGGCAACTGAATTTCGGCAACCGGGGCATCGAAGTCGGAATGCCGCGAAACTCACCGAGTCAAAGCGTTTCGCCGTTTGCGGAAGAAGTCTGATGTAGAACAAGTAGCAGAAGCATACATGCTCAAGAGGGATCACCCGAAATTCAAAGGCAACTGAATTTCGGCAACCGGGGCATCGAAGTCGGAATGCCGCGAAACTCACCGAGTCAAAGCGTTTCGCCGTTTGCGGAAGAAAGTCTGATGTAGAACAAGTAGCAGAAGCATACATGCTCAAGAGGGATCACCCGAAATTCAAAGGCAACTGAATTTCGGCAACCGGGGCATCGAAGTCGGAATGCCGCGAAACTCACCGAGTCAAAGCGTTTCGCCGTTTGCGGAAGAAAGTCTGATGTAGAACAAGTAGCAGAAGCATACATGCTCAAGAGGGATCACCCGAAATTCAAAGGCAACTGAATTTCGGCAACCGGGGCATCGAAGTCGGAATGCCGCGAAACTCACCGAGTCAAAGCGTTTCGCCGTTTGCGGAAGAAAGTCTGATGTAGAACAAGTAGCAGAAGCATACATGCTCAAGAGGGATCACCCGAAATTCAAAGGCAACTGAATTTCGGCAACCGGGGCATCGAAGTCGGAATGCCGCGAAACTCACCGAGTCAAAGCGTTTCGCCGTTTGCGGAAGAAAGTCTGATGTAGAACAAGTAGCAGAAGCATACATGCTCAAGAGGGATCACCCGAAATTCAAAGGCAACTGAATTTCGGCAACCGGGGCATCGAAGTCGGAATGCCGCGAAACTCACCGAGTCAAAGCGTTTCGCCGTTTGCGGAAGAAAGTCTGATGTAGAACAAGTAGCAGAAGCATACATGCTCAAGAGGGATCACCCGAAATTCAAAGGCAACTGAATTTCGGCAACCGGGGCATCGAAGTCGGAATGCCGCGAAACTCACCGAGTCAAAGCGTTTCGCCGTTTGCGGAAGAAGTCTGATGTAGAACAAGTAGCAGAAGCATACATGCTCAAGAGGGATCACCCGAAATTCAAAGGCAACTGAATTTCGGCAACCGGGGCATCGAAGTCGGAATGCCGCGAAACTCACCGAGTCAAAGCGTTTCGCCGTTTGCGGAAGAAAGTCTGATGTAGAACAAGTAGCAGAAGCATACATGCTCAAGAGGGATCACCCGAAATTCAAAGGCAACTGAATTTCGGCAACCGGGGCATCGAAGTCGGAATGCCGCGAAACTCACCGAGTCAAAGCGTTTCGCCGTTTGCGGAAGAAAGTCTGATGTAGAACAAGTAGCAGAAGCATACATGCTCAAGAGGGATCACCCGAAATTCAAAGGCAACTGAATTTCGGCAACCGGGGCATCGAAGTCGGAATGCCGCGAAACTCACCGAGTCAAAGCGTTTCGCCGTTTGCGGAAGAAAGTCTGATGTAGAACAAGTAGCAGAAGCATACATGCTCAAGAGGGATCACCCGAAATTCAAAGGCAACTGAATTTCGGCAACCGGGGCATCGAAGTCGGAATGCCGCGAAACTCACCGAGTCAAAGCGTTTCGCCGTTTGCGGAAGAAAGTCTGATGTAGAACAAGTAGCAGAAGCATACATGCTCAAGAGGGATCACCCGAAATTCAAAGGCAACTGAATTTCGGCAACCGGGGCATCGAAGTCGGAATGCCGCGAAACTCACCGAGTCAAAGCGTTTCGCCGTTTGCGGAAGAAAGTCTGATGTAGAACAAGTAGCAGAAGCATACATGCTCAAGAGGGATCACCCGAAATTCAAAGGCAACTGAATTTCGGCAACCGGGGCATCGAAGTCGGAATGCCGCGAAACTCACCGAGTCAAAGCGTTTCGCCGTTTGCGGAAGAAAGTCTGATGTAGAACAAGTAGCAGAAGCATACATGCTCAAGAGGGATCACCCGAAATTCAAAGGCAACTGAATTTCGGCAACCGGGGCATCGAAGTCGGAATGCCGCGAAACTCACCGAGTCAAAGCGTTTCGCCGTTTGCGGAAGAAGTCTGATGTAGAACAAGTAGCAGAAGCATACATGCTCAAGAGGGATCACCCGAAATTCAAAGGCAACTGAATTTCGGCAACGGGGCATCGAAGTCGGAATGCCGCGAAACTCACCGAGTCAAAGCGTTTCGCCGTTTGCGGAAGAAAGTCTGATGTAGAACAAGTAGCAGAAGCATACATGCTCAAGAGGGATCACCCGAAATTCAAAGGCAACTGAATTTCGGCAACCGGGGCATCGAAGTCGGAATGCCGCGAAACTCACCGAGTCAAAGCGTTTCGCCGTTTGCGGAAGAAAGTCTGATGTAGAACAAGTAGCAGAAGCATACATGCTCAAGAGGGATCACCCGAAATTCAAAGGCAACTGAATTTCGGCAACCGGGGCATCGAAGTCGGAATGCCGCGAAACTCACCGAGTCAAAGCGTTTCGCCGTTTGCGGAAGAAAGTCTGATGTAGAACAAGTAGCAGAAGCATACATGCTCAAGAGGGATCACCCGAAATTCAAAGGCAACTGAATTTCGGCAACCGGGGCATCGAAGTCGGAATGCCGCGAAACTCACCGAGTCAAAGCGTTTCGCCGTTTGCGGAAGAAAGTCTGATGTAGAACAAGTAGCAGAAGCATACATGCTCAAGAGGGATCACCCGAAATTCAAAGGCAACTGAATTTCGGCAACCGGGGCATCGAAGTCGGAATGCCGCGAAACTCACCGAGTCAAAGCGTTTCGCCGTTTGCGGAAGAAAGTCTGATGTAGAACAAGTAGCAGAAGCATACATGCTCAAGAGGGATCACCCGAAATTCAAAGGCAACTGAATTTCGGCAACCGGGGCATCGAAGTCGGAATGCCGCGAAACTCACCGAGTCAAAGCGTTTCGCCGTTTGCGGAAGAAAGTCTGATGTAGAACAAGTAGCAGAAGCATACATGCTCAAGAGGGATCACCCGAAATTCAAAGGCAACTGAATTTCGGCAACCGGGGCATCGAAGTCGGAATGCCGCGAAACTCACCGAGTCAAAGCGTTTCGCCGTTTGCGGAAGAAAGTCTGATGTAGAACAAGTAGCAGAAGCATACATGCTCAAGAGGGATCACCCGAAATTCAAAGGCAACTGAATTTCGGCAACCGGGGCATCGAAGTCGGAATGCCGCGAAACTCACCGAGTCAAAGCGTTTCGCCGTTTGCGGAAGAAAGTCTGATGTAGAACAAGTAGCAGAAGCATACATGCTCAAGAGGGATCACCCGAAATTCAAAGGCAACTGAATTTCGGCAACGGGGCATCGAAGTCGGAATGCCGCGAAACTCACCGAGTCAAAGCGTTTCGCCGTTTGCGGAAGAAAGTCTGATGTAGAACAAGTAGCAGAAGCATACATGCTCAAGAGGGATCACCCGAAATTCAAAGGCAACTGAATTTCGGCAACCGGGGCATCGAAGTCGGAATGCCGCGAAACTCACCGAGTCAAAGCGTTTCGCCGTTTGCGGAAGAAAGTCTGATGTAGAACAAGTAGCAGAAGCATACATGCTCAAGAGGGATCACCCGAAATTCAAAGGCAACTGAATTTCGGCAACCGGGGCATCGAAGTCGGAATGCCGCGAAACTCACCGAGTCAAAGCGTTTCGCCGTTTGCGGAAGAAAGTCTGATGTAGAACAAGTAGCAGAAGCATACATGCTCAAGAGGGATCACCCGAAATTCAAAGGCAACTGAATTTCGGCAACCGGGGCATCGAAGTCGGAATGCCGCGAAACTCACCGAGTCAAAGCGTTTCGCCGTTTGCGGAAGAAGTCTGATGTAGAACAAGTAGCAGAAGCATACATGCTCAAGAGGGATCACCCGAAATTCAAAGGCAACTGAATTTCGGCAACCGGGGCATCGAAGTCGGAATGCCGCGAAACTCACCGAGTCAAAGCGTTTCGCCGTTTGCGGAAGAAAGTCTGATGTAGAACAAGTAGCAGAAGCATACATGCTCAAGAGGGATCACCCGAAATTCAAAGGCAACTGAATTTCGGCAACCGGGGCATCGAAGTCGGAATGCCGCGAAACTCACCGAGTCAAAGCGTTTCGCCGTTTGCGGAAGAAGTCTGATGTAGAACAAGTAGCAGAAGCATACATGCTCAAGAGGGATCACCCGAAATTCAAAGGCAACTGAATTTCGGCAACCGGGCATCGAAGTCGGAATGCCGCGAAACTCACCGAGTCAAAGCGTTTCGCCGTTTGCGGAAGAAAGTCTGATGTAGAACAAGTAGCAGAAGCATACATGCTCAAGAGGGATCACCCGAAATTCAAAGGCAACTGAATTTCGGCAACCGGGGCATCGAAGTCGGAATGCCGCGAAACTCACCGAGTCAAAGCGTTTCGCCGTTTGCGGAAGAAAGTCTGATGTAGAACAAGTAGCAGAAGCATACATGCTCAAGAGGGATCACCCGAAATTCAAAGGCAACTGAATTTCGGCAACCGGGGCATCGAAGTCGGAATGCCGCGAAACTCACCGAGTCAAAGCGTTTCGCCGTTTGCGGAAGAAGTCTGATGTAGAACAAGTAGCAGAAGCATACATGCTCAAGAGGGATCACCCGAAATTCAAAGGCAACTGAATTTCGGCAACCGGGGCATCGAAGTCGGAATGCCGCGAAACTCACCGAGTCAAAGCGTTTCGCCGTTTGCGGAAGAAAGTCTGATGTAGAACAAGTAGCAGAAGCATACATGCTCAAGAGGGATCACCCGAAATTCAAAGGCAACTGAATTTCGGCAACGGGGCATCGAAGTCGGAATGCCGCGAAACTCACCGAGTCAAAGCGTTTCGCCGTTTGCGGAAGAAAGTCTGATGTAGAACAAGTAGCAGAAGCATACATGCTCAAGAGGGATCACCCGAAATTCAAAGGCAACTGAATTTCGGCAACCGGGGCATCGAAGTCGGAATGCCGCGAAACTCACCGAGTCAAAGCGTTTCGCCGTTTGCGGAAGAAAGTCTGATGTAGAACAAGTAGCAGAAGCATACATGCTCAAGAGGGATCACCCGAAATTCAAAGGCAACTGAATTTCGGCAACCGGGGCATCGAAGTCGGAATGCCGCGAAACTCACCGAGTCAAAGCGTTTCGCCGTTTGCGGAAGAAAGTCTGATGTAGAACAAGTAGCAGAAGCATACATGCTCAAGAGGGATCACCCGAAATTCAAAGGCAACTGAATTTCGGCAACCGGGGCATCGAAGTCGGAATGCCGCGAAACTCACCGAGTCAAAGCGTTTCGCCGTTTGCGGAAGAAGTCTGATGTAGAACAAGTAGCAGAAGCATACATGCTCAAGAGGGATCACCCGAAATTCAAAGGCAACTGAATTTCGGCAACCGGGGCATCGAAGTCGGAATGCCGCGAAACTCACCGAGTCAAAGCGTTTCGCCGTTTGCGGAAGAAAGTCTGATGTAGAACAAGTAGCAGAAGCATACATGCTCAAGAGGGATCACCCGAAATTCAAAGGCAACTGAATTTCGGCAACCGGGGCATCGAAGTCGGAATGCCGCGAAACTCACCGAGTCAAAGCGTTTCGCCGTTTGCGGAAGAAAGTCTGATGTAGAACAAGTAGCAGAAGCATACATGCTCAAGAGGGATCACCCGAAATTCAAAGGCAACTGAATTTCGGCAACCGGGCATCGAAGTCGGAATGCCGCGAAACTCACCGAGTCAAAGCGTTTCGCCGTTTGCGGAAGAAAGTCTGATGTAGAACAAGTAGAACAAGCATACATGCTCAAGAGGGATCACCCGAAATTCAAAGGCAAATGAATTTCGGCAACCGGGGCATCGTAGTTGAAATGCCGCGAAACTCACCGAGTCAAAGCGTTTCGCCGTTTGCGGAAGAAAGTCTGATGTAGAACAAGTAGCAGAAGCATACATGCTCAAGAGGGATCACCCGAAATTCAAAGGCAACTGAATTTCGGCAACCGGGGCATCGAAGCCGGAATGCCGCGAAACTCACCGAGTCAAAGTGTTTCGCCTTTTGGGGAAGAAAGTCTGAAGTAGAACAAGTAGCAGAAGCATACATGCTCAAGAGGGATCACCCGAAATTCAAAGGCAACTGAATTTCGGCAATCGGGGCATCGTAGTAGGAATGCCGCGAAACTCACCGAGTCAAAGTGTTGCGCCGTTTCTGGAATAAAGTCTGATGTAGAACAAGTAGTAGAAGCATATATGCCCAAGAGGGATCCCCCGAAATTCAAAGGCAACTGAATTTCGGCAGCCGGGGGAATCGTAGTAGGAATGCCGCGACACTCACCGAGTCAAAGCGTTTCCCCGTTTCTGGAAGAAAGTCTGATGTAGAACAAGTAGCAGAAGCATAGATGCTCAAGAGGGATCACTCGAAATTCAAAGGCAACTGAATTTCGGCAACCGGGGCATCAAAGTCGGAATGCCGCGAAACTCACCGAGCCAAAGTGTTTCACCGCTAGGGGATGAAAGTCTGAAGTAGAACAAGTAGCAGAAGCATACATGCTCAAGAGGGATCACCTGAAATTCAAAGGCAACTGAATTTCGGCAACCGAGGCATCGTAGTCGTAATGCCACGAAACTCACCGAGTCAAAGCGTTTCGCTGTTTTGGGAAGAAAGTCTGAAGTAGAACAAGTAGAAGAAGCAGACATGCTCAAGAGGGATCACCCGAAATTCAAAGGCAACTGAATTTCGGTAACCGGGCCATCGTAGAAGGAATGCCACGAAACTCACCGTGTGAAAGCGTTTCGCCGTTTCTGGAAGAAAATCTGATGTAGAACAAGTAGCAGAAGCATACATGCTCAAGAGGGATCACCCGAAATTCAAAGGCAACTGAATTTCGGCAACCGGGGCATCGTAGTACGAATGCCGCGAAACTCACCGAGTCAAAGCGTTTCGCCGTTTGCTGGGAAGAAAGACGGATGTAGAACAAGTAGCAGAAGCATACATGATGAAGAGAGGATCACCACGAAATTCAAAGGCAACTGAATTTCGGCAACCGGGGCATCGAAGGTCAGGAATGCCGCGAAACTCACGAAGTCAAAGCGTTTCCCCCATTAAGGGAATGAAAGTTCCTGATGTAGAAACAAGTAGGCAGAAGCCATTCATGCTCAAGAGGGATTCACCTGAACTTCAAAGGCAACTGAATTTCGACATACCGGGCATCGAAGTCGGAATGCCGCGAAAATCCACCGAGTCAACGTGTTTCGCCGTTTGCGGAAGAAAGTCTGAATAGAACAAGTAGCAGAAGCATACATGCTCAAGAGAGATCACCCGAAATTCACGGCAACTGGAATTTTCGGCAACCGGGGCAATCGATGGCGGAATGGCCGCGAAACTCACGGAGTCAAGCAGCGTTTCGCCATTTGCGGAAGAAAGTCTGATGTAGAACAAGTAGCAGAAGGCATACATGCTCAAGAGCGAATCACCCGAAATTCAATGGCAACTGACATTTCGGCAAAAGGGGCATCGAAGTCGGAATGCCGCGAAACTCACCGAGTCAAAGCGTTTCGCTTTTTGCGGAAGAAAGTCTGATGTAGAAACAAGTAGCAGAAGCATACATGCTCAAGAGGGATCACTCCGAAATTCAAAAGGCAACTGAATTTCGGCAACCGGGTCATCGTAGTCGGAATGCCGCGAAAACTCACCGAGTCAAAGCGTTTCGCCGTTTGCGGAAGAAAGTCTGATGTAGAACATGTTATGTAGAAGCTTTCATGTTCAATAGCGGATCACCCGAAATTCAAAGGCAACTGAATTTCGGCAACCGGGGCATCGAAGTCAGGAATGTCGCGGAAACTCACCGAGTCAAAGCGTTTCGTCCGTTTTGCGGAAGGAAAGTCTGAAGTAGAACAAGTAGGCAGAAGCATAACAAGCTGGGGAAGAGGGATCACCCGAAATTCAAAAGGCAACTGAATTTCGGCAATCGGGGCATCGAAGTCAGGAATGCCCGCGAAACTCACCGAGTCCAAAAGCGTTTGCGCACGTTTGCGGAAGAAAGGTCTGATGTAGGAAACAAGTAGCAGAAGAACAAAAATGCTCAAGTCAGGGATCACCCGAAATTCAAAGGCAACTGAATTTCGGCAGCCTGGGGGCATCGATAGTCGGAATGCCGCGAAACTAACACAGAGTCAAAGCGTTTCGCCGTTTGCGGAAGAAAAGTCTTATAAAAAAATTTTTAAAATGATGATAGAACAAGTAGCAGAAAGCATTATTGCTCAAGAGGGAATCACCCGAAATTTCAAAGGGCAACTGAATTTCGGCAACCGGGGCAACGAAGTCGGAATGCCGCGAAACTCACGAGAAGTCAAAGCGTTTCCACCGTTTGCGGAAGAAAGTCTGAATTTTTTGTAGAACAAGTAGCAGAAGCCATACCTGCTCAAGAGGGATCACGTGAAATTCCAAAGGCAACTGAATTTCGGCAACCGAGGCATCGAAGTCGGAATGCAGCGAAACTCACCGAGTCAAAGCATTTCGCTGTTTGCGGAAGAAAGTCTGATGTAGAACAAGTAGCAGAAGTCATACATGCTCAAGAGGGATCACCCGAAATTCAAAAGGCAAACTGAATTTCAGGAACCGGGGCATCGTAAGTCGGAAATGCCGCGAAACTCACCGAGTCAAAGCGTTTCGCCATTTGCGGAAGAAACACTGATGTCGAACAAAGTAGCAGACGCATTACATGCTCAAGAGGGTTCACCCGAAAATTTTCAAAGGCAACTGAATTTCGGCAAAGGGGCATCAGAAGTACTGAATGCCGCGAAAAATACACCGAGTCAAAGCGTTTCGCCGTTTGCGGAAGAAAGTCTGAATGTAGAACAAGTAGCAGAAGCATAATGCTTTAAGAGGGATGATCCCGAAATTCAAAGGCAACCTGAATTTCGGCAAAATGGGCATCGAAGTCGGAATGTTCGCGGAAACTCACCGAGTCAAAGCAGTTTCGCCGTTTGCGGAAGAAAGTCTGATGTTTAGAAACAAGTTAAGCAGAAGCATACATGCTCAAGAGGCTCCACCCGAAATTCAAAAGGCACCATGAATTTTCGGCAACAGGGGCATCGAAGTCGGAATGCCGCGATACTCACCGAGTCAAAGTGTTTCGCCGTTTTGGGGAAGAAAGTCTGAATAGAACAAGTAGCAGAAGCATACATGCTCAAGAGGGATCACCCGAAATTCAAAGGCAACTAGAATCTTCGGCAACCGGGGCATCAAAGTTCGGGAATGCCGCGAAATCACCCCGAGTCAAAGCGTTTCGCCGTTTAGGGGAAGAAAAGTCTGTTGCAGAACAAGTAATCAAGAATCATATTGCTCAAGAGGGATCAACCCAAAATTCAAAGGCAAACTGATTTTCGGCAACCGGGGCCATCGTATATCAGAAATTGCCGCGAAACCTCGCCCCACCGGACCGAGTTCAAAGCGTTTCGCATAGTTTTGCGAAGCAAGTCTGATGTAGAACCAGTAGCAGAAAGCATACATGCTCAAGAGGGATCCACCCGAAATTCAATGGCAACTGAATTTCGGCCAACCGGGGCATCGAAGTCGGACTGCCGCGAAACTCACCGAGTCAAAGATTTTCGCCGTTTGCTGGAAGAAAGTCTGATGTAGAACAAGTAGCAGAAACATACATGCGCAAGAGGGATCACCGAAAATTCCAAAGGCAACTGAATTTCGGCAACCGGGGCATCGTAAGTCGGAATGCACGCGAAACTCACCGAGTCAAAGCATTTCACCGTTTTGCGAAGAAATTCTGCTGTAGAACAAGTAGCACAAGCATACATGCTCCAAGAGGATCAACCCGAAATTTCAAAGGCAACTGAAATTGCGGCAACCGGGGGACATGCGTAGACGGAATGCGCGAAACTCACCGAGTCCAAGCGTTTCGCCGTTCGGGAAGAAAGGCCCGATGTTAGAACAAGTAGCAGAAGCATGCATGCTCAAGAGGGATCCACTTCAAAATTCAAAGGCAACTGAATTCCGGCAACCGGTGGCATCGCATACGGAATGCCGCGAAGCTCAACCGAGTCAAAGCCTCTTCGCCGTTGCGGGAAGAAAGTCGGATGTAGAACAAGTAGCAGAAGATACATGCTGAAGAGGGATCACCCGAAAATTCAAAGGCAACTGAATTTCGGCAACGGGCAATCGAAGTCGGAATGCCGCGAAACTCACGGAATGTCAAAGTGTTTCCCCTTTTGGGGAAGAAAGTCTGAATGTAGGAATACAAGTAGCAGAAGCATACATGCTCAAGAGGGATCACCCAAAATTCAATGGCTACTGAATTTCGACAACCGGGCATCGAAGTCGAATGCCGCGAAACTCACCAAGGAGTCAAAGCGTTTTCGTGTTTGCGGGAAAGCAAGTCTGAAGTAAAACAAGTAGCAGAAGCAGACATGCTCAAGAGCGGAATCACTCGAAATTCAAAGGCAACTGAATTTCGGCAACCGGGGCATCGAAGTCGGAATGCCGTCGGAAAATCACCGAGTCAAGAGCGTTTCAACATTTCTAGGGGAAGAAAGTTTGATGTAGAACAAGTAGCAGAAGCATACATGCCTCAAGAGGGATCACCCGAAATTTCTAAGGCAACTGCATTTCGGCAAAGTTTGGGTGTGTGGTGGATAGGGTAAAACAAATTTTGGGGGGGGGGTGGTTTAAAACTTATTGGGGGGTGGGGGGGGGCATCGAAGGCGTGAATGCCGCGATAACTCACCTGAGTCAAAGCGTTTCGCCTTATTAGGGAAGACCAAGTCTGTAGTAGAACAAGTAGCAGAAGCATACATGCTACCAATGAGGGATCACCCGAAATTCAAAGGCAACTGAAATTTCGGCAACCGGGGCATCAGATGTCGGAATGCCGCGAAACTCACCGAGTCAAAGCGTTTCGTAATCCGTTTGCGGAAGGAAAGACTGAAGCTAGAACAAGTAGCCAGAAGCATACAGGCTCAAGAGGGATCACCCGAAATTCAAAGGCAACTGAATTTCGGCAACCGGGCATCGTAGTCAGGAATGCCGTCGGAAACTCACCGGAGTTCAAAGCGTTTTTGCCGTTTGCGGAAAAGCAAGTCTGAAGAAGAACAAGTCGACAGAAGCATACATGCACAAGAGCGATCACCCGAAATCTCAATGGGGCAACTGAATTTTCGCAAAAAGGCATCGATGCGGAATAGCGCGAAAACTCATCGAGTCAAAGCGTTTCGCTCATTTCTGGAAGAAGTGTTCTGATGTAGGAACAAGTAGCAGAAGCGATACATGCTCAAGAGGGAAAATCCACCCGAAATTCAAAGGCAAACTGAATTTCGGCAACCGGGGCATCGAATTCGGCGAATGCCGCGGAAAAAACTCACCGAGTCAAAGCGTTTCGCCGTTCCGGAAGAAAGTCTGATGTAGATCAAGTAGCAGAAGCATACATGCTCAAGAGGATCATCCGAAATTCAAAGGGCAACTGAATTTCGGCAACACGGGGCATCGTAGTCGGAATGCCGCGAAACTCACCGAAGTCAAAGTGTTTCGCCTTTTGGGGAAGCAAGTCTGAATGTAGAACAAGTAGCAGAAGCATACATGCTCTTTTT
>CM055349.1:533713-593948 GCA_029228515.1 Populus alba x Populus x berolinensis | reverse complement strand
GGATCCCTCTTGAGCATGTATGCTTCTGCTACTTGTTCTACTTCAGACTTTCTTCCCCAAACGGCGAAACGCTTTGACTCGGTGAGTTTCGCGGCATTCCGACTTCGATGCCCCGGTTGCCGAAATTCAGTTGCCTTTGAATTTCGGGTGATCCCTCTTGAGCATGTATGCTTCTGCTACTTGTTCTACTTCAGACTTTCTTCCCAAACGGCGAAACGCTTTGACTCGGTGAGTTTCGCGGCATTCCGACTTCGATGCCCCGGTTGCCGAAATTCAGTTGCCTTTGAATTTCGGGTGATCCCTCTTGAGCATGTATGCTTCTGCTACTTGTTCTACTTCAGACTTTCTTCCCCAAACGGCGAAACGCTTTGACTCGGTGAGTTTCGCGGCATTCCGACTTCGATGCCCCGGTTGCCGAAATTCAGTTGCCTTTGAATTTCGGGTGATCCCTCTTGAGCATGTATGCTTCTGCTACTTGTTCTACTTCAGACTTTCTTCCCAAACGGCGAAACGCTTTGACTCGGTGAGTTTGGCGGCATTCCGACTACGATGCCCCGGTTGCCGAAATTCAGTTGCCTTTGAATTTCGGGTGATCCCTCTTGAGCATGTATGCTTCTGCTACTTGTTCTACTTCAGACTTTCTTCCCAAACGGCGAAACGCTTTGACTCGGTGAGTTTCGCGGCATTCCGACTTCGATGCCCCGGTTGCCGAAATTCAGTTGCCTTTGAATTTCGGGTGATCCCTCTTGAGCATGTATGCTTCTGCTACTTGTTCTACATCAGACTTTCTTCCCCAAACGGCGAAACGCTTTGACTCGGTGAGTTTCGCGGCATTCCGACTACGATGCCCCGGTTGCCGAAATTCAGTTGCCTTTGAATTTCGGGTGATCCCTCTTGAGCATGTATGCTTCTGCTACTTGTTCTACTTCAGACTTTCTTCCCCAAACGGCGAAACGCTTTGACTCGGTGAGTTTCGCGGCATTCCGACTTCGATGCCCCGGTTGCCGAAATTCAGTTGCCTTTGAATTTCGGGTGATCCCTCTTGAGCATGTATGCTTCTGCTACTTGTTCTACTTCAGACTTTCTTCCCAAACGGCGAAACGCTTTGACTCGGTGAGTTTCGCGGCATTCCGACTACGATGCCCCGGTTGCCGAAATTCAGTTGCCTTTGAATTTCGGGTGATCCCTCTTGAGCATGTATGCTTCTGCTACTTGTTCTACTTCAGACTTTCTTCCCCAAACGGCGAAACGCTTTGACTCGGTGAGTTTCGCGGCATTCCGACTTCGATGCCCCGGTTGCCGAAATTCAGTTGCCTTTGAATTTCGGGTGATCCCTCTTGAGCATGTATGCTTCTGCTACTTGTTCTACTTCAGACTTTCTTCCCAAACGGCGAAACGCTTTGACTCGGTGAGTTTCGCGGCATTCCGACTTCGATGCCCCGGTTGCCGAAATTCAGTTGCCTTTGAATTTCGGGTGATCCCTCTTGAGCATGTATGCTTCTGCTACTTGTTCTACTTCAGACTTTCTTCCCCAAACGGCGAAACGCTTTGACTCGGTGAGTTTCGCGGCATTCCGACTACGATGCCCCGGTTGCCGAAATTCAGTTGCCTTTGAATTTCGGGTGATCCCTCTTGAGCATGTATGCTTCTGCTACTTGTTCTACTTCAGACTTTCTTCCCCAAACGGCGAAACGCTTTGACTCGGTGAGTTTCGCGGCATTCCGACTACGATGCCCCGGTTGCCGAAATTCAGTTGCCTTTGAATTTCGGGTGATCCCTCTTGAGCATGTATGCTTCTGCTACTTGTTCTACTTCAGACTTTCTTCCCCAAACGGCGAAACGCTTTGACTCGGTGAGTTTCGCGGCATTCCGACTTCGATGCCCCGGTTGCCGAAATTCAGTTGCCTTTGAATTTCGGGTGATCCCTCTTGAGCATGTATGCTTCTGCTACTTGTTCTACTTCAGACTTTCTTCCCCAAACGGCGAAACGCTTTGACTCGGTGAGTTTCGCGGCATTCCGACTACGATGCCCCGGTTGCCGAAATTCAGTTGCCTTTGAATTTCGGGTGATCCCTCTTGAGCATGTATGCTTCTGCTACTTGTTCTACTTCAGACTTTCTTCCCAAACGGTGAAACGCTTTGACTCGGTGAGTTTCGCGGCATTCCGACTTCGATGCCCCGGTTGCCGAAATTCAGTTGCCTTTGAATTTCGGGTGATCCCTCTTGAGCATGTATGCTTCTGCTACTTGTTCTACTTCAGACTTTCTTCCCCAAACGGCGAAACGCTTTGACTCGGTGAGTTTCGCGGCATTCCGACTTCGATGCCCCGGTTGCCGAAATTCAGTTGCCTTTGAATTTCGGGTGATCCCTCTTGAGCATGTATGCTTCTGCTACTTGTTCTACTTCAGACTTTCTTCCCCAAACGGCGAAACGCTTTGACTCGGTGAGTTTCGCGGCATTCCGACTTCGATGCCCCTGTTGCCGAAATTCAGTTGCCTTTGAATTTCGGGTGATCCCTCTTGAGCATGTATGCTTCTGCTACTTGTTCTACTTCAGACTTCCTTCCCCAACGGCGAAACGCTTTGACTCGGTGAGTTTCGCGGCATTCCGACTTCGATGTCCCGGTTGCCGAAATTCAGTTGCCTTTGAATTTCGGGTGATCCTTCTTGAGCATGTATGCTTCTGCTACTTGTTCTACTTCAGACTTTCTTCCCCAAACGGCGAAACGCTTTGACACCGTGAGTTTCGCGGCATTCCGACTTCGATGCCCCGGTTGCCGAAATTCAGTTGCCTTTGAATTTCGGGTGATCCCTCTTGAGCATGTATGCTTCTGCTACTTGTTCTACTTCAGACTTTCTTCCCCAAACGGCGAAACGCTTTGACTCGGTGAGTTTCGCGCCTTTCCGACTTCGATGCCCCGGTTGCCGAAATTCAGTTGCCTTTGAATTTCGGGTGATCCCTCTTGAGCATGTATGCTTCTGCTACTTGTTCTACTTCAGACTTTCTTCCCAAACGGCGAAACGCTTTGACTCGGTGAGTTTCGCGGCATTCCGACTTCGATGCCCCGGTTGCCGAAATTCAGTTGCCTTTGAATTTCGGGTGATCCCTCTTGAGCATGTATGCTTCTGCTACTTGTTCTACTTCAGACTTTCTTCCCAAACGGCGAAACGCTTTGACTCGGTGAGTTTCGCGGCATTCCGACTTCGATGCCCCGGTTGCCGAAATTCAGTTGCCTTTGAATTTCGGGTGATCCCTCTTGAGCATGTATGCTTCTGCTACTTGTTCTACTTCAGACTTTCTTCCCCAAACGGCGAAACGCTTTGACTCGGTGAGTTTCGCGGCATTCCGACTTCGATGCCCCGGTTGCCGAAATTCAGTTGCCTTTGAATTTCGGGTGATCCCTCTTGAGCATGTATGCTTCTGCTACTTGTTCTACTTCAGACTTTCTTCCCAAACGGCGAAACGCTTTGACTCGGTGAGTTTCGCGGCATTCCGACTACGATGCCCCGGTTGCCGAAATTCAGTTGCCTTTGAATTTCGGGTGATCCCTCTTGAGCATGTATGCTTCTGCTACTTGTTCTACTTCAGACTTTCTTCCCAAACGGCGAAACGCTTTGACTCGGTGAGTTTCGCGGCATTCCGACTTCGATGCCCCGGTTGCCGAAATTCAGTTGCCTTTGAATTTCGGGTGATCCCTCTTGAGCATGTATGCTTCTGCTACTTGTTCTACTTCAGACTTTCTTCCCCAAACGGCGAAACGCTTTGACTCGGTGAGTTTCGCGGCATTCCGACTTCGATGCCCCGGTTGCCGAAATTCAGTTGCCTTTGAATTTCGGGTGATCCCTCTTGAGCATGTATGCTTCTGCTACTTGTTCTACTTCAGACTTTCTTCCCCAAACGGCGAAACGCTTTGACTCGGTGAGTTTCGCGGCATTCCGACTTCGATGCCCCGGTTGCCGAAATTCAGTTGCCTTTGAATTTCGGGTGATCCCTCTTGAGCATGTATGCTTCTGCTACTTGTTCTACTTCAGACTTTCTTCCCCAAACGGCGAAACGCTTTGACTCGGTGAGTTTCGCGGCATTCCGACTTCGATGCCCCGGTTGCCGAAATTCAGTTGCCTTTGAATTTCGGGTGATCCCTCTTGAGCATGTATGCTTCTGCTACTTGTTCTACTTCAGACTTTCTTCCCCAAACGGCGAAACGCTTTGACTCGGTGAGTTTCGCGGCATTCCGACTTCGATGCCCCGGTTGCCGAAATTCAGTTGCCTTTGAATTTCGGGTGATCCCTCTTGAGCATGTATGCTTCTGCTACTTGTTCTACTTCAGACTTTCTTCCCCAAACGGCGAAACGCTTTGACTCGGTGAGTTTCGCGGCATTCCGACTTCGATGCCCCGGTTGCCGAAATTCAGTTGCCTTTGAATTTCGGGTGATCCCTCTTGAGCATGTATGCTTCTGCTACTTGTTCTACTTCAGACTTTCTTCCCCAAACGGCGAAACGCTTTGACTCGGTGAGTTTCGCGGCATTCCGACTTCGATGCCCCGGTTGCCGAAATTCAGTTGCCTTTGAATTTCGGGTGATCCCTCTTGAGCATGTATGCTTCTGCTACTTGTTCTACTTCAGACTTTCTTCCCCAAACGGCGAAACGCTTTGACTCGGTGAGTTTCGCGGCATTCCGACTTCGATGCCCCGGTTGCCGAAATTCAGTTGCCTTTGAATTTCGGGTGATCCCTCTTGAGCATGTATGCTTCTGCTACTTGTTCTACTTCAGACTTTCTTCCCAAACGGCGAAACGCTTTGACTCGGTGAGTTTCGCGGCATTCCGACTTCGATGCCCCGGTTGCCGAAATTCAGTTGCCTTTGAATTTCGGGTGATCCCTCTTGAGCATGTATGCTTCTGCTACTTGTTCTACTTCAGACTTTCTTCCCCAAACGGCGAAACGCTTTGACTCGGTGAGTTTCGCGGCATTCCGACTACGATGCCCCGGTTGCCGAAATTCAGTTGCCTTTGAATTTCGGGTGATCCCTCTTGAGCATGTATGCTTCTGCTACTTGTTCTACTTCAGACTTTCTTCCCAAACGGCGAAACGCTTTGACTCGGTGAGTTTCGCGGCATTCCGACTTCGATGCCCCGGTTGCCGAAATTCAGTTGCCTTTGAATTTCGGGTGATCCCTCTTGAGCATGTATGCTTCTGCTACTTGTTCTACTTCAGACTTTCTTCCCCAAACGGCGAAACGCTTTGACTCGGTGAGTTTCGCGGCATTCCGACTTCGATGCCCCGGTTGCCGAAATTCAGTTGCCTTTGAATTTCGGGTGATCCCTCTTGAGCATGTATGCTTCTGCTACTTGTTCTACTTCAGACTTTCTTCCCCAAACGGCGAAACGCTTTGACTCGGTGAGTTTGGCGGCATTCTGACTTCGATGCCCCGGTTGCCGAAATTGAGTTGCCTTTGAATTTCGGGTGATCCCTCTTGAGCATGTATGCTTCTGCTACTTGTTCTACTTCAGACTTTCTTCCCCAAACGGCGAAACGCTTTGACTCGGTGAGTTTCGCGGCATTCCGACTTCGATGCCCCGGTTGCCGAAATTCAGTTGCCTTTGAATTTCGGGTGATCCCTCTTGAGCATGTATGCTTCTGCTACTTGTTCTACTTCAGACTTTCTTCCCCAAACGGCGAAACGCTTTGACTCGGTGAGTTTCGCGGCATTCCGACTACGACGTCCCGGTTGCCGAAATTCAGTTGCCTCTGAATTTCAGGTGATCCCTCTTGAGCATGTATGCTTCTGCTACTTGTTCTACTTCAGACTTTCTTCCCCAAACGGCGAAACGCTTTGACTCGGTGAGTTTCGCGGCATTCCGACTTCGATGCCCCGGTTGCCGAAATTCAGTTGCCTTTGAATTTCGGGTGACCCTCTTGAGCATGTATGCATCTGCTACTTGTTCTACTTCAGACTTTCTTCCCCAAACGGCGAAACGCTTTGACTCGGTGAGTTTCGCGGCATTCCGACTTCGATGCCCCGGTTGCCGAAATTCAGTTGCCTTTGAATTTCGGGTGACCCTCTTGAGCATGTATGCATCTGCTACTTGTTCTACTTCAGACTTTCTTCCCCAAACGGCGAAACGCTTTGACTCGGTGAGTTTCGCGGCATTCCGACTACGATGCCCCGGTTGCCGAAATTGAGTTGCCTTTGAATTTCGGGTGATCCCTCTTGAGCATGTATGCTTCTGCTACTTGTTCTACTTCAGACTTTCTTCCCAAACGGCGAAACGCTTTGACTCGGTGAGTTTCGCGGCATTCCGACTTCGATGCCCCGGTTGCCGAAATTCAGTTGCCTTTGAATTTCGGGTGATCCCTCTTGAGCATGTATGCTTCTGCTACTTGTTCTACTTCAGACTTTCTTCCCCAAACGGCGAAACGCTTTGACTCGGTGAGTTTCGCGGCATTCCGACTTCGATGCCCCGGTTGCCGAAATTCAGTTGCCTTTGAATTTCGGGTGATCCCTCTTGAGCATGTATGCTTCTGCTACTTGTTCTACTTCAGACTTTCTTCCCAAACGGCGAAACGCTTTGACTCGGTGAGTTTCGCGGCATTCCGACTTCGATGCCCCGGTTGCCGAAATTCAGTTGCCTTTGAATTTCGGGTGATCCCTCTTGAGCATGTATGCTTCTGCTACTTGTTCTACTTCAGACTTTCTTCCCCAAACGGCGAAACGCTTTGACTCGGTGAGTTTCGCGGCATTCCGACTTCGATGCCCCGGTTGCCGAAATTCAGTTGCCTTTGAATTTCGGGTGATCCCTCTTGAGCATGTATGCTTCTGCTACTTGTTCTACTTCAGACTTTCTTCCCCAAACGGCGAAACGCTTTGACTCGGTGAGTTTCGCGGCATTCCGACTACGATGCCCCGGTTGCCGAAATTCAGTTGCCTTTGAATTTCGGGTGATCCCTCTTGAGCATGTATGCTTCTGCTACTTGTTCTACTTCAGACTTTCTTCCCCAAACGGCGAAACGCTTTGACTCGGTGAGTTTCGCGGCATTCCGACTTCGATGCCCCGGTTGCCGAAATTCAGTTGCCTTTGAATTTCGGGTGATCCCTCTTGAGCATGTATGCTTCTGCTACTTGTTCTACTTCAGACTTTCTTCCCAAACGGCGAAACGCTTTGACTCGGTGAGTTTCGCGGCATTCCGACTTCGATGCCCCGGTTGCCGAAATTCAGTTGCCTTTGAATTTCGGGTGATCCCTCTTGAGCATGTATGCTTCTGCTACTTGTTCTACTTCAGACTTTCTTCCCAAACGGCGAAACGCTTTGACTCGGTGAGTTTCGCGGCATTCCGACTTCGATGCCCCGGTTGCCGAAATTCAGTTGCCTTTGAATTTCGGGTGATCCCTCTTGAGCATGTATGCTTCTGCTACTTGTTCTACTTCAGACTTTCTTCCCTAAACGGCGAAACGCTTTGACTCGGTGAGTTTCGCGGCATTCCGACTTCGATGCCCCGGTTGCCGAAATTCAGTTGCCTTTGAATTTCGAGTGATCCCTCTTGAGCATGTATGCTTCTGCTACTTGTTCTACTTGAGATTTTCTTCCCCAAACGGAGAAACGCTTTGACTCTGTGAGTTTCGCGGCATTCCGACATCGATGCCCAGTTGCCGAAATTCAGTTGGCTTTGAATTTCGGGTGATCCCTCTTGAGCATGTATGCTTCTGCTACTTGTTCTACTTCAGACTTTCTTCCCCAAACGGCGAAACGCTTTGACTCGGTGAGTTTCGCGGCATTCCGACTTCGATGCCCCGGTTGCCGAAATTCAGTTGCCTTTGAATTTCGGGTGATCCCTCTTGAGCATGTATGCTTCTTCTACTTGTTCTACATCAGACTTTCTTCCCCAAACGGCGAAACGCTTTGACTCGGTGAGTTTCGCGGCATTCCGACTTCGATGCCCCGGTTGCCGAAATTCAGTTGCCTTTGAATTTCGGGTGATCCCTCTTGAGCATGTATGCTTCTGCTACTTGTTCTACTTCAGACTTTCTTCCCCAAACGGCGAAACGCTTTGACTCGGTGAGTTTCGCGGCATTCCGACTTCGATGCCCCGGTTGCCGAAATTCAGTTGCCTTTGAATTTCGGGTGATCCCTCTTGAGCATGTATGCTTCTGCTACTTGTTCTACTTCAGACTTTCTTCCCCAAACGGCGAAACGCTTTGACTCGGTGAGTTTCGCGGCATTCCGACTTCGATGCCCCGGTTGCCGAAATTCAGTTGCCTTTGAATTTCGGGTGATCCCTCTTGAGCATGTATGCTTCTGCTACTTGTTCTACTTCAGACTTTCTTCCCAAACGGCGAAACGCTTTGACTCGGTGAGTTTCGCGGCATTCCGACTTCGATGCCCCGGTTGCCGAAATTCAGTTGCCTTTGAATTTCGGGTGATCCCTCTTGAGCATGTATGCTTCTGCTACTTGTTCTACTTCAGACTTTCTTCCCCAAACGGCGAAACGCTTTGACTCGGTGAGTTTCGCGGCATTCCGACTACGATGCCCGGTTGCCGAAATTCAGTTGCCTTTGAATTTCGGGTGATCCCTCTTGAGCATGTATGCTTCTGCTACTTGTTCTACTTCAGACTTTCTTCCCCAAACGGCGAAACGCTTTGACTCGGTGAGTTTCGCGGCATTCCGACTTCGATGCCCCGGTTGCCGAAATTCAGTTGCCTTTGAATTTCGGGTGATCCCTCTTGAGCATGTATGCTTCTGCTACTTGTTCTACATCAGACTTTCTTCCCCAAACGGCGAAACGCTTTGACTCGGTGAGTTTCGCGGCATTCCGACTTCGATGCCCCGGTTGCCGAAATTCAGTTGCCTTTGAATTTCGGGTGATCCCTCTTGAGCATGTATGCTTCTGCTACTTGTTCTACTTCAGACTTTCTTCCCCAAACGGCGAAACGCTTTGACTCGGTGAGTTTCGCGGCATTCCGACTTCGATGCCCCGGTTGCCGAAATTCAGTTGCCTTTGAATTTCGGGTGATCCCTCTTGAGCATGTATGCTTCTGCTACTTGTTCTACATCAGACTTTCTTCCCCAAACGGCGAAACGCTTTGACTCGGTGAGTTTCGCGGCATTCCGACTTCGATGCCCCGGTTGCCGAAATTCAGTTGCCTTTGAATTTCGGGTGATCCCTCTTGAGCATGTATGCTTCTGCTACTTGTTCTACTTCAGACTTTCTTCCCCAAACGGCGAAACGCTTTGACTCGGTGAGTTTCGCGGCATTCCGACTTCGATGCCCCGGTTGCCGAAATTCAGTTGCCTTTGAATTTCGGGTGATCCCTCTTGAGCATGTATGCTTCTGCTACTTGTTCTACTTCAGACTTTCTTCCCAAACGGCGAAACGCTTTGACTCGGTGAGTTTCGCGGCATTCCGACTTCGATGCCCCGGTTGCCGAAATTCAGTTGCCTTTGAATTTCGGGTGATCCCTCTTGAGCATGTATGCTTCTGCTACTTGTTCTACTTCAGACTTTCTTCCCCAAACGGCGAAACGCTTTGACTCGGTGAGTTTCGCGGCATTCCGACTTCGATGCCCCGGTTGCCGAAATTCAGTTGCCTTTGAATTTCGGGTGATCCCTCTTGAGCATGTATGCTTCTGCTACTTGTTCTACTTCAGACTTTCTTCCCCAAACGGCGAAACGCTTTGACTCGGTGAGTTTCGCGGCATTCCGACTTCGATGCCCCGGTTGCCGAAATTCAGTTGCCTTTGAATTTCGGGTGATCCCTCTTGAGCATGTATGCTTCTGCTACTTGTTCTACTTCAGACTTTCTTCCCCAAACGGCGAAACGCTTTGACTCGGTGAGTTTCGCGGCATTCCGACTTCGATGCCCCGGTTGCCGAAATTCAGTTGCCTTTGAATTTCGGGTGATCCCTCTTGAGCATGTATGCTTCTGCTACTTGTTCTACATCAGACTTTCTTCCCCAAACGGCGAAACGCTTTGACTCGGTGAGTTTCGCGGCATTCCGACTTCGATGCCCCGGTTGCCGAAATTCAGTTGCCTTTGAATTTCGGGTGATCCCTCTTGAGCATGTATGCTTCTGCTACTTGTTCTACTTCAGACTTTCTTCCCCAAACGGCGAAACGCTTTGACTCGGTGAGTTTCGCGGCATTCCGACTTCGATGCCCCGGTTGCCGAAATTCAGTTGCCTTTGAATTTCGGGTGATCCCTCTTGAGCATGTATGCTTCTGCTACTTGTTCTACTTCAGACTTTCTTCCCCAAACGGCGAAACGCTTTGACTCGGTGAGTTTCGCGGCATTCCGACTTCGATGCCCCGGTTGCCGAAATTCAGTTGCCTTTGAATTTCGGGTGATCCCTCTTGAGCATGTATGCTTCTGCTACTTGTTCTACTTCAGACTTTCTTCCCCAAACGGCGAAACGCTTTGACTCGGTGAGTTTCGCGGCATTCCGACTTCGATGCCCCGGTTGCCGAAATTCAGTTGCCTTTGAATTTCGGGTGATCCCTCTTGAGCATGTATGCTTCTGCTACTTGTTCTACTTCAGACTTTCTTCCCCAAACGGCGAAACGCTTTGACTCGGTGAGTTTCGCGGCATTCCGACTTCGATGCCCCGGTTGCCGAAATTCAGTTGCCTTTGAATTTCGGGTGATCCCTCTTGAGCATGTATGCTTCTGCTACTTGTTCTACATCAGACTTTCTTCCCCAAACGGCGAAACGCTTTGACTCGGTGAGTTTCGCGGCATTCCGACTTCGATGCCCCGGTTGCCGAAATTCAGTTGCCTTTGAATTTCGGGTGATCCCTCTTGAGCATGTATGCTTCTGCTACTTGTTCTACTTCAGACTTTCTTCCCCAAACGGCGAAACGCTTTGACTCGGTGAGTTTCGCGGCATTCCGACTTCGATGCCCCGGTTGCCGAAATTCAGTTGCCTTTGAATTTCGGGTGATCCCTCTTGAGCATGTATGCTTCTGCTACTTGTTCTACTTCAGACTTTCTTCCCCAAACGGCGAAACGCTTTGACTCGGTGAGTTTCGCGGCATTCCGACTACGATGCCCCGGTTGCCGAAATTCAGTTGCCTTTGAATTTCGGGTGATCCCTCTTGAGCATGTATGCTTCTGCTACTTGTTCTACTTCAGACTTTCTTCCCCAAACGGCGAAACGCTTTGACTCGGTGAGTTTCGCGGCATTCCGACTTCGATGCCCCGGTTGCCGAAATTCAGTTGCCTTTGAATTTCGGGTGATCCCTCTTGAGCATGTATGCTTCTTCTACTTGTTCTACATCAGACTTTCTTCCCCAAACGGCGAAACGCTTTGACTCGGTGAGTTTCGCGGCATTCCGACTTCGATGCCCCGGTTGCCGAAATTCAGTTGCCTTTGAATTTCGGGTGATCCCTCTTGAGCATGTATGCTTCTGCTACTTGTTCTACTTCAGACTTTCTTCCCCAAACGGCGAAACGCTTTGACTCGGTGAGTTTCGCGGCATTCCGACTTCGATGCCCCGGTTGCCGAAATTCAGTTGCCTTTGAATTTCGGGTGATCCCTCTTGAGCATGTATGCTTCTGCTACTTGTTCTACATCAGACTTTCTTCCCCAAACGGCGAAACGCTTTGACTCGGTGAGTTTCGCGGCATTCCGACTACGATGCCCCGGTTGCCGAAATTCAGTTGCCTTTGAATTTCGGGTGATCCCTCTTGAGCATGTATGCTTCTGCTACTTGTTCTACTTCAGACTTTCTTCCCCAAACGGCGAAACGCTTTGACTCGGTGAGTTTCGCGGCATTCCGACTTCGATGCCCCGGTTGCCGAAATTCAGTTGCCTTTGAATTTCGGGTGATCCCTCTTGAGCATGTATGCTTCTGCTACTTGTTCTACATCAGACTTTCTTCCCCAAACGGCGAAACGCTTTGACTCGGTGAGTTTCGCGGCATTCCGACTTCGATGCCCCGGTTGCCGAAATTCAGTTGCCTTTGAATTTCGGGTGATCCCTCTTGAGCATGTATGCTTCTGCTACTTGTTCTACATCAGACTTTCTTCCCCAAACGGCGAAACGCTTTGACTCGGTGAGTTTCGCGGCATTCCGACTTCGATGCCCCGGTTGCCGAAATTCAGTTGCCTTTGAATTTCGGGTGATCCCTCTTGAGCATGTATGCTTCTGCTACTTGTTCTACTTCAGACTTTCTTCCCCAAACGGCGAAACGCTTTGACTCGGTGAGTTTCGCGGCATTCCGACTTCGATGCCCCGGTTGCCGAAATTCAGTTGCCTTTGAATTTCGGGTGATCCCTCTTGAGCATGTATGCTTCTGCTACTTGTTCTACTTCAGACTTTCTTCCCCAAACGGCGAAACGCTTTGACTCGGTGAGTTTCGCGGCATTCCGACTTCGATGCCCCGGTTGCCGAAATTCAGTTGCCTTTGAATTTCGGGTGATCCCTCTTGAGCATGTATGCTTCTGCTACTTGTTCTACATCAGACTTTCTTCCGCAAACGGCGAAACGCTTTGACTCGGTGAGTTTCGCGGCATTCCGACTTCGATGCCCCGGTTGCCGAAATTCAGTTGCCTTTGAATTTCGGGTGATCCCTCTTGAGCATGTATGCTTCTGCTACTTGTTCTACATCAGACTTTCTTCCCCAAACGGCGAAACGCTTTGACTCGGTGAGTTTCGCGGCATTCCGACTACGATGCCCCGGTTGCCGAAATTCAGTTGCCTTTGAATTTCGGGTGATCCCTCTTGAGCATGTATGCTTCTGCTACTTGTTCTACATCAGACTTTCTTCCCCAAACGGCGAAACGCTTTGACTCGGTGAGTTTCGCGGCATTCCGAATTCGATGCCCCGGTTGCCGAAATTCAGTTGCCTTTGAATTTCGGGTGATCCCTCTTGAGCATGTATGCTTCTGCTACTTGTTCTACATCAGACTTTCTTCCCCAAACGGCGAAACGCTTTGACTCGGTGAGTTTCGCGGCATTCCGACTTCGATGCCCCGGTTGCCGAAATTCAGTTGCCTTTGAATTTCGGGTGATCCCTCTTGAGCATGTATGCTTCTGCTACTTGTTCTACTTCAGACTTTCTTCCCCAAACGGCGAAACGCTTTGACTCGGTGAGTTTCGCGGCATTCCGACTTCGATGCCCCGGTTGCCGAAATTCAGTTGCCTTTGAATTTCGGGTGATCCCTCTTGAGCATGTATGCTTCTGCTACTTGTTCTCCATCAGAATTTCTTCCCCAAACGGCGAAACGCTTTGACTCGGTGAGTTTCGCGGCATTCCGACTTCGATGCCCCGGTTGCCGAAATTCAGTTGCCTTTGAATTTCGGGTGATCCCTCTTGAGCATGTATGCTTTGGCTACTTGTTCTCCATCAGACTTTCTTCCGCAAACAGCGAAACGATTTGACTCGGTGAGTTTCGCGGCATTCCGACTTCGATGCCCCGGTTTTGCGACGAAAAATTCAGTTGCCCTTTGAATTTCGTTGATCCCTCTTGAGCAATGTATGCTTCTGCTACTTGTTCTACATCAGACTTTCTTCACCGCCAAACGCCGAAACGCTTTGGACTCCGGTGAGTTTCGCCGCATTCCGACTTCGATGCCCCTGTTGCCGAAATTCAGTTGCCTTTGAATTTCGGGGGATCCCTCTTGAGCATTGTATGCTTCTGCTGGGGGGGCGGGGATATTGTTCTACATCAGGACTTTCTTCCGCAATTAGTGAAACGCTTTGACTCGGTGAGTTTCGCGGCATTCCGACTTCGAATGCCACTGGTTTTGCTGAAATTCAGTTGCCTTTGAATTTCGGGTGATCCCTCTTGCAGCAATGTATGCCTCTGCTACTTGGTTCTACATCAGGACTTACTTCCGCAAATGGGCGGAAACGCTTTGACTCGGTTAGTTTCGCCGGCATTCCGACTTTGATGCCCCGGTTGCCGAAATTCAAGTTAGCCTCTTGAATTTTCGGTGGTGATCCCTACTTGAGCATGTATTGCTTATGCTACTTGTTCTACATCCGACTTTCCTTCCGCAAACGGCGAGAAACGCTTTTGACTCGGTGAGTTTCGCAGAATTCCGACTTCGTTGCCCCGGGTTGCCTGGAAATTCAGTTGCCTTTTATATTTCGGGAGCTCCCTCTTGAGAATGTATGCTTCATGCTACTTGTTTACATCAGACTTTCCTTCCGCAACCACCGAAACGCTTTGACATCGGTTGATGTTTCGCTGGCATTACGACTTCGATGCCCTCGTTGCCGAAATTTCAGTTGCCTCTTAAATTTCCCCCCACGGGTGATCCCTTTTGAGCATGTATGCTTCTGCTACTTGTTCTACGTCAGTACTTCCTTCCGCAAAAACGAGGGATAGGTTTGACCTCGATGAGTTTCGCGGCATTCCGACTTCGATGCCCCGGTTTTTGCCGAATTTCAGTTGCCTTTTAATTTCGGGTGATCCCTCTGGAGCATGTATGCTTCTGCTAATTGTTCTACATCAGAACTTTCTTCCTGCAAACGGCGAAACGGTTCTTGACTCGAGTGAATTTTGCAGGCATTCCGACTATCGATGCCTCGGTTGCCGAAATTCAGTTGCCTTTGAATTTCGGGTGATCCATCTTGAGCATGTATGCTTCTGCTACTTGTTCTTACATCAGGACTTCCTTCCTGCCAAACGGCGAAATGATTTTACTCGGTGAGTTTCGCGGCATTCCGACTTCGAATGCCCTGGTTTTGTCGCAAATTCAGTTGCCTTTGGAATTTCGGGTGACCACTCTTGAGCATGTATGCTTCTGCTACTTGTTCTACATCAGGACTTCTTTCCGCAAACGGCAGAAAAGGTTTGACTCGGTGAGTTTCGCCTGCATTACCTTGAGTCTTTCTGGATGACCTTTGCCGAAATTCAGTTTCCCTATTTGAATTTCTTGAGATTCCTCTTGGAGCCTGGTGATGCTCTGGTCAGCTACTTGCTCCGCGCCATACATCACGATCTCGCCTCTTCCGCAAACTGCGAAAAGCTTTTGACTCAGGTGAGTTTCGTGGCATTTCTCGACCTTCGATTTGCCTGGTTCGCCGGTTGCCCAATATCTGTTGCTCGCGTTGAAAGTTCTGCGTTGATCCCTCTTGGAGCATGTATGCTTCTGAGTACTGTTCTGTCATTCTACATCAGACTTTCTTCTGCAATGGGCGAAAACGCTTTATGACTCGGTGAGGTTTCGCGGCATTACGACTTCCGATAGTCCCGGTTGCCGAAATTCAGTTGTCTTCCTTGAATTTCAGGTGATCCCTCTTGAGCATGTATGCTTCTGCTACTTGTTCAACATCAGACTTCCTTCGCCAAACGGCGAAACGCTTTGTACCCTCACCCTCGAGTTGAGTCTTCGCGGCATTCGGACTTCGATGCCCCGGTTGCCGAAATTCAGTTGCCTTTTAATTTCGGGTGACCCCTCTTGAGCATGTATGTGCTTCTGCTACTTGTTCTACGTCAGACTTCCTTCCGCAAAGAGCGTAAAAACGCTTTGACTCGGTCAGTTTCGCGGCATTCAACTTCGATGCCACAGTTGCCGAATATTCAGTTGCATTATATTTCGGGTGATCCCTCTTGAGCATGTATGCTTCTGCTACTTGTTCTACATCAGACTTTCTTCCGCAAACGGCGAAACGCTTTGACTCGGTGAGTTTCGCGGCATTCCGACTTCGATGCCCCGGTTGCCGAAATTCAGTTGCCTTTGAATTTCGGGTGATCCCTCTTGAGCATGTATGCTTCTGCTACTTGTTCTACATCAGACTTTCTTCCGCAAACGGCGAAACGCTTTGACTCGGTGAGTTTCGCGGCATTCCGACTTCGATGCCCCGGTTGCCGAAATTCAGTTGCCTTTGAATTTCGGGTGATCCCTCTTGAGCATGTATGCTTCTGCTACTTGTTCTACATCAGACTTTCTTCCGCAAACGGCGAAACGCTTTGACTCGGTGAGTTTCGCGGCATTCCGACTTCGATGCCCCGGTTGCCGAAATTCAGTTGCCTTTGAATTTCGGGTGATCCCTCTTGAGCATGTATGCTTCTGCTACTTGTTCTACATCAGACTTTCTTCCGCAAACGGCGAAACGCTTTGACTCGGTGAGTTTCGCGGCATTCCGACTTCGATGCCCCGGTTGCCGAAATTCAGTTGCCTTTGAATTTCGGGTGATCCCTCTTGAGCATGTATGCTTCTGCTACTTGTTCTACATCAGACTTTCTTCCGCAAACGGCGAAACGCTTTGACTCGGTGAGTTTCGCGGCATTCCGACTTCGATGCCCCGGTTGCCGAAATTCAGTTGCCTTTGAATTTCGGGTGATCCCTCTTGAGCATGTATGCTTCTGCTACTTGTTCTACATCAGACTTTCTTCCCAAACGGCGAAACGCTTTGACTCGGTGAGTTTCGCGGCATTCCGACTTCGATGCCCCGGTTGCCGAAATTCAGTTGCCTTTGAATTTCGGGTGATCCCTCTTGAGCATGTATGCTTCTGCTACTTGTTCTACATCAGACTTTCTTCCGCAAACGGCGAAACGCTTTGACTCGGTGAGTTTCGCGGCATTCCGACTTCGATGCCCCGGTTGCCGAAATTCAGTTGCCTTTGAATTTCGGGTGATCCCTCTTGAGCATGTATGCTTCTGCTACTTGTTCTACATCAGACTTTCTTCCGCAAACGGCGAAACGCTTTGACTCGGTGAGTTTCGCGGCATTCCGACTTCGATGCCCCGGTTGCCGAAATTCAGTTGCCTTTGAATTTCGGGTGATCCCTCTTGAGCATGTATGCTTCTGCTACTTGTTCTACATCAGACTTTCTTCCGCAAACGGCGAAACGCTTTGACTCGGTGAGTTTCGCGGCATTCCGACTTCGATGCCCCGGTTGCCGAAATTCAGTTGCCTTTGAATTTCGGGTGATCCCTCTTGAGCATGTATGCTTCTGCTACTTGTTCTACATCAGACTTTCTTCCGCAAACGGCGAAACGCTTTGACTCGGTGAGTTTCGCGGCATTCCGACTTCGATGCCCCGGTTGCCGAAATTCAGTTGCCTTTGAATTTCGGGTGATCCCTCTTGAGCATGTATGCTTCTGCTACTTGTTCTACATCAGACTTTCTTCCGCAAACGGCGAAACGCTTTGACTCGGTGAGTTTCGCGGCATTCCGACTTCGATGCCCCGGTTGCCGAAATTCAGTTGCCTTTGAATTTCGGGTGATCCCTCTTGAGCATGTATGCTTCTGCTACTTGTTCTACATCAGACTTTCTTCCGCAAACGGCGAAACGCTTTGACTCGGTGAGTTTCGCGGCATTCCGACTTCGATGCCCCGGTTGCCGAAATTCAGTTGCCTTTGAATTTCGGGTGATCCCTCTTGAGCATGTATGCTTCTGCTACTTGTTCTACATCAGACTTTCTTCCGCAAACGGCGAAACGCTTTGACTCGGTGAGTTTCGCGGCATTCCGACTTCGATGCCCCGGTTGCCGAAATTCAGTTGCCTTTGAATTTCGGGTGATCCCTCTTGAGCATGTATGCTTCTGCTACTTGTTCTACATCAGACTTTCTTCCGCAAACGGCGAAACGCTTTGACTCGGTGAGTTTCGCGGCATTCCGACTTCGATGCCCCGGTTGCCGAAATTCAGTTGCCTTTGAATTTCGGGTGATCCCTCTTGAGCATGTATGCTTCTGCTACTTGTTCTACATCAGACTTTCTTCCGCAAACGGCGAAACGCTTTGACTCGGTGAGTTTCGCGGCATTCCGACTTCGATGCCCCGGTTGCCGAAATTCAGTTGCCTTTGAATTTCGGGTGATCCCTCTTGAGCATGTATGCTTCTGCTACTTGTTCTACATCAGACTTTCTTCCGCAAACGGCGAAACGCTTTGACTCGGTGAGTTTCGCGGCATTCCGACTTCGATGCCCCGGTTGCCGAAATTCAGTTGCCTTTGAATTTCGGGTGATCCCTCTTGAGCATGTATGCTTCTGCTACTTGTTCTACATCAGACTTTCTTCCGCAAACGGCGAAACGCTTTGACTCGGTGAGTTTCGCGGCATTCCGACTTCGATGCCCCGGTTGCCGAAATTCAGTTGCCTTTGAATTTCGGGTGATCCCTCTTGAGCATGTATGCTTCTGCTACTTGTTCTACATCAGACTTTCTTCCGCAAACGGCGAAACGCTTTGACTCGGTGAGTTTCGCGGCATTCCGACTTCGATGCCCCGGTTGCCGAAATTCAGTTGCCTTTGAATTTCGGGTGATCCCTCTTGAGCATGTATGCTTCTGCTACTTGTTCTACATCAGACTTTCTTCCGCAAACGGCGAAACGCTTTGACTCGGTGAGTTTCGCGGCATTCCGACTTCGATGCCCCGGTTGCCGAAATTCAGTTGCCTTTGAATTTCGGGTGATCCCTCTTGAGCATGTATGCTTCTGCTACTTGTTCTACATCAGACTTTCTTCCGCAAACGGCGAAACGCTTTGACTCGGTGAGTTTCGCGGCATTCCGACTTCGATGCCCCGGTTGCCGAAATTCAGTTGCCTTTGAATTTCGGGTGATCCCTCTTGAGCATGTATGCTTCTGCTACTTGTTCTACATCAGACTTTCTTCCGCAAACGGCGAAACGCTTTGACTCGGTGAGTTTCGCGGCATTCCGACTTCGATGCCCCGGTTGCCGAAATTCAGTTGCCTTTGAATTTCGGGTGATCCCTCTTGAGCATGTATGCTTCTGCTACTTGTTCTACATCAGACTTTCTTCCGCAAACGGCGAAACGCTTTGACTCGGTGAGTTTCGCGGCATTCCGACTTCGATGCCCCGGTTGCCGAAATTCAGTTGCCTTTGAATTTCGGGTGATCCCTCTTGAGCATGTATGCTTCTGCTACTTGTTCTACATCAGACTTTCTTCCGCAAACGGCGAAACGCTTTGACTCGGTGAGTTTCGCGGCATTCCGACTTCGATGCCCCGGTTGCCGAAATTCAGTTGCCTTTGAATTTCGGGTGATCCCTCTTGAGCATGTATGCTTCTGCTACTTGTTCTACATCAGACTTTCTTCCGCAAACGGCGAAACGCTTTGACTCGGTGAGTTTCGCGGCATTCCGACTTCGATGCCCCGGTTGCCGAAATTCAGTTGCCTTTGAATTTCGGGTGATCCCTCTTGAGCATGTATGCTTCTGCTACTTGTTCTACATCAGACTTTCTTCCGCAAACGGCGAAACGCTTTGACTCGGTGAGTTTCGCGGCATTCCGACTTCGATGCCCCGGTTGCCGAAATTCAGTTGCCTTTGAATTTCGGGTGATCCCTCTTGAGCATGTATGCTTCTGCTACTTGTTCTACATCAGACTTTCTTCCGCAAACGGCGAAACGCTTTGACTCGGTGAGTTTCGCGGCATTCCGACTTCGATGCCCCGGTTGCCGAAATTCAGTTGCCTTTGAATTTCGGGTGATCCCTCTTGAGCATGTATGCTTCTGCTACTTGTTCTACATCAGACTTTCTTCCGCAAACGGCGAAACGCTTTGACTCGGTGAGTTTCGCGGCATTCCGACTTCGATGCCCCGGTTGCCGAAATTCAGTTGCCTTTGAATTTCGGGTGATCCCTCTTGAGCATGTATGCTTCTGCTACTTGTTCTACATCAGACTTTCTTCCGCAAACGGCGAAACGCTTTGACTCGGTGAGTTTCGCGGCATTCCGACTTCGATGCCCCGGTTGCCGAAATTCAGTTGCCTTTGAATTTCGGGTGATCCCTCTTGAGCATGTATGCTTCTGCTACTTGTTCTACATCAGACTTTCTTCCGCAAACGGCGAAACGCTTTGACTCGGTGAGTTTCGCGGCATTCCGACTTCGATGCCCCGGTTGCCGAAATTCAGTTGCCTTTGAATTTCGGGTGATCCCTCTTGAGCATGTATGCTTCTGCTACTTGTTCTACATCAGACTTTCTTCCGCAAACGGCGAAACGCTTTGACTCGGTGAGTTTCGCGGCATTCCGACTTCGATGCCCCGGTTGCCGAAATTCAGTTGCCTTTGAATTTCGGGTGATCCCTCTTGAGCATGTATGCTTCTGCTACTTGTTCTACATCAGACTTTCTTCCGCAAACGGCGAAACGCTTTGACTCGGTGAGTTTCGCGGCATTCCGACTTCGATGCCCCGGTTGCCGAAATTCAGTTGCCTTTGAATTTCGGGTGATCCCTCTTGAGCATGTATGCTTCTGCTACTTGTTCTACATCAGACTTTCTTCCGCAAACGGCGAAACGCTTTGACTCGGTGAGTTTCGCGGCATTCCGACTTCGATGCCCCGGTTGCCGAAATTCAGTTGCCTTTGAATTTCGGGTGATCCCTCTTGAGCATGTATGCTTCTGCTACTTGTTCTACATCAGACTTTCTTCCGCAAACGGCGAAACGCTTTGACTCGGTGAGTTTCGCGGCATTCCGACTTCGATGCCCCGGTTGCCGAAATTCAGTTGCCTTTGAATTTCGGGTGATCCCTCTTGAGCATGTATGCTTCTGCTACTTGTTCTACATCAGACTTTCTTCCGCAAACGGCGAAACGCTTTGACTCGGTGAGTTTCGCGGCATTCCGACTTCGATGCCCCGGTTGCCGAAATTCAGTTGCCTTTGAATTTCGGGTGATCCCTCTTGAGCATGTATGCTTCTGCTACTTGTTCTACATCAGACTTTCTTCCGCAAACGGCGAAACGCTTTGACTCGGTGAGTTTCGCGGCATTCCGACTTCGATGCCCCGGTTGCCGAAATTCAGTTGCCTTTGAATTTCGGGTGATCCCTCTTGAGCATGTATGCTTCTGCTACTTGTTCTACATCAGACTTTCTTCCGCAAACGGCGAAACGCTTTGACTCGGTGAGTTTCGCGGCATTCCGACTTCGATGCCCCGGTTGCCGAAATTCAGTTGCCTTTGAATTTCGGGTGATCCCTCTTGAGCATGTATGCTTCTGCTACTTGTTCTACATCAGACTTTCTTCCGCAAACGGCGAAACGCTTTGACTCGGTGAGTTTCGCGGCATTCCGACTTCGATGCCCCGGTTGCCGAAATTCAGTTGCCTTTGAATTTCGGGTGATCCCTCTTGAGCATGTATGCTTCTGCTACTTGTTCTACATCAGACTTTCTTCCGCAAACGGCGAAACGCTTTGACTCGGTGAGTTTCGCGGCATTCCGACTTCGATGCCCCGGTTGCCGAAATTCAGTTGCCTTTGAATTTCGGGTGATCCCTCTTGAGCATGTATGCTTCTGCTACTTGTTCTACATCAGACTTTCTTCCGCAAACGGCGAAACGCTTTGACTCGGTGAGTTTCGCGGCATTCCGACTTCGATGCCCCGGTTGCCGAAATTCAGTTGCCTTTGAATTTCGGGTGATCCCTCTTGAGCATGTATGCTTCTGCTACTTGTTCTACATCAGACTTTCTTCCGCAAACGGCGAAACGCTTTGACTCGGTGAGTTTCGCGGCATTCCGACTTCGATGCCCCGGTTGCCGAAATTCAGTTGCCTTTGAATTTCGGGTGATCCCTCTTGAGCATGTATGCTTCTGCTACTTGTTCTACATCAGACTTTCTTCCGCAAACGGCGAAACGCTTTGACTCGGTGAGTTTCGCGGCATTCCGACTTCGATGCCCCGGTTGCCGAAATTCAGTTGCCTTTGAATTTCGGGTGATCCCTCTTGAGCATGTATGCTTCTGCTACTTGTTCTACATCAGACTTTCTTCCGCAAACGGCGAAACGCTTTGACTCGGTGAGTTTCGCGGCATTCCGACTTCGATGCCCCGGTTGCCGAAATTCAGTTGCCTTTGAATTTCGGGTGATCCCTCTTGAGCATGTATGCTTCTGCTACTTGTTCTACATCAGACTTTCTTCCGCAAACGGCGAAACGCTTTGACTCGGTGAGTTTCGCGGCATTCCGACTTCGATGCCCCGGTTGCCGAAATTCAGTTGCCTTTGAATTTCGGGTGATCCCTCTTGAGCATGTATGCTTCTGCTACTTGTTCTACATCAGACTTTCTTCCGCAAACGGCGAAACGCTTTGACTCGGTGAGTTTCGCGGCATTCCGACTTCGATGCCCCGGTTGCCGAAATTCAGTTGCCTTTGAATTTCGGGTGATCCCTCTTGAGCATGTATGCTTCTGCTACTTGTTCTACATCAGACTTTCTTCCGCAAACGGCGAAACGCTTTGACTCGGTGAGTTTCGCGGCATTCCGACTTCGATGCCCCGGTTGCCGAAATTCAGTTGCCTTTGAATTTCGGGTGATCCCTCTTGAGCATGTATGCTTCTGCTACTTGTTCTACATCAGACTTTCTTCCGCAAACGGCGAAACGCTTTGACTCGGTGAGTTTCGCGGCATTCCGACTTCGATGCCCCGGTTGCCGAAATTCAGTTGCCTTTGAATTTCGGGTGATCCCTCTTGAGCATGTATGCTTCTGCTACTTGTTCTACATCAGACTTTCTTCCGCAAACGGCGAAACGCTTTGACTCGGTGAGTTTCGCGGCATTCCGACTTCGATGCCCCGGTTGCCGAAATTCAGTTGCCTTTGAATTTCGGGTGATCCCTCTTGAGCATGTATGCTTCTGCTACTTGTTCTACATCAGACTTTCTTCCGCAAACGGCGAAACGCTTTGACTCGGTGAGTTTCGCGGCATTCCGACTTCGATGCCCCGGTTGCCGAAATTCAGTTGCCTTTGAATTTCGGGTGATCCCTCTTGAGCATGTATGCTTCTGCTACTTGTTCTACATCAGACTTTCTTCCGCAAACGGCGAAACGCTTTGACTCGGTGAGTTTCGCGGCATTCCGACTTCGATGCCCCGGTTGCCGAAATTCAGTTGCCTTTGAATTTCGGGTGATCCCTCTTGAGCATGTATGCTTCTGCTACTTGTTCTACATCAGACTTTCTTCCGCAAACGGCGAAACGCTTTGACTCGGTGAGTTTCGCGGCATTCCGACTTCGATGCCCCGGTTGCCGAAATTCAGTTGCCTTTGAATTTCGGGTGATCCCTCTTGAGCATGTATGCTTCTGCTACTTGTTCTACATCAGACTTTCTTCCGCAAACGGCGAAACGCTTTGACTCGGTGAGTTTCGCGGCATTCCGACTTCGATGCCCCGGTTGCCGAAATTCAGTTGCCTTTGAATTTCGGGTGATCCCTCTTGAGCATGTATGCTTCTGCTACTTGTTCTACATCAGACTTTCTTCCGCAAACGGCGAAACGCTTTGACTCGGTGAGTTTCGCGGCATTCCGACTTCGATGCCCCGGTTGCCGAAATTCAGTTGCCTTTGAATTTCGGGTGATCCCTCTTGAGCATGTATGCTTCTGCTACTTGTTCTACATCAGACTTTCTTCCGCAAACGGCGAAACGCTTTGACTCGGTGAGTTTCGCGGCATTCCGACTTCGATGCCCCGGTTGCCGAAATTCAGTTGCCTTTGAATTTCGGGTGATCCCTCTTGAGCATGTATGCTTCTGCTACTTGTTCTACATCAGACTTTCTTCCGCAAACGGCGAAACGCTTTGACTCGGTGAGTTTCGCGGCATTCCGACTTCGATGCCCCGGTTGCCGAAATTCAGTTGCCTTTGAATTTCGGGTGATCCCTCTTGAGCATGTATGCTTCTGCTACTTGTTCTACATCAGACTTTCTTCCGCAAACGGCGAAACGCTTTGACTCGGTGAGTTTCGCGGCATTCCGACTTCGATGCCCCGGTTGCCGAAATTCAGTTGCCTTTGAATTTCGGGTGATCCCTCTTGAGCATGTATGCTTCTGCTACTTGTTCTACATCAGACTTTCTTCCGCAAACGGCGAAACGCTTTGACTCGGTGAGTTTCGCGGCATTCCGACTTCGATGCCCCGGTTGCCGAAATTCAGTTGCCTTTGAATTTCGGGTGATCCCTCTTGAGCATGTATGCTTCTGCTACTTGTTCTACATCAGACTTTCTTCCGCAAACGGCGAAACGCTTTGACTCGGTGAGTTTCGCGGCATTCCGACTTCGATGCCCCGGTTGCCGAAATTCAGTTGCCTTTGAATTTCGGGTGATCCCTCTTGAGCATGTATGCTTCTGCTACTTGTTCTACATCAGACTTTCTTCCGCAAACGGCGAAACGCTTTGACTCGGTGAGTTTCGCGGCATTCCGACTTCGATGCCCCGGTTGCCGAAATTCAGTTGCCTTTGAATTTCGGGTGATCCCTCTTGAGCATGTATGCTTCTGCTACTTGTTCTACATCAGACTTTCTTCCGCAAACGGCGAAACGCTTTGACTCGGTGAGTTTCGCGGCATTCCGACTTCGATGCCCCGGTTGCCGAAATTCAGTTGCCTTTGAATTTCGGGTGATCCCTCTTGAGCATGTATGCTTCTGCTACTTGTTCTACATCAGACTTTCTTCCGCAAACGGCGAAACGCTTTGACTCGGTGAGTTTCGCGGCATTCCGACTTCGATGCCCCGGTTGCCGAAATTCAGTTGCCTTTGAATTTCGGGTGATCCCTCTTGAGCATGTATGCTTCTGCTACTTGTTCTACATCAGACTTTCTTCCGCAAACGGCGAAACGCTTTGACTCGGTGAGTTTCGCGGCATTCCGACTTCGATGCCCCGGTTGCCGAAATTCAGTTGCCTTTGAATTTCGGGTGATCCCTCTTGAGCATGTATGCTTCTGCTACTTGTTCTACATCAGACTTTCTTCCGCAAACGGCGAAACGCTTTGACTCGGTGAGTTTCGCGGCATTCCGACTTCGATGCCCCGGTTGCCGAAATTCAGTTGCCTTTGAATTTCGGGTGATCCCTCTTGAGCATGTATGCTTCTGCTACTTGTTCTACATCAGACTTTCTTCCGCAAACGGCGAAACGCTTTGACTCGGTGAGTTTCGCGGCATTCCGACTTCGATGCCCCGGTTGCCGAAATTCAGTTGCCTTTGAATTTCGGGTGATCCCTCTTGAGCATGTATGCTTCTGCTACTTGTTCTACATCAGACTTTCTTCCGCAAACGGCGAAACGCTTTGACTCGGTGAGTTTCGCGGCATTCCGACTTCGATGCCCCGGTTGCCGAAATTCAGTTGCCTTTGAATTTCGGGTGATCCCTCTTGAGCATGTATGCTTCTGCTACTTGTTCTACATCAGACTTTCTTCCGCAAACGGCGAAACGCTTTGACTCGGTGAGTTTCGCGGCATTCCGACTTCGATGCCCCGGTTGCCGAAATTCAGTTGCCTTTGAATTTCGGGTGATCCCTCTTGAGCATGTATGCTTCTGCTACTTGTTCTACATCAGACTTTCTTCCGCAAACGGCGAAACGCTTTGACTCGGTGAGTTTCGCGGCATTCCGACTTCGATGCCCCGGTTGCCGAAATTCAGTTGCCTTTGAATTTCGGGTGATCCCTCTTGAGCATGTATGCTTCTGCTACTTGTTCTACATCAGACTTTCTTCCGCAAACGGCGAAACGCTTTGACTCGGTGAGTTTCGCGGCATTCCGACTTCGATGCCCCGGTTGCCGAAATTCAGTTGCCTTTGAATTTCGGGTGATCCCTCTTGAGCATGTATGCTTCTGCTACTTGTTCTACATCAGACTTTCTTCCGCAAACGGCGAAACGCTTTGACTCGGTGAGTTTCGCGGCATTCCGACTTCGATGCCCCGGTTGCCGAAATTCAGTTGCCTTTGAATTTCGGGTGATCCCTCTTGAGCATGTATGCTTCTGCTACTTGTTCTACATCAGACTTTCTTCCGCAAACGGCGAAACGCTTTGACTCGGTGAGTTTCGCGGCATTCCGACTTCGATGCCCCGGTTGCCGAAATTCAGTTGCCTTTGAATTTCGGGTGATCCCTCTTGAGCATGTATGCTTCTGCTACTTGTTCTACATCAGACTTTCTTCCGCAAACGGCGAAACGCTTTGACTCGGTGAGTTTCGCGGCATTCCGACTTCGATGCCCCGGTTGCCGAAATTCAGTTGCCTTTGAATTTCGGGTGATCCCTCTTGAGCATGTATGCTTCTGCTACTTGTTCTACATCAGACTTTCTTCCGCAAACGGCGAAACGCTTTGACTCGGTGAGTTTCGCGGCATTCCGACTTCGATGCCCCGGTTGCCGAAATTCAGTTGCCTTTGAATTTCGGGTGATCCCTCTTGAGCATGTATGCTTCTGCTACTTGTTCTACATCAGACTTTCTTCCGCAAACGGCGAAACGCTTTGACTCGGTGAGTTTCGCGGCATTCCGACTTCGATGCCCCGGTTGCCGAAATTCAGTTGCCTTTGAATTTCGGGTGATCCCTCTTGAGCATGTATGCTTCTGCTACTTGTTCTACATCAGACTTTCTTCCGCAAACGGCGAAACGCTTTGACTCGGTGAGTTTCGCGGCATTCCGACTTCGATGCCCCGGTTGCCGAAATTCAGTTGCCTTTGAATTTCGGGTGATCCCTCTTGAGCATGTATGCTTCTGCTACTTGTTCTACATCAGACTTTCTTCCGCAAACGGCGAAACGCTTTGACTCGGTGAGTTTCGCGGCATTCCGACTTCGATGCCCCGGTTGCCGAAATTCAGTTGCCTTTGAATTTCGGGTGATCCCTCTTGAGCATGTATGCTTCTGCTACTTGTTCTACATCAGACTTTCTTCCGCAAACGGCGAAACGCTTTGACTCGGTGAGTTTCGCGGCATTCCGACTTCGATGCCCCGGTTGCCGAAATTCAGTTGCCTTTGAATTTCGGGTGATCCCTCTTGAGCATGTATGCTTCTGCTACTTGTTCTACATCAGACTTTCTTCCGCAAACGGCGAAACGCTTTGACTCGGTGAGTTTCGCGGCATTCCGACTTCGATGCCCCGGTTGCCGAAATTCAGTTGCCTTTGAATTTCGGGTGATCCCTCTTGAGCATGTATGCTTCTGCTACTTGTTCTACATCAGACTTTCTTCCGCAAACGGCGAAACGCTTTGACTCGGTGAGTTTCGCGGCATTCCGACTTCGATGCCCCGGTTGCCGAAATTCAGTTGCCTTTGAATTTCGGGTGATCCCTCTTGAGCATGTATGCTTCTGCTACTTGTTCTACATCAGACTTTCTTCCGCAAACGGCGAAACGCTTTGACTCGGTGAGTTTCGCGGCATTCCGACTTCGATGCCCCGGTTGCCGAAATTCAGTTGCCTTTGAATTTCGGGTGATCCCTCTTGAGCATGTATGCTTCTGCTACTTGTTCTACATCAGACTTTCTTCCGCAAACGGCGAAACGCTTTGACTCGGTGAGTTTCGCGGCATTCCGACTTCGATGCCCCGGTTGCCGAAATTCAGTTGCCTTTGAATTTCGGGTGATCCCTCTTGAGCATGTATGCTTCTGCTACTTGTTCTACATCAGACTTTCTTCCGCAAACGGCGAAACGCTTTGACTCGGTGAGTTTCGCGGCATTCCGACTTCGATGCCCCGGTTGCCGAAATTCAGTTGCCTTTGAATTTCGGGTGATCCCTCTTGAGCATGTATGCTTCTGCTACTTGTTCTACATCAGACTTTCTTCCGCAAACGGCGAAACGCTTTGACTCGGTGAGTTTCGCGGCATTCCGACTTCGATGCCCCGGTTGCCGAAATTCAGTTGCCTTTGAATTTCGGGTGATCCCTCTTGAGCATGTATGCTTCTGCTACTTGTTCTACATCAGACTTTCTTCCGCAAACGGCGAAACGCTTTGACTCGGTGAGTTTCGCGGCATTCCGACTTCGATGCCCCGGTTGCCGAAATTCAGTTGCCTTTGAATTTCGGGTGATCCCTCTTGAGCATGTATGCTTCTGCTACTTGTTCTACATCAGACTTTCTTCCGCAAACGGCGAAACGCTTTGACTCGGTGAGTTTCGCGGCATTCCGACTTCGATGCCCCGGTTGCCGAAATTCAGTTGCCTTTGAATTTCGGGTGATCCCTCTTGAGCATGTATGCTTCTGCTACTTGTTCTACATCAGACTTTCTTCCGCAAACGGCGAAACGCTTTGACTCGGTGAGTTTCGCGGCATTCCGACTTCGATGCCCCGGTTGCCGAAATTCAGTTGCCTTTGAATTTCGGGTGATCCCTCTTGAGCATGTATGCTTCTGCTACTTGTTCTACATCAGACTTTCTTCCGCAAACGGCGAAACGCTTTGACTCGGTGAGTTTCGCGGCATTCCGACTTCGATGCCCCGGTTGCCGAAATTCAGTTGCCTTTGAATTTCGGGTGATCCCTCTTGAGCATGTATGCTTCTGCTACTTGTTCTACATCAGACTTTCTTCCGCAAACGGCGAAACGCTTTGACTCGGTGAGTTTCGCGGCATTCCGACTTCGATGCCCCGGTTGCCGAAATTCAGTTGCCTTTGAATTTCGGGTGATCCCTCTTGAGCATGTATGCTTCTGCTACTTGTTCTACATCAGACTTTCTTCCGCAAACGGCGAAACGCTTTGACTCGGTGAGTTTCGCGGCATTCCGACTTCGATGCCCCGGTTGCCGAAATTCAGTTGCCTTTGAATTTCGGGTGATCCCTCTTGAGCATGTATGCTTCTGCTACTTGTTCTACATCAGACTTTCTTCCGCAAACGGCGAAACGCTTTGACTCGGTGAGTTTCGCGGCATTCCGACTTCGATGCCCCGGTTGCCGAAATTCAGTTGCCTTTGAATTTCGGGTGATCCCTCTTGAGCATGTATGCTTCTGCTACTTGTTCTACATCAGACTTTCTTCCGCAAACGGCGAAACGCTTTGACTCGGTGAGTTTCGCGGCATTCCGACTTCGATGCCCCGGTTGCCGAAATTCAGTTGCCTTTGAATTTCGGGTGATCCCTCTTGAGCATGTATGCTTCTGCTACTTGTTCTACATCAGACTTTCTTCCGCAAACGGCGAAACGCTTTGACTCGGTGAGTTTCGCGGCATTCCGACTTCGATGCCCCGGTTGCCGAAATTCAGTTGCCTTTGAATTTCGGGTGATCCCTCTTGAGCATGTATGCTTCTGCTACTTGTTCTACATCAGACTTTCTTCCGCAAACGGCGAAACGCTTTGACTCGGTGAGTTTCGCGGCATTCCGACTTCGATGCCCCGGTTGCCGAAATTCAGTTGCCTTTGAATTTCGGGTGATCCCTCTTGAGCATGTATGCTTCTGCTACTTGTTCTACATCAGACTTTCTTCCGCAAACGGCGAAACGCTTTGACTCGGTGAGTTTCGCGGCATTCCGACTTCGATGCCCCGGTTGCCGAAATTCAGTTGCCTTTGAATTTCGGGTGATCCCTCTTGAGCATGTATGCTTCTGCTACTTGTTCTACATCAGACTTTCTTCCGCAAACGGCGAAACGCTTTGACTCGGTGAGTTTCGCGGCATTCCGACTTCGATGCCCCGGTTGCCGAAATTCAGTTGCCTTTGAATTTCGGGTGATCCCTCTTGAGCATGTATGCTTCTGCTACTTGTTCTACATCAGACTTTCTTCCGCAAACGGCGAAACGCTTTGACTCGGTGAGTTTCGCGGCATTCCGACTTCGATGCCCCGGTTGCCGAAATTCAGTTGCCTTTGAATTTCGGGTGATCCCTCTTGAGCATGTATGCTTCTGCTACTTGTTCTACATCAGACTTTCTTCCGCAAACGGCGAAACGCTTTGACTCGGTGAGTTTCGCGGCATTCCGACTTCGATGCCCCGGTTGCCGAAATTCAGTTGCCTTTGAATTTCGGGTGATCCCTCTTGAGCATGTATGCTTCTGCTACTTGTTCTACATCAGACTTTCTTCCGCAAACGGCGAAACGCTTTGACTCGGTGAGTTTCGCGGCATTCCGACTTCGATGCCCCGGTTGCCGAAATTCAGTTGCCTTTGAATTTCGGGTGATCCCTCTTGAGCATGTATGCTTCTGCTACTTGTTCTACATCAGACTTTCTTCCGCAAACGGCGAAACGCTTTGACTCGGTGAGTTTCGCGGCATTCCGACTTCGATGCCCCGGTTGCCGAAATTCAGTTGCCTTTGAATTTCGGGTGATCCCTCTTGAGCATGTATGCTTCTGCTACTTGTTCTACATCAGACTTTCTTCCGCAAACGGCGAAACGCTTTGACTCGGTGAGTTTCGCGGCATTCCGACTTCGATGCCCCGGTTGCCGAAATTCAGTTGCCTTTGAATTTCGGGTGATCCCTCTTGAGCATGTATGCTTCTGCTACTTGTTCTACATCAGACTTTCTTCCGCAAACGGCGAAACGCTTTGACTCGGTGAGTTTCGCGGCATTCCGACTTCGATGCCCCGGTTGCCGAAATTCAGTTGCCTTTGAATTTCGGGTGATCCCTCTTGAGCATGTATGCTTCTGCTACTTGTTCTACATCAGACTTTCTTCCGCAAACGGCGAAACGCTTTGACTCGGTGAGTTTCGCGGCATTCCGACTTCGATGCCCCGGTTGCCGAAATTCAGTTGCCTTTGAATTTCGGGTGATCCCTCTTGAGCATGTATGCTTCTGCTACTTGTTCTACATCAGACTTTCTTCCGCAAACGGCGAAACGCTTTGACTCGGTGAGTTTCGCGGCATTCCGACTTCGATGCCCCGGTTGCCGAAATTCAGTTGCCTTTGAATTTCGGGTGATCCCTCTTGAGCATGTATGCTTCTGCTACTTGTTCTACATCAGACTTTCTTCCGCAAACGGCGAAACGCTTTGACTCGGTGAGTTTCGCGGCATTCCGACTTCGATGCCCCGGTTGCCGAAATTCAGTTGCCTTTGAATTTCGGGTGATCCCTCTTGAGCATGTATGCTTCTGCTACTTGTTCTACATCAGACTTTCTTCCGCAAACGGCGAAACGCTTTGACTCGGTGAGTTTCGCGGCATTCCGACTTCGATGCCCCGGTTGCCGAAATTCAGTTGCCTTTGAATTTCGGGTGATCCCTCTTGAGCATGTATGCTTCTGCTACTTGTTCTACATCAGACTTTCTTCCGCAAACGGCGAAACGCTTTGACTCGGTGAGTTTCGCGGCATTCCGACTTCGATGCCCCGGTTGCCGAAATTCAGTTGCCTTTGAATTTCGGGTGATCCCTCTTGAGCATGTATGCTTCTGCTACTTGTTCTACATCAGACTTTCTTCCGCAAACGGCGAAACGCTTTGACTCGGTGAGTTTCGCGGCATTCCGACTTCGATGCCCCGGTTGCCGAAATTCAGTTGCCTTTGAATTTCGGGTGATCCCTCTTGAGCATGTATGCTTCTGCTACTTGTTCTACATCAGACTTTCTTCCGCAAACGGCGAAACGCTTTGACTCGGTGAGTTTCGCGGCATTCCGACTTCGATGCCCCGGTTGCCGAAATTCAGTTGCCTTTGAATTTCGGGTGATCCCTCTTGAGCATGTATGCTTCTGCTACTTGTTCTACATCAGACTTTCTTCCGCAAACGGCGAAACGCTTTGACTCGGTGAGTTTCGCGGCATTCCGACTTCGATGCCCCGGTTGCCGAAATTCAGTTGCCTTTGAATTTCGGGTGATCCCTCTTGAGCATGTATGCTTCTGCTACTTGTTCTACATCAGACTTTCTTCCGCAAACGGCGAAACGCTTTGACTCGGTGAGTTTCGCGGCATTCCGACTTCGATGCCCCGGTTGCCGAAATTCAGTTGCCTTTGAATTTCGGGTGATCCCTCTTGAGCATGTATGCTTCTGCTACTTGTTCTACATCAGACTTTCTTCCGCAAACGGCGAAACGCTTTGACTCGGTGAGTTTCGCGGCATTCCGACTTCGATGCCCCGGTTGCCGAAATTCAGTTGCCTTTGAATTTCGGGTGATCCCTCTTGAGCATGTATGCTTCTGCTACTTGTTCTACATCAGACTTTCTTCCGCAAACGGCGAAACGCTTTGACTCGGTGAGTTTCGCGGCATTCCGACTTCGATGCCCCGGTTGCCGAAATTCAGTTGCCTTTGAATTTCGGGTGATCCCTCTTGAGCATGTATGCTTCTGCTACTTGTTCTACATCAGACTTTCTTCCGCAAACGGCGAAACGCTTTGACTCGGTGAGTTTCGCGGCATTCCGACTTCGATGCCCCGGTTGCCGAAATTCAGTTGCCTTTGAATTTCGGGTGATCCCTCTTGAGCATGTATGCTTCTGCTACTTGTTCTACATCAGACTTTCTTCCGCAAACGGCGAAACGCTTTGACTCGGTGAGTTTCGCGGCATTCCGACTTCGATGCCCCGGTTGCCGAAATTCAGTTGCCTTTGAATTTCGGGTGATCCCTCTTGAGCATGTATGCTTCTGCTACTTGTTCTACATCAGACTTTCTTCCGCAAACGGCGAAACGCTTTGACTCGGTGAGTTTCGCGGCATTCCGACTTCGATGCCCCGGTTGCCGAAATTCAGTTGCCTTTGAATTTCGGGTGATCCCTCTTGAGCATGTATGCTTCTGCTACTTGTTCTACATCAGACTTTCTTCCGCAAACGGCGAAACGCTTTGACTCGGTGAGTTTCGCGGCATTCCGACTTCGATGCCCCGGTTGCCGAAATTCAGTTGCCTTTGAATTTCGGGTGATCCCTCTTGAGCATGTATGCTTCTGCTACTTGTTCTACATCAGACTTTCTTCCGCAAACGGCGAAACGCTTTGACTCGGTGAGTTTCGCGGCATTCCGACTTCGATGCCCCGGTTGCCGAAATTCAGTTGCCTTTGAATTTCGGGTGATCCCTCTTGAGCATGTATGCTTCTGCTACTTGTTCTACATCAGACTTTCTTCCGCAAACGGCGAAACGCTTTGACTCGGTGAGTTTCGCGGCATTCCGACTTCGATGCCCCGGTTGCCGAAATTCAGTTGCCTTTGAATTTCGGGTGATCCCTCTTGAGCATGTATGCTTCTGCTACTTGTTCTACATCAGACTTTCTTCCGCAAACGGCGAAACGCTTTGACTCGGTGAGTTTCGCGGCATTCCGACTTCGATGCCCCGGTTGCCGAAATTCAGTTGCCTTTGAATTTCGGGTGATCCCTCTTGAGCATGTATGCTTCTGCTACTTGTTCTACATCAGACTTTCTTCCGCAAACGGCGAAACGCTTTGACTCGGTGAGTTTCGCGGCATTCCGACTTCGATGCCCCGGTTGCCGAAATTCAGTTGCCTTTGAATTTCGGGTGATCCCTCTTGAGCATGTATGCTTCTGCTACTTGTTCTACATCAGACTTTCTTCCGCAAACGGCGAAACGCTTTGACTCGGTGAGTTTCGCGGCATTCCGACTTCGATGCCCCGGTTGCCGAAATTCAGTTGCCTTTGAATTTCGGGTGATCCCTCTTGAGCATGTATGCTTCTGCTACTTGTTCTACATCAGACTTTCTTCCGCAAACGGCGAAACGCTTTGACTCGGTGAGTTTCGCGGCATTCCGACTTCGATGCCCCGGTTGCCGAAATTCAGTTGCCTTTGAATTTCGGGTGATCCCTCTTGAGCATGTATGCTTCTGCTACTTGTTCTACATCAGACTTTCTTCCGCAAACGGCGAAACGCTTTGACTCGGTGAGTTTCGCGGCATTCCGACTTCGATGCCCCGGTTGCCGAAATTCAGTTGCCTTTGAATTTCGGGTGATCCCTCTTGAGCATGTATGCTTCTGCTACTTGTTCTACATCAGACTTTCTTCCGCAAACGGCGAAACGCTTTGACTCGGTGAGTTTCGCGGCATTCCGACTTCGATGCCCCGGTTGCCGAAATTCAGTTGCCTTTGAATTTCGGGTGATCCCTCTTGAGCATGTATGCTTCTGCTACTTGTTCTACATCAGACTTTCTTCCGCAAACGGCGAAACGCTTTGACTCGGTGAGTTTCGCGGCATTCCGACTTCGATGCCCCGGTTGCCGAAATTCAGTTGCCTTTGAATTTCGGGTGATCCCTCTTGAGCATGTATGCTTCTGCTACTTGTTCTACATCAGACTTTCTTCCGCAAACGGCGAAACGCTTTGACTCGGTGAGTTTCGCGGCATTCCGACTTCGATGCCCCGGTTGCCGAAATTCAGTTGCCTTTGAATTTCGGGTGATCCCTCTTGAGCATGTATGCTTCTGCTACTTGTTCTACATCAGACTTTCTTCCGCAAACGGCGAAACGCTTTGACTCGGTGAGTTTCGCGGCATTCCGACTTCGATGCCCCGGTTGCCGAAATTCAGTTGCCTTTGAATTTCGGGTGATCCCTCTTGAGCATGTATGCTTCTGCTACTTGTTCTACATCAGACTTTCTTCCGCAAACGGCGAAACGCTTTGACTCGGTGAGTTTCGCGGCATTCCGACTTCGATGCCCCGGTTGCCGAAATTCAGTTGCCTTTGAATTTCGGGTGATCCCTCTTGAGCATGTATGCTTCTGCTACTTGTTCTACATCAGACTTTCTTCCGCAAACGGCGAAACGCTTTGACTCGGTGAGTTTCGCGGCATTCCGACTTCGATGCCCCGGTTGCCGAAATTCAGTTGCCTTTGAATTTCGGGTGATCCCTCTTGAGCATGTATGCTTCTGCTACTTGTTCTACATCAGACTTTCTTCCGCAAACGGCGAAACGCTTTGACTCGGTGAGTTTCGCGGCATTCCGACTTCGATGCCCCGGTTGCCGAAATTCAGTTGCCTTTGAATTTCGGGTGATCCCTCTTGAGCATGTATGCTTCTGCTACTTGTTCTACATCAGACTTTCTTCCGCAAACGGCGAAACGCTTTGACTCGGTGAGTTTCGCGGCATTCCGACTTCGATGCCCCGGTTGCCGAAATTCAGTTGCCTTTGAATTTCGGGTGATCCCTCTTGAGCATGTATGCTTCTGCTACTTGTTCTACATCAGACTTTCTTCCGCAAACGGCGAAACGCTTTGACTCGGTGAGTTTCGCGGCATTCCGACTTCGATGCCCCGGTTGCCGAAATTCAGTTGCCTTTGAATTTCGGGTGATCCCTCTTGAGCATGTATGCTTCTGCTACTTGTTCTACATCAGACTTTCTTCCGCAAACGGCGAAACGCTTTGACTCGGTGAGTTTCGCGGCATTCCGACTTCGATGCCCCGGTTGCCGAAATTCAGTTGCCTTTGAATTTCGGGTGATCCCTCTTGAGCATGTATGCTTCTGCTACTTGTTCTACATCAGACTTTCTTCCGCAAACGGCGAAACGCTTTGACTCGGTGAGTTTCGCGGCATTCCGACTTCGATGCCCCGGTTGCCGAAATTCAGTTGCCTTTGAATTTCGGGTGATCCCTCTTGAGCATGTATGCTTCTGCTACTTGTTCTACATCAGACTTTCTTCCGCAAACGGCGAAACGCTTTGACTCGGTGAGTTTCGCGGCATTCCGACTTCGATGCCCCGGTTGCCGAAATTCAGTTGCCTTTGAATTTCGGGTGATCCCTCTTGAGCATGTATGCTTCTGCTACTTGTTCTACATCAGACTTTCTTCCGCAAACGGCGAAACGCTTTGACTCGGTGAGTTTCGCGGCATTCCGACTTCGATGCCCCGGTTGCCGAAATTCAGTTGCCTTTGAATTTCGGGTGATCCCTCTTGAGCATGTATGCTTCTGCTACTTGTTCTACATCAGACTTTCTTCCGCAAACGGCGAAACGCTTTGACTCGGTGAGTTTCGCGGCATTCCGACTTCGATGCCCCGGTTGCCGAAATTCAGTTGCCTTTGAATTTCGGGTGATCCCTCTTGAGCATGTATGCTTCTGCTACTTGTTCTACATCAGACTTTCTTCCGCAAACGGCGAAACGCTTTGACTCGGTGAGTTTCGCGGCATTCCGACTTCGATGCCCCGGTTGCCGAAATTCAGTTGCCTTTGAATTTCGGGTGATCCCTCTTGAGCATGTATGCTTCTGCTACTTGTTCTACATCAGACTTTCTTCCGCAAACGGCGAAACGCTTTGACTCGGTGAGTTTCGCGGCATTCCGACTTCGATGCCCCGGTTGCCGAAATTCAGTTGCCTTTGAATTTCGGGTGATCCCTCTTGAGCATGTATGCTTCTGCTACTTGTTCTACATCAGACTTTCTTCCGCAAACGGCGAAACGCTTTGACTCGGTGAGTTTCGCGGCATTCCGACTTCGATGCCCCGGTTGCCGAAATTCAGTTGCCTTTGAATTTCGGGTGATCCCTCTTGAGCATGTATGCTTCTGCTACTTGTTCTACATCAGACTTTCTTCCGCAAACGGCGAAACGCTTTGACTCGGTGAGTTTCGCGGCATTCCGACTTCGATGCCCCGGTTGCCGAAATTCAGTTGCCTTTGAATTTCGGGTGATCCCTCTTGAGCATGTATGCTTCTGCTACTTGTTCTACATCAGACTTTCTTCCGCAAACGGCGAAACGCTTTGACTCGGTGAGTTTCGCGGCATTCCGACTTCGATGCCCCGGTTGCCGAAATTCAGTTGCCTTTGAATTTCGGGTGATCCCTCTTGAGCATGTATGCTTCTGCTACTTGTTCTACATCAGACTTTCTTCCGCAAACGGCGAAACGCTTTGACTCGGTGAGTTTCGCGGCATTCCGACTTCGATGCCCCGGTTGCCGAAATTCAGTTGCCTTTGAATTTCGGGTGATCCCTCTTGAGCATGTATGCTTCTGCTACTTGTTCTACATCAGACTTTCTTCCGCAAACGGCGAAACGCTTTGACTCGGTGAGTTTCGCGGCATTCCGACTTCGATGCCCCGGTTGCCGAAATTCAGTTGCCTTTGAATTTCGGGTGATCCCTCTTGAGCATGTATGCTTCTGCTACTTGTTCTACATCAGACTTTCTTCCGCAAACGGCGAAACGCTTTGACTCGGTGAGTTTCGCGGCATTCCGACTTCGATGCCCCGGTTGCCGAAATTCAGTTGCCTTTGAATTTCGGGTGATCCCTCTTGAGCATGTATGCTTCTGCTACTTGTTCTACATCAGACTTTCTTCCGCAAACGGCGAAACGCTTTGACTCGGTGAGTTTCGCGGCATTCCGACTTCGATGCCCCGGTTGCCGAAATTCAGTTGCCTTTGAATTTCGGGTGATCCCTCTTGAGCATGTATGCTTCTGCTACTTGTTCTACATCAGACTTTCTTCCGCAAACGGCGAAACGCTTTGACTCGGTGAGTTTCGCGGCATTCCGACTTCGATGCCCCGGTTGCCGAAATTCAGTTGCCTTTGAATTTCGGGTGATCCCTCTTGAGCATGTATGCTTCTGCTACTTGTTCTACATCAGACTTTCTTCCGCAAACGGCGAAACGCTTTGACTCGGTGAGTTTCGCGGCATTCCGACTTCGATGCCCCGGTTGCCGAAATTCAGTTGCCTTTGAATTTCGGGTGATCCCTCTTGAGCATGTATGCTTCTGCTACTTGTTCTACATCAGACTTTCTTCCGCAAACGGCGAAACGCTTTGACTCGGTGAGTTTCGCGGCATTCCGACTTCGATGCCCCGGTTGCCGAAATTCAGTTGCCTTTGAATTTCGGGTGATCCCTCTTGAGCATGTATGCTTCTGCTACTTGTTCTACATCAGACTTTCTTCCGCAAACGGCGAAACGCTTTGACTCGGTGAGTTTCGCGGCATTCCGACTTCGATGCCCCGGTTGCCGAAATTCAGTTGCCTTTGAATTTCGGGTGATCCCTCTTGAGCATGTATGCTTCTGCTACTTGTTCTACATCAGACTTTCTTCCGCAAACGGCGAAACGCTTTGACTCGGTGAGTTTCGCGGCATTCCGACTTCGATGCCCCGGTTGCCGAAATTCAGTTGCCTTTGAATTTCGGGTGATCCCTCTTGAGCATGTATGCTTCTGCTACTTGTTCTACATCAGACTTTCTTCCGCAAACGGCGAAACGCTTTGACTCGGTGAGTTTCGCGGCATTCCGACTTCGATGCCCCGGTTGCCGAAATTCAGTTGCCTTTGAATTTCGGGTGATCCCTCTTGAGCATGTATGCTTCTGCTACTTGTTCTACATCAGACTTTCTTCCGCAAACGGCGAAACGCTTTGACTCGGTGAGTTTCGCGGCATTCCGACTTCGATGCCCCGGTTGCCGAAATTCAGTTGCCTTTGAATTTCGGGTGATCCCTCTTGAGCATGTATGCTTCTGCTACTTGTTCTACATCAGACTTTCTTCCGCAAACGGCGAAACGCTTTGACTCGGTGAGTTTCGCGGCATTCCGACTTCGATGCCCCGGTTGCCGAAATTCAGTTGCCTTTGAATTTCGGGTGATCCCTCTTGAGCATGTATGCTTCTGCTACTTGTTCTACATCAGACTTTCTTCCGCAAACGGCGAAACGCTTTGACTCGGTGAGTTTCGCGGCATTCCGACTTCGATGCCCCGGTTGCCGAAATTCAGTTGCCTTTGAATTTCGGGTGATCCCTCTTGAGCATGTATGCTTCTGCTACTTGTTCTACATCAGACTTTCTTCCGCAAACGGCGAAACGCTTTGACTCGGTGAGTTTCGCGGCATTCCGACTTCGATGCCCCGGTTGCCGAAATTCAGTTGCCTTTGAATTTCGGGTGATCCCTCTTGAGCATGTATGCTTCTGCTACTTGTTCTACATCAGACTTTCTTCCGCAAACGGCGAAACGCTTTGACTCGGTGAGTTTCGCGGCATTCCGACTTCGATGCCCCGGTTGCCGAAATTCAGTTGCCTTTGAATTTCGGGTGATCCCTCTTGAGCATGTATGCTTCTGCTACTTGTTCTACATCAGACTTTCTTCCGCAAACGGCGAAACGCTTTGACTCGGTGAGTTTCGCGGCATTCCGACTTCGATGCCCCGGTTGCCGAAATTCAGTTGCCTTTGAATTTCGGGTGATCCCTCTTGAGCATGTATGCTTCTGCTACTTGTTCTACATCAGACTTTCTTCCGCAAACGGCGAAACGCTTTGACTCGGTGAGTTTCGCGGCATTCCGACTTCGATGCCCCGGTTGCCGAAATTCAGTTGCCTTTGAATTTCGGGTGATCCCTCTTGAGCATGTATGCTTCTGCTACTTGTTCTACATCAGACTTTCTTCCGCAAACGGCGAAACGCTTTGACTCGGTGAGTTTCGCGGCATTCCGACTTCGATGCCCCGGTTGCCGAAATTCAGTTGCCTTTGAATTTCGGGTGATCCCTCTTGAGCATGTATGCTTCTGCTACTTGTTCTACATCAGACTTTCTTCCGCAAACGGCGAAACGCTTTGACTCGGTGAGTTTCGCGGCATTCCGACTTCGATGCCCCGGTTGCCGAAATTCAGTTGCCTTTGAATTTCGGGTGATCCCTCTTGAGCATGTATGCTTCTGCTACTTGTTCTACATCAGACTTTCTTCCGCAAACGGCGAAACGCTTTGACTCGGTGAGTTTCGCGGCATTCCGACTTCGATGCCCCGGTTGCCGAAATTCAGTTGCCTTTGAATTTCGGGTGATCCCTCTTGAGCATGTATGCTTCTGCTACTTGTTCTACATCAGACTTTCTTCCGCAAACGGCGAAACGCTTTGACTCGGTGAGTTTCGCGGCATTCCGACTTCGATGCCCCGGTTGCCGAAATTCAGTTGCCTTTGAATTTCGGGTGATCCCTCTTGAGCATGTATGCTTCTGCTACTTGTTCTACATCAGACTTTCTTCCGCAAACGGCGAAACGCTTTGACTCGGTGAGTTTCGCGGCATTCCGACTTCGATGCCCCGGTTGCCGAAATTCAGTTGCCTTTGAATTTCGGGTGATCCCTCTTGAGCATGTATGCTTCTGCTACTTGTTCTACATCAGACTTTCTTCCGCAAACGGCGAAACGCTTTGACTCGGTGAGTTTCGCGGCATTCCGACTTCGATGCCCCGGTTGCCGAAATTCAGTTGCCTTTGAATTTCGGGTGATCCCTCTTGAGCATGTATGCTTCTGCTACTTGTTCTACATCAGACTTTCTTCCGCAAACGGCGAAACGCTTTGACTCGGTGAGTTTCGCGGCATTCCGACTTCGATGCCCCGGTTGCCGAAATTCAGTTGCCTTTGAATTTCGGGTGATCCCTCTTGAGCATGTATGCTTCTGCTACTTGTTCTACATCAGACTTTCTTCCGCAAACGGCGAAACGCTTTGACTCGGTGAGTTTCGCGGCATTCCGACTTCGATGCCCCGGTTGCCGAAATTCAGTTGCCTTTGAATTTCGGGTGATCCCTCTTGAGCATGTATGCTTCTGCTACTTGTTCTACATCAGACTTTCTTCCGCAAACGGCGAAACGCTTTGACTCGGTGAGTTTCGCGGCATTCCGACTTCGATGCCCCGGTTGCCGAAATTCAGTTGCCTTTGAATTTCGGGTGATCCCTCTTGAGCATGTATGCTTCTGCTACTTGTTCTACATCAGACTTTCTTCCGCAAACGGCGAAACGCTTTGACTCGGTGAGTTTCGCGGCATTCCGACTTCGATGCCCCGGTTGCCGAAATTCAGTTGCCTTTGAATTTCGGGTGATCCCTCTTGAGCATGTATGCTTCTGCTACTTGTTCTACATCAGACTTTCTTCCGCAAACGGCGAAACGCTTTGACTCGGTGAGTTTCGCGGCATTCCGACTTCGATGCCCCGGTTGCCGAAATTCAGTTGCCTTTGAATTTCGGGTGATCCCTCTTGAGCATGTATGCTTCTGCTACTTGTTCTACATCAGACTTTCTTCCGCAAACGGCGAAACGCTTTGACTCGGTGAGTTTCGCGGCATTCCGACTTCGATGCCCCGGTTGCCGAAATTCAGTTGCCTTTGAATTTCGGGTGATCCCTCTTGAGCATGTATGCTTCTGCTACTTGTTCTACATCAGACTTTCTTCCGCAAACGGCGAAACGCTTTGACTCGGTGAGTTTCGCGGCATTCCGACTTCGATGCCCCGGTTGCCGAAATTCAGTTGCCTTTGAATTTCGGGTGATCCCTCTTGAGCATGTATGCTTCTGCTACTTGTTCTACATCAGACTTTCTTCCGCAAACGGCGAAACGCTTTGACTCGGTGAGTTTCGCGGCATTCCGACTTCGATGCCCCGGTTGCCGAAATTCAGTTGCCTTTGAATTTCGGGTGATCCCTCTTGAGCATGTATGCTTCTGCTACTTGTTCTACATCAGACTTTCTTCCGCAAACGGCGAAACGCTTTGACTCGGTGAGTTTCGCGGCATTCCGACTTCGATGCCCCGGTTGCCGAAATTCAGTTGCCTTTGAATTTCGGGTGATCCCTCTTGAGCATGTATGCTTCTGCTACTTGTTCTACATCAGACTTTCTTCCGCAAACGGCGAAACGCTTTGACTCGGTGAGTTTCGCGGCATTCCGACTTCGATGCCCCGGTTGCCGAAATTCAGTTGCCTTTGAATTTCGGGTGATCCCTCTTGAGCATGTATGCTTCTGCTACTTGTTCTACATCAGACTTTCTTCCGCAAACGGCGAAACGCTTTGACTCGGTGAGTTTCGCGGCATTCCGACTTCGATGCCCCGGTTGCCGAAATTCAGTTGCCTTTGAATTTCGGGTGATCCCTCTTGAGCATGTATGCTTCTGCTACTTGTTCTACATCAGACTTTCTTCCGCAAACGGCGAAACGCTTTGACTCGGTGAGTTTCGCGGCATTCCGACTTCGATGCCCCGGTTGCCGAAATTCAGTTGCCTTTGAATTTCGGGTGATCCCTCTTGAGCATGTATGCTTCTGCTACTTGTTCTACATCAGACTTTCTTCCGCAAACGGCGAAACGCTTTGACTCGGTGAGTTTCGCGGCATTCCGACTTCGATGCCCCGGTTGCCGAAATTCAGTTGCCTTTGAATTTCGGGTGATCCCTCTTGAGCATGTATGCTTCTGCTACTTGTTCTACATCAGACTTTCTTCCGCAAACGGCGAAACGCTTTGACTCGGTGAGTTTCGCGGCATTCCGACTTCGATGCCCCGGTTGCCGAAATTCAGTTGCCTTTGAATTTCGGGTGATCCCTCTTGAGCATGTATGCTTCTGCTACTTGTTCTACATCAGACTTTCTTCCGCAAACGGCGAAACGCTTTGACTCGGTGAGTTTCGCGGCATTCCGACTTCGATGCCCCGGTTGCCGAAATTCAGTTGCCTTTGAATTTCGGGTGATCCCTCTTGAGCATGTATGCTTCTGCTACTTGTTCTACATCAGACTTTCTTCCGCAAACGGCGAAACGCTTTGACTCGGTGAGTTTCGCGGCATTCCGACTTCGATGCCCCGGTTGCCGAAATTCAGTTGCCTTTGAATTTCGGGTGATCCCTCTTGAGCATGTATGCTTCTGCTACTTGTTCTACATCAGACTTTCTTCCGCAAACGGCGAAACGCTTTGACTCGGTGAGTTTCGCGGCATTCCGACTTCGATGCCCCGGTTGCCGAAATTCAGTTGCCTTTGAATTTCGGGTGATCCCTCTTGAGCATGTATGCTTCTGCTACTTGTTCTACATCAGACTTTCTTCCGCAAACGGCGAAACGCTTTGACTCGGTGAGTTTCGCGGCATTCCGACTTCGATGCCCCGGTTGCCGAAATTCAGTTGCCTTTGAATTTCGGGTGATCCCTCTTGAGCATGTATGCTTCTGCTACTTGTTCTACATCAGACTTTCTTCCGCAAACGGCGAAACGCTTTGACTCGGTGAGTTTCGCGGCATTCCGACTTCGATGCCCCGGTTGCCGAAATTCAGTTGCCTTTGAATTTCGGGTGATCCCTCTTGAGCATGTATGCTTCTGCTACTTGTTCTACATCAGACTTTCTTCCGCAAACGGCGAAACGCTTTGACTCGGTGAGTTTCGCGGCATTCCGACTTCGATGCCCCGGTTGCCGAAATTCAGTTGCCTTTGAATTTCGGGTGATCCCTCTTGAGCATGTATGCTTCTGCTACTTGTTCTACATCAGACTTTCTTCCGCAAACGGCGAAACGCTTTGACTCGGTGAGTTTCGCGGCATTCCGACTTCGATGCCCCGGTTGCCGAAATTCAGTTGCCTTTGAATTTCGGGTGATCCCTCTTGAGCATGTATGCTTCTGCTACTTGTTCTACATCAGACTTTCTTCCGCAAACGGCGAAACGCTTTGACTCGGTGAGTTTCGCGGCATTCCGACTTCGATGCCCCGGTTGCCGAAATTCAGTTGCCTTTGAATTTCGGGTGATCCCTCTTGAGCATGTATGCTTCTGCTACTTGTTCTACATCAGACTTTCTTCCGCAAACGGCGAAACGCTTTGACTCGGTGAGTTTCGCGGCATTCCGACTTCGATGCCCCGGTTGCCGAAATTCAGTTGCCTTTGAATTTCGGGTGATCCCTCTTGAGCATGTATGCTTCTGCTACTTGTTCTACATCAGACTTTCTTCCGCAAACGGCGAAACGCTTTGACTCGGTGAGTTTCGCGGCATTCCGACTTCGATGCCCCGGTTGCCGAAATTCAGTTGCCTTTGAATTTCGGGTGATCCCTCTTGAGCATGTATGCTTCTGCTACTTGTTCTACATCAGACTTTCTTCCGCAAACGGCGAAACGCTTTGACTCGGTGAGTTTCGCGGCATTCCGACTTCGATGCCCCGGTTGCCGAAATTCAGTTGCCTTTGAATTTCGGGTGATCCCTCTTGAGCATGTATGCTTCTGCTACTTGTTCTACATCAGACTTTCTTCCGCAAACGGCGAAACGCTTTGACTCGGTGAGTTTCGCGGCATTCCGACTTCGATGCCCCGGTTGCCGAAATTCAGTTGCCTTTGAATTTCGGGTGATCCCTCTTGAGCATGTATGCTTCTGCTACTTGTTCTACATCAGACTTTCTTCCGCAAACGGCGAAACGCTTTGACTCGGTGAGTTTCGCGGCATTCCGACTTCGATGCCCCGGTTGCCGAAATTCAGTTGCCTTTGAATTTCGGGTGATCCCTCTTGAGCATGTATGCTTCTGCTACTTGTTCTACATCAGACTTTCTTCCGCAAACGGCGAAACGCTTTGACTCGGTGAGTTTCGCGGCATTCCGACTTCGATGCCCCGGTTGCCGAAATTCAGTTGCCTTTGAATTTCGGGTGATCCCTCTTGAGCATGTATGCTTCTGCTACTTGTTCTACATCAGACTTTCTTCCGCAAACGGCGAAACGCTTTGACTCGGTGAGTTTCGCGGCATTCCGACTTCGATGCCCCGGTTGCCGAAATTCAGTTGCCTTTGAATTTCGGGTGATCCCTCTTGAGCATGTATGCTTCTGCTACTTGTTCTACATCAGACTTTCTTCCGCAAACGGCGAAACGCTTTGACTCGGTGAGTTTCGCGGCATTCCGACTTCGATGCCCCGGTTGCCGAAATTCAGTTGCCTTTGAATTTCGGGTGATCCCTCTTGAGCATGTATGCTTCTGCTACTTGTTCTACATCAGACTTTCTTCCGCAAACGGCGAAACGCTTTGACTCGGTGAGTTTCGCGGCATTCCGACTTCGATGCCCCGGTTGCCGAAATTCAGTTGCCTTTGAATTTCGGGTGATCCCTCTTGAGCATGTATGCTTCTGCTACTTGTTCTACATCAGACTTTCTTCCGCAAACGGCGAAACGCTTTGACTCGGTGAGTTTCGCGGCATTCCGACTTCGATGCCCCGGTTGCCGAAATTCAGTTGCCTTTGAATTTCGGGTGATCCCTCTTGAGCATGTATGCTTCTGCTACTTGTTCTACATCAGACTTTCTTCCGCAAACGGCGAAACGCTTTGACTCGGTGAGTTTCGCGGCATTCCGACTTCGATGCCCCGGTTGCCGAAATTCAGTTGCCTTTGAATTTCGGGTGATCCCTCTTGAGCATGTATGCTTCTGCTACTTGTTCTACATCAGACTTTCTTCCGCAAACGGCGAAACGCTTTGACTCGGTGAGTTTCGCGGCATTCCGACTTCGATGCCCCGGTTGCCGAAATTCAGTTGCCTTTGAATTTCGGGTGATCCCTCTTGAGCATGTATGCTTCTGCTACTTGTTCTACATCAGACTTTCTTCCGCAAACGGCGAAACGCTTTGACTCGGTGAGTTTCGCGGCATTCCGACTTCGATGCCCCGGTTGCCGAAATTCAGTTGCCTTTGAATTTCGGGTGATCCCTCTTGAGCATGTATGCTTCTGCTACTTGTTCTACATCAGACTTTCTTCCGCAAACGGCGAAACGCTTTGACTCGGTGAGTTTCGCGGCATTCCGACTTCGATGCCCCGGTTGCCGAAATTCAGTTGCCTTTGAATTTCGGGTGATCCCTCTTGAGCATGTATGCTTCTGCTACTTGTTCTACATCAGACTTTCTTCCGCAAACGGCGAAACGCTTTGACTCGGTGAGTTTCGCGGCATTCCGACTTCGATGCCCCGGTTGCCGAAATTCAGTTGCCTTTGAATTTCGGGTGATCCCTCTTGAGCATGTATGCTTCTGCTACTTGTTCTACATCAGACTTTCTTCCGCAAACGGCGAAACGCTTTGACTCGGTGAGTTTCGCGGCATTCCGACTTCGATGCCCCGGTTGCCGAAATTCAGTTGCCTTTGAATTTCGGGTGATCCCTCTTGAGCATGTATGCTTCTGCTACTTGTTCTACATCAGACTTTCTTCCGCAAACGGCGAAACGCTTTGACTCGGTGAGTTTCGCGGCATTCCGACTTCGATGCCCCGGTTGCCGAAATTCAGTTGCCTTTGAATTTCGGGTGATCCCTCTTGAGCATGTATGCTTCTGCTACTTGTTCTACATCAGACTTTCTTCCGCAAACGGCGAAACGCTTTGACTCGGTGAGTTTCGCGGCATTCCGACTTCGATGCCCCGGTTGCCGAAATTCAGTTGCCTTTGAATTTCGGGTGATCCCTCTTGAGCATGTATGCTTCTGCTACTTGTTCTACATCAGACTTTCTTCCGCAAACGGCGAAACGCTTTGACTCGGTGAGTTTCGCGGCATTCCGACTTCGATGCCCCGGTTGCCGAAATTCAGTTGCCTTTGAATTTCGGGTGATCCCTCTTGAGCATGTATGCTTCTGCTACTTGTTCTACATCAGACTTTCTTCCGCAAACGGCGAAACGCTTTGACTCGGTGAGTTTCGCGGCATTCCGACTTCGATGCCCCGGTTGCCGAAATTCAGTTGCCTTTGAATTTCGGGTGATCCCTCTTGAGCATGTATGCTTCTGCTACTTGTTCTACATCAGACTTTCTTCCGCAAACGGCGAAACGCTTTGACTCGGTGAGTTTCGCGGCATTCCGACTTCGATGCCCCGGTTGCCGAAATTCAGTTGCCTTTGAATTTCGGGTGATCCCTCTTGAGCATGTATGCTTCTGCTACTTGTTCTACATCAGACTTTCTTCCGCAAACGGCGAAACGCTTTGACTCGGTGAGTTTCGCGGCATTCCGACTTCGATGCCCCGGTTGCCGAAATTCAGTTGCCTTTGAATTTCGGGTGATCCCTCTTGAGCATGTATGCTTCTGCTACTTGTTCTACATCAGACTTTCTTCCGCAAACGGCGAAACGCTTTGACTCGGTGAGTTTCGCGGCATTCCGACTTCGATGCCCCGGTTGCCGAAATTCAGTTGCCTTTGAATTTCGGGTGATCCCTCTTGAGCATGTATGCTTCTGCTACTTGTTCTACATCAGACTTTCTTCCGCAAACGGCGAAACGCTTTGACTCGGTGAGTTTCGCGGCATTCCGACTTCGATGCCCCGGTTGCCGAAATTCAGTTGCCTTTGAATTTCGGGTGATCCCTCTTGAGCATGTATGCTTCTGCTACTTGTTCTACATCAGACTTTCTTCCGCAAACGGCGAAACGCTTTGACTCGGTGAGTTTCGCGGCATTCCGACTTCGATGCCCCGGTTGCCGAAATTCAGTTGCCTTTGAATTTCGGGTGATCCCTCTTGAGCATGTATGCTTCTGCTACTTGTTCTACATCAGACTTTCTTCCGCAAACGGCGAAACGCTTTGACTCGGTGAGTTTCGCGGCATTCCGACTTCGATGCCCCGGTTGCCGAAATTCAGTTGCCTTTGAATTTCGGGTGATCCCTCTTGAGCATGTATGCTTCTGCTACTTGTTCTACATCAGACTTTCTTCCGCAAACGGCGAAACGCTTTGACTCGGTGAGTTTCGCGGCATTCCGACTTCGATGCCCCGGTTGCCGAAATTCAGTTGCCTTTGAATTTCGGGTGATCCCTCTTGAGCATGTATGCTTCTGCTACTTGTTCTACATCAGACTTTCTTCCGCAAACGGCGAAACGCTTTGACTCGGTGAGTTTCGCGGCATTCCGACTTCGATGCCCCGGTTGCCGAAATTCAGTTGCCTTTGAATTTCGGGTGATCCCTCTTGAGCATGTATGCTTCTGCTACTTGTTCTACATCAGACTTTCTTCCGCAAACGGCGAAACGCTTTGACTCGGTGAGTTTCGCGGCATTCCGACTTCGATGCCCGGTTGCCGAAATTCAGTTGCCTTTGAATTTCGGGTGATCCCTCTTGAGCATGTATGCTTCTGCTACTTGTTCTACATCAGACTTTCTTCCGCAAACGGCGAAACGCTTTGACTCGGTGAGTTTCGCGGCATTCCGACTTCGATGCCCCGGTTGCCGAAATTCAGTTGCCTTTGAATTTCGGGTGATCCCTCTTGAGCATGTATGCTTCTGCTACTTGTTCTACATCAGACTTTCTTCCGCAAACGGCGAAACGCTTTGACTCGGTGAGTTTCGCGGCATTCCGACTTCGATGCCCCGGTTGCCGAAATTCAGTTGCCTTTGAATTTCGGGTGATCCCTCTTGAGCATGTATGCTTCTGCTACTTGTTCTACATCAGACTTTCTTCCGCAAACGGCGAAACGCTTTGACTCGGTGAGTTTCGCGGCATTCCGACTTCGATGCCCCGGTTGCCGAAATTCAGTTGCCTTTGAATTTCGGGTGATCCCTCTTGAGCATGTATGCTTCTGCTACTTGTTCTACATCAGACTTTCTTCCGCAAACGGCGAAACGCTTTGACTCGGTGAGTTTCGCGGCATTCCGACTTCGATGCCCCGGTTGCCGAAATTCAGTTGCCTTTGAATTTCGGGTGATCCCTCTTGAGCATGTATGCTTCTGCTACTTGTTCTACATCAGACTTTCTTCCGCAAACGGCGAAACGCTTTGACTCGGTGAGTTTCGCGGCATTCCGACTTCGATGCCCCGGTTGCCGAAATTCAGTTGCCTTTGAATTTCGGGTGATCCCTCTTGAGCATGTATGCTTCTGCTACTTGTTCTACATCAGACTTTCTTCCCAAACGGCGAAACGCTTTGACTCGGTGAGTTTCGCGGCATTCCGACTTCGATGCCCCGGTTGCCGAAATTCAGTTGCCTTTGAATTTCGGGTGATCCCTCTTGAGCATGTATGCTTCTGCTACTTGTTCTACATCAAACTTCCTTTCTTAAACAGCGAAACGCTTTGACTCGGTGAGTTTCGCGGCATTCCGACTTCGATGCCCCAGTTGCCGAAATTCAGTTGCCTTTGAATTTCGGGTGATCCCTCTAGAGCATGTATGCTTTGGCTACTTGTTCTACATCACATTGTCTTCCGCAAACAGCGAAACTCTTTGATTCGGTGAGTTTCGCGGCATTCCGTCTTGGATTCCCCGATTGCCGAAATTCAGTTGCCTTTGAATATCGGGTGATCCCTCTTGAGCATGTATGCTTCGGCTACTTGTTCTACATCACACTTCCTTCCGCAAAACAGCGAAACGCTTTGACTCGGTGAGTTTCGCGGCATTCCAACTTTGATACCCCTGTTGCCTAAATTCAGTTGCCTTCGAATTTCGGGTGATCCCTCTTGAGGATCTATGCTTATGCTACTTGTTCTACATCACATTCTCTTCCGCAAACAGCGAAACGCTTTGACTCGATGAGTTTTGCGGCATTCCAACTTTGATGCCCCGGTTGCCGAAATTCAAGTGCCTTTAAATTTCGGGTGATCCCTTTTGAGCATGTATGCTTCTGCTACTTGTTCTACATCACACTTCCATCCGCAAACAGCGAAACGCTTTGACTCGGTGAGTTTCGCGGCAGTTCGACTTCGATGCCCCTGTTGTCGGAAATTCAGTTGCCTTTGAATTTCGGGTGATCCCTCTTGAGCAATGTTACTGCTTCTGCTACTTGTTCTACATCACACTTCCTTCCGCAAATGGCGAAACGCTTTGACTCGGTGAGTTTCGCGGGCAATTCGACTTCGAATTGCTCCCGGTTTGCGAATTTCAGATGCCTTTCAATTTCGGGTGATCCATTTTTTGAGCATGTATGGCTTCTGCAATTTGTTCTATCATCACACTTCCTTCCACAAATGGCAAAAACGCTTTGACTCAGTGAGTTTCGCGGCATATTCCGCATTCGGTGCCCCGGTTGACCGAAATTCAGTGGTGGTCCTTTGAATTTGGTGTGATCCCTCTTGAGCATGTTTGCTTCTGCTACTTGTTCAAACATCACTCTTCCTTCCGCAAATGGCGAAACGCTTTTTGACTTGGTGAGTTTCGCGGCGTTCTCGTCTTCAATGCCCCGCGGTTGCCGGAAATTCAGTTGCCTATTTGAATTTTCGGTGATCCTTCTTGAGCATGTATGCTTCTGATACTTGTTGTACATCACACTTTCTTCCGCAAATGGTGAAACGCTTTGACTCGATGAGTTTCGCGGCATTCCGCCTTCAATGCCTCGGTTGCCGAAATTCAGGTTGCCTTTGAATTTCAGATGATCCCTATTGAGGCATGTATGGTTCTGCTACGTGTTCTAACATCACACTTCCTTCCATAAATGGCGAAAATGCTTTGACTTCGGTGTTGTGGCGCGGCCCATTCCGAAGTCGATGCCCCGGTTGCCGAAATTTAGTTGCGTTTGAATTTATGTTTTTTTTTTTTTTTTTTTTTTTTTTTTACTGTTTGGGTGTCCCCTGTTGAGCATGTATGCTTCTGCTACTTGATCTACATCACACTTCCTTCGCCAAAGGTGTGAAATGCTTTGACTAGGTGAGTTTCGCGGCATTCCGACTTCGAATTGCCCCGGTTGCCGAAATTCAGTTGCCTTTGAATTTCGGGTGATCCCTATTGAGCATGTATGCTTCTGCTACTTGTTCTACATCACATTTCCTTCCCGAAATGGCGAATGCTTTCACTCGGTGAGTTTCGCGGCCATTCCGCCTTCGATGCCCCGGGGTTGCCGAAATTCAGTTGCCTTTGGAATTTCGGGTTGATCCCCTTTTGGGCTGTTATGCTTCTGCTACTGTATTGTACATCACACTTCCTTCCGCAAATGGTGAAACGCTTGATCGGTGAGTTTCAGGCATTCTCGACTTCAACTGCCCCGGTTTTCGAAATTCGATGGCTTTGAATTTTTTGGGAGGATCCTCTTGAGCATGTATGCTTCTGCTACTTGTTCTACTTCAGACTTTCTTCCGCAAACGGCGAAACGCTTTGACTCGGTGAGTTTCGCGGCATTCCGACTCGATGCCCCGGTTGCCGAAATTCAGTTGCCTTTGAATTTCGGGTGATCCCTCTTGAGCATGTATGCTTCTGCTACTTGTTCTACATCAGACTTTCTTCGCAAACGGCGAAACGCTTTGACTCGGTGAGTTTCGCGGCATTCCGACTTCGATGCCCGGTTGCCGAAATTCAGTTGCCTTTGAATTTAGGCGATGATCCCTCCTTGAGCTATGTAATGTTATCTGCTACTCTGTTTTCTACTTCAGACTTTCTTCCCCAGAAAGCGCTGAAATGTATTTGAATCGGATGAGTTTCGCCAAGGCTTTCCGACTCACGATACCCCGGTAGTGCACCGAAAATTCAGATTGCCTTTTGAATTTTCGGGTGATCTCTTCCGGTGATGATTATGGGTCTCTCAGGGACTTCAATTTTGTCCCATTGAGCATGTATTGCTTCTGTCTACTTGTACTAAATCAGACTTTCGTCCCCAAAGGATCGAGTCTGGAAACGCTTAGACTCGGGGAGGTATCGCGGCATTCCAACATCGATTTGCCTCCGGGTTGATGAAATTCAGTTGCCTTTGAATTTGGGGGTGATACCTCTTGAGCATGTATGTATACTGCGACTTGTTCTACTTCAGACTTTCTTGCCGATAGCAAACGGCGAAACGCTTTGACTCGGGTGAGTTTTTTCGAGGGCATTAATTAGGACTAACTGACACTGCCCCGGGGTTTCCCTCCAAATTCAGGCATGCCTTTGATGTTCGGGTTGTCCCTCTCTTGAGCATGTCATGCTTCTGCTACTTGTTTTACCTCAGACTTTTCTTCCCAAAAGGCGAAAGATGCTTTTTTGACTCGGGATGAGTTTCGCGGCATTCCCGACTTGGATGCCTCCGGTTGCGGTAATTCAGTTGCCTTTGAATTTCGTGCGTGATCCATCTTTGGAGCATGTATGCTGTCTGACTACTTGTTCTAGCTTCAAGACTTTCTTCAATCGCAAACGGCGTGACAATCGTCTGTTGACTCTGTGAGAGTTCGTTCGGCCGCATCTGACCTTCTATGAGACTCACGATGCCTACGCTCATAGCGGAAATTCAGTTGCCTTTGAAGTTCGCGTTCGTAGATCCTTCTTGAGCTATGTATGCTGGCTATCGCGTCTTTCATGGTCTGCTTCTTAGACGTTATCGGTCCCGCGATATACGGCGGTGGAGAACGGTCTTGATTGTTTGACTCGGTGAGTTTGTAGGCGGAGCTATGGTATTACGATGCCCCGGTTTCGCCGAAATTCAGTTGCTTTCTGAGACTTTACGCTGGTGATCCCTCTTGAGCATGTATGCTTCTTCTACTTGTTCTACATCAGACTTTCTTTTCTCCGGAAACGGCGTAAAACGCTTTGACTCGGTGAGTTTCTGCGGCCAATTATGTTAACTTCGATGCCCTCGGCTTGTGGCCGAAATTCAGTTAGCCTTTGAATTTCTGGGTGATACCCTTCTTGAGAATGTTTAGCTTACTGCTACTATGTTCCTACTTTCAGACTTTCGTTCCCCAAAAGCAAAGAAAAAAAAAAAAAGCCAAGTGAATAATAATAAACAAACAAGCGTCAAACAAGATATCTAGATAAACATTGAAAAAAAAGGATATTAAAAAGGAGGAGTTTGCTGTCTGACCAGTGCTGATTGTACCTTGTCGGTGTAGTTTCGACAGCCTGTCGCATAGTCTGACTTCGCCCGATGCCCGGTTAGACACCGGAAATGTTCAGCTTAGCCTTTCAATTCATCGGGTGATCCCTCTTGTGCATCGTATTGCTTATTGCTAACTATGGTACTACATCTAGACATTTCTTCTAAGCAAACGTAGCAGGGAAACTGCTTGTGACTCCCCTATCCCACCCGCGCTCGCGGGTGAGTTTCGTCATTAGGCATTACTGACTTCGAATGCCCCGGTTGGTGAAAATGTTCAGATCTTGCCTTTGATATTTTCGGGGGTGATGCTCCTACTTGAGTCATGTATGCTTACCTGCTACTTGTTCTACATCGAGATCTTTCTTCCGCAAACGGCGAAACGCTTTGACTGCGGTATGTAGAGTTCTCGCGGGTCATTCGCGACTATCGGATGTAGTCCTTCTCCATGTCGTTGTCACGAAATTCAGTCCTGTACTGCACTTTTGAATTTCGGGTGATCCTCTTGAGCGCATAGTATGCTTCTGCTACTTGTTCTACATCAGACTTTCGTTTTGTCCCCCCAAAAATGTGGCGAAACGCTTTGACGTCGGTGAGTTTCGAGGCATTTTCGGACTTCGATTGCCCCAGGTTTTGGTGAATTTCAAGTTATGCTTCTTGAATTGCGGGTGATCCCTCTTGAGCAATGTAAGCTTCTCCTACTGGTTCTACATCAGAATTTTCTTCCGGGAAACGGCGAAACGCTTTGACTCGGAGGAGTTTCGCGGCATTCTGACTTCGATGCCCTGTGTTTTTGGTGAAATTCAGTTGCCTGGTTAGAATTTCGGGTGATTCCTTTCTTCGAGTCATGTATGATTCTCGCTACTTGTTCTACTGTCAGACTTGTCTTCGCGTCCCAAGAGGCGAGGTATAACGCTTCGTGACTCGGTGAGTTTTCGCAAGGCATTCGCGACTACAGCATCCCCGGTTGAGTTCCGGAGTTGCGCAATAATGTCACGTTTAGCCTTTCAATTTCGAGGTCCTCGAGAGGATCCCTCTTGAGTGCATGTATGCTTCTGCTACTTGGTCTACATCAGGACTTTCTCTCCCAAAACGGCGAAACGCTTTGGACTCGCGTGAGTGTTTGTTTTCCGCGAGGCATTAGACTTCGATGTCCCCGGTGTGTGAAATTCAGTTTGCGCTTTGAAGTTTCGGGGGATCTCCTCTTGACTTGCATGTATGCTATTCTGACTACTCTGGTATCTACATCAGACTTTCTTTCCCGCAAAGGCGAAACGCTGTTTGACTCGGTGGGGAGTTTTTTCGCCCGGCTATTCCGACTTCGATGCTCCCTTGGTTTTGCCGAAATTTCAGTACATGCCTTTGAATTTTCGGGTGATAGATACCTCTTGAGCATGTATGCTTCTGCTACTTGTTCGTACATTACAAGACTTTCTTCCCCCAAATGGCGAGAAAAAACGGAAAAAAGCTTTGACTCGGTGAGTTTTCGCGGCACTTCTGGACCCTTTCGATGCCCCGGAGTTGCCGAAATTGCAGTTGCCTCCTTGAATTGTTGTCGGTGTGAAATTCCTTTCCTTGTGCTATGTATGCTTGTCCTCACTTGGACTACAGCAGACTTTCTTCCGGAAACGGCGAAACGTCTTTGACTCGGTGGGATGGAGGTTTCGCGGCCCATTCTGGACGTTCGATGACTCCGGTTTTCCCAACTTCAGCGTGTTGCCTTTGAATTTCGCGGTGATCCCTCTTTGAGCCCATGTATGCGTCTGACTACTTGTATCTAACATCAGACTTTCTTCCCCAAACGGCGAAACGCTTTCGACTCGTCGTGCGGTTTCGCGGCATTCTGACTATCGATGCCCCTCGCGGTGTGCCGAAATTCAGTTGCCTTTGAATTTGCGCGGTGTGATCCCTCTTAGAGCATGTATGCTTCTGCTACTTGTTCGTACATCAGACTTTCTTCCCCAAACGGCGAGAACGCTTTGACTCGGTGTGAGTTTTCGCGGCATTCCGACTTCCGATGCACCCGGTTTGCCGCCGAAATTGTATAGTTGCCTTAGAATTTCGGGTGGGGGATCCCCCTTGAGCATGTATGCTGTCTGCTACTTTGTTCTACATCAGAATGTTTCTTCCCCAAAAGGCGAAAACGCTTTTGGACTCGGTGAGTTTCGCGTCGCATTCCGACTTCGATGCCCCGGTTGCCGAAATTCAGTTGCCTTCTGAATTTCGGGTGATTCCCCTCTTGAGCATGTATGCTGTCTTGGTACTTGTTCTACTTCAGACTTTCATGCTTCCGCCAAAACCGGACACAAACGCTTTGACTCAATTGAGTTTCCCGGTATTCCGACTTGACGATGCCCCGGTTGCCGAAATTCGAGTGAGCCTTTGAATTTCGGGTGATCCCTCTTGAGCATGTATGCTTCTGGCTAGTTGTTCTACATTCAGACTATTCTTCCGCATAACGTGCGGAAACGCTTTGACTCGGGGAGTTTCGTAAGCGGCATTCCGACATCTGAAGCATACCGGTTGCCGATAAATCTAGTTTGCAGTGAATTTTGGGTGGATCCCTCTTGAGCATGTATGCTTCTGCTACTTGTTCTCACTTCAGACCTTTCTTCCCCAAAAAGGCGAAATTGCTTTGACTCGGTGAGTTTTCGCGGCGATTCCGGCTTACTCGATGCCGGCCGGTTGTTGCCGAGAATTCAGGTTTTAAGCCTTGGAATTTCGGGGTGATCCCTCTTGCGGCATGTGGCATGCTTCTGCGACGTGGTGGCTACTTAGGACTTTCTTCCGCTAACGGCGAAACGCCTTTGTCTCGGTGCAGTTTCGAGGCATTAGGGATACGATGCCCTCAGGTTTTTCCCAAATTGCAGCTGCCTTTGAATTTCGGGTGATCCCTCTTGAGCGTTGCGCATAGCTTTCTTTACTCGTTGCTAACTATTTGTATTTCTTGACTATTAGATTCTAAATTTACTCCAAACGGTTGATGAAGACGCTTTGACTCTCGGTGAGTTTCGCGACATTCCAATCATCGGATCCCCCCGCCCACACGCCCACCGTTTGCATCGATATATTCAGTTGTCCTTGAATTTCGGTTGGAGCCGCTCTATGAGCATGCGTATGGCTTCGGCTACTTGTTTTACTTCAGATCTTTCTTCCGCCAAACGGCGAAACGCTTTGACCTGGTGAAGGTTTTTCGACGCATTAGGTTGCTGACTTCGATGCGCGCACCAGGTTTCCCAAATTCTGTCTGCCTGTGTATTTGTCGGGTGATCCCTCTTGTGCATGTAGTGCGTACCTGCTACTTGGTCTAAATCAGGAAGCTTCTTCCCCAAACGGCGAATCGCTTATGACTCGAGGGGGAGTTAGGGGAATTTCCCGGCATTCCGACATCGATGCCTCCGGTTGCCGAAATTCAGTTGCCTTTGAATATTCGGTTTTGGGTGGGTGATCCCTTTTGAGCATGAATGCTTCTGCTACTAAGTTTCTGACTTCAGACCGTCTTCCCCTAAAAGCGAAATGCTTTGACTCTGGTGAGTGATTTCGCGGCATTTCCGTCTACGATGCCCCGGTTGGTTGCTTAAATTCAGTTGCCTTTGAAATTTCGGGTGATCCCTTTCTGAGCATTGTATGCTTCTGACTACTTGGTCTTCTTCTTACTTTCTTCCCCAAACGGGGAATAATACGCTTTGAGTCGCGTGAGTTTCGAGGCATGTGGAAGATCGATGCCACGGTTGCCCAAATTCAGTTGCCTTTTGAAATTTAGGGGGATCCCTCTTGAGCATGTATGCTTCTGCGACTTGGTCTACATCACAACTTTCTCTCCACTGAGCAGGTAAACGCTTTTGTGACTCGGTGAGTTTCGAGGCACCCTTAGGACTACGATGCCACGGTTTCCCAATTTCACAGTTGCCTTGCTTTGAATTTTCGCGTGGTGATCCCTCTTGAGCCTTGTATGCTTCGTTGCAAGTATTCGTTATAAATCAGAATTGATGTCCCTAAGCGCGTGAACGCATTTAGAAGTTCGGTGTGTTTCGTGCGACATTCCAATCATCGACTGCCGCCGGATGCCGAAAATTCAGTTTTGCCTGTTGAATTTCGGGTGATCCCTCTTGGTGGCTTGTAGGACGTCCTTTTGGATCTACTGGTGTCGAGCTTCAGACTTTCTTCCCCAAGTTCGGCGGACGAATACGCTTTGACTCGTTGTGAGTTTCAGAGAGGGCATTAGGACTACAGCTGCCCGGTTTGTTGTGTGATTGTGTCAGTTTGTTTGTGAATTTCGGGGAGTAGGGTACTGAATCCGCTTGTGCATGTATGTCTTCTGGAACTTGACTATCTACGTATTTACACTGTTCTTCCATAGCGTGGAAAAGCTTTGACTCGGTGAGTTTTCGAGACGGGCATTAGGACTACGACTTTGGTCTTTGCCCCGGTTTTCCGAAATTCAGTTAGCCTTTGAATTTCGGGTGATCCATCTGTGAGCTAATATGCTTCGTTGTAACTTGTTCTAAATCAGACTTTATCTCCCCAAACAGTGAAGTTGAAATGCTTTGACTCGGGGAGTTTCGCGACATTCCAAACATCGATGCGCCGATTGCCGAAATTCAGTTGCCTTTGAATTTCGGGGTGTTCCCTCTGGAGCATGTTTGCTGTCTGCTACTTCGTTTTACTTCAGACTTTCTTCCCCAAACGGCGATCGCTTTGACTCGGGGAATTTTCACGGACATATCCGATATGCGATGGCCCCGGGGGTTGCTGAAATGCAGTTGCCTTTGGAATTTTCGGAGTGATCCCTCTCGAGCATGTAAGGCTCTGCTACTTGTTCGTGACAGGAGACTTTCTTCCGGACAGGAAGACGGCGATACGCTTTCGACTCGGTGAGTTTTCGCGGCATTCGCTACTTCGATGCCCGGTTTGCCGAAAGTCACGTTGCCTAATTGAATTTCGTTTGCGTGGTTCCCTCTCTGAAGCATGTATGCTTCTGCTACTTGTTTTACTTCAGAGCTTTCTTCTCGGAAACGGCGTAACGTCTTTGACCTCTGGTGAGTTTCGCGGCATTCCGACTTCGATGCCCCGGTTGCCGAAATTCAGTTGCCTTTGAATTTCGGGTGATCCCTCTTGAGCATGTATGCTTCTGCTACTTGTTCTACATCAGACTTTCTTCCGCAAACGGCGAAACGCTTTGACTCGGTGAGTTTCGCGGCATTCCGACTTCGATGCCCCGGTTGCCGAAATTCAGTTGCCTTTGAATTTCGGGTGATCCCTCTTGAGCATGTATGCTTCTGCTACTTGTTCTACATCAGACTTTCTTCCGCAAACGGCGAAACGCTTTGACTCGGTGAGTTTCGCGGCATTCCGACTTCGATGCCCCGGTTGCCGAAATTCAGTTGCCTTTGAATTTCGGGTGATCCCTCTTGAGCATGTATGCTTCTGCTACTTGTTCTACATCAGACTTTCTTCCGCAAACGGCGAAACGCTTTGACTCGGTGAGTTTCGCGGCATTCCGACTTCGATGCCCGGTTGCCGAAATTCAGTTGCCTTTGAATTTCGGGTGATCCCTCTTGAGCATGTATGCTTCTGCTACTTGTTCTACATCAGACTTTCTTCCGCAAACGGCGAAACGCTTTGACTCGGTGAGTTTCGCGGCATTCCGACTTCGATGCCCCGGTTGCCGAAATTCAGTTGCCTTTGAATTTCGGGTGATCCCTCTTGAGCATGTATGCTTCTGCTACTTGTTCTACATCAGACTTTCTTCCGCAAACGGCGAAACGCTTTGACTCGGTGAGTTTCGCGGCATTCCGACTTCGATGCCCGGTTGCCGAAATTCAGTTGCCTTTGATTTCGGGTGATCCCTCTTGAGCATGTATGCTTCTGCTACTTGTTCTACATCAGACTTTCTTCCGCAAACGGCGAAACGCTTTGACTCGGTGAGTTTCGCGGCATTCCGACTTCGATGCCCCGGTTGCCGAAATTCAGTTGCCTTTGAATTTCGGGTGATCCCTCTTGAGCATGTATGCTTCTGCTACTTGTTCTACATCAGACTTTCTTCCGCAAACGGCGAAACGCTTTGACTCGGTGAGTTTCGCGGCATTCCGACTTCGATGCCCGGTTGCCGAAATTCAGTTGCCTTTGAATTTCGGGTGATCCCTCTTGAGCATGTATGCTTCTGCTACTTGTTCTACATCAGACTTTCTTCGAAAACGGCGAAACGCTTTGACTCGGTGAGTTTCTCGGCATTCCGACTTCGATGCCCCGGTTGCCGAAATTCAGTTGCCTTTGAATTTCGGGTGATCCCTCTTGAGCATGTATGCTTCTGCTACTTGTTCTACATCAGACTTTCTTCCAAAGGGCGAAACGCTTTGACTCGGTGAGTTTCGCGGCATTCCGACTTCGATGCCCCGGTTGCCGAAATTCAGTTGCCTTTGAATTTCGGGTGATCCCTCTTGAGCATGTATGCTTCTGCTACTTGTTCTACATCAGACTTTCTTCCGCAAACGGCGAAACGCTTTGACTCGGTGAGTTTCGCGGCATTCCGACTTCGATGCCCCGGTTGCCGAAATTCAGTTGCCTTTGAATTTCGGGTGATCCCTCTTGAGCATGTATGCTTCTGCTACTTGTTCTACTTCAGACTTTCTCCGCAAACGGCGAAACGCTTTGACTCGGTGGTGAGTTTCGCGGCATTCCGACTTCGATGCCCGGTTGCCGAAATTCAGTTGCCTTTGAATTTCGGGTGATCCCTCTTGAGCATGTATGCTTCTGCTACTTGTTCTACATCAGACTTTCTTCCGCAAACGGCGAAACGCTTTGACTCGGTGAGTTTCGCGGCATTCCGACTTCGATGCCCCGGTTGCCGAAATTCAGTTGCCTTTGAATTTCGGGTGATCCCTCTTGAGCATGTATGCTTCTGCTACTTGTTCTACTTCAGACTTTCTTCCCAAAGGCGAAACGCTTTGACTCGGTGAGTTTCGCGGCATTCCGACTTCGATGCCCGGTTGCCGAAATTCAGTTGCCTTTGAATTTCGGGTGATCCCTCTTGAGCATGTATGCTTCTGCTACTTGTTCTACTTCAGACTTTCTTCCGCAAACGGCGAAACGCTTTGACTCGGTGAGTTTCGCGGCATTCGACTTCGATGCCCCGGTTGCCGAAATTCAGTTGCCTTTGAATTTCGGGTGATCCCTCTTGAGCATGTATGCTTCTGCTACTTGTTCTACATCAGACTTTCTTCCCGAAATGGTGAAACGCTTTGACTCGGTGAGTTTCGCGGCATTCCGACTTCGATGCCCCGGTTGCCGAAATTCAGTTGCCTTTGAATTTCGGGTGATCCCACTTGAGCATGTATGGTTCTGCTACTTGTTCTACATCAGACTTTCTTCCAGAAACGGCGAAACGCTTTGACTCGGTGAGTCTCGCGGCATTCCCACTTGGATGCCCCTGTTGCCGAAATTCAGTTGCCTTTGAATTTTGGGAGATCCCTCTTGAGCATGTATGCTTCTGCTACTTGTTCTACTTCAGACTTTCTTCCCAAACGGCGAAACGCTTTGACTCGGTGAGTTTCGTGGCATTCCGACTTTGATGCCCCGGTTGCCGAAATTCAGTTGCCTTTGAATTTCGGGTGATCCCTCTTGAGCATGTATGCTTCTGCTACTTGTTCCACTTCAGACTTTCTTCCCCTAGCGGCGTAACGCTTTGACTCGGTGAGTTTCGCGGCATTCCGACTTTGATGCCCCGGTTGCCGAAATTCAGTTGCTTTTGCATTTCGGGTGATCCCTCTTGAGCATATATGCTTCTGATACTTGGTCTACTTCAGACTTTCTTCCCCAAACGGCGAAACGCTTTGACTCGGTGAGTTTCGCGGCATTTCGAATTCGATGCCCCGGTTGCGAAATTCAGTTGCCTTTGAATTTCGGGTGATCCCTCTAGAGCATGTATGCTTCTGCTACTTGTTCTACTTCAGACTTTCTTCCGAAACGGCGAAACGCTTTGACTCGGTGAGTTTCGCGGCATTCGACTTCGATGCCCGGTTGCCGAATTCAGTTGCCTTTGAATTTCGGGTGATCCCTCTTGAGCATGTATGCTTCTGCTACTTGTTACATCAGACTTTCTCCACTAGCGGCGAAACGCTTTGACTCGGTGAGTTTCGCGGCATTCCGACTTCGATGCGGTTGCCGAAATTCAGTTGCCTTTGAATTTCGGGTGATCCTCTTGAGCATGTATGCTTCTGTACTTGTTTACTTAGATTTCTTCCCAAACGGCGAAACGCTTTTGACTCGGTGAGTTTCGGGCATTGATTCGATGCCCCGGTTGCTGAATTCAGTTGCCTTTGAATTTCGGGTGATCTCCTCTTGAGCATGTATGCTTTGCTACGTG
>CM055349.1:507992-533613 GCA_029228515.1 Populus alba x Populus x berolinensis | reverse complement strand
AGAAGCATACATGCTCAAGAGGGATCACCGAAATTCAAAGGCAACTGAATTTCGGCAACCGGGGCATCGAAGTCGGAATGCCGCGAAACTCACCGAGTCAAAGCGTTTCGCCGTTTGCGGAAGAAGTGTGATGTAGAACAAGTAGCAGAAGCATACATGCTCAAGAGGGATCACCCGAAATTCAAAGGCAACTGAATTTCGGCAACCGGGGCATCGAAGTCGGAATGCCGCGAAACTCACCGAGTCAAAGCGTTTCGCTGTTTGCGGAAGAAGTTGATGTAGAACAAGTAGCAGAAGCATACATGCTCAAGAGGGATCACCCGAAATTCAAAGGCAACTGAATTTCGGCAACCGGGGCATCGAAGTCGGAATGCCGAAAACTCACCGAGTCAAAGCGTTTCGCCGTTTGCGGAAGAAAGTTGATGTAGAACAAGTAGCAGAAGCATACATGCTCAAGAGGGATCACCCGAAATTCAAAGGCAACTGAATTTCGGCAACCGGGGCATCGAAGTCGGAATGCCGCGAAACTCACCGAGTCAAAGCGTTTCGCCTTTGCGGAAGGAAGTGTGATGTAGAACAAGTAGCAGAAGCATACATGCTCAAGAGGGATCACCCGAAATTCAAAGGCAACTGAATTTCGGCAACCGGGCATCGAAGTCGGAATGCCGCGAAACTCACCGAGTCAAAGCGTTTCGCCGTTTGCGGAAGAAGTGTGATGTAGAACAAGTAGCAGAAGCATACATGCTCAAGAGGGATCACCCGAAATTCAAAGGCAACTGAATTTCGGCAACCGGGGCATCGAAGTCGGAATGCCGAAAACTCACCGAGTCAAAGCGTTTCGCCGTTTGCGGAAGAAGTCTGATGTAGAACAAGTAGCAGAAGCATACATGCTCAAGAGGGATCACCCGAAATTCAAAGGCAACTGAATTTCGGCAACCGGGGCATCGAAGTCGGAATGCCGAAACTCACCGAGTCAAAGCGTTTCGCCGTTTGCGGAAGAAGTGTGATGTAGAACAAGTAGCAGAAGCATACATGCTCAAGAGGGATCACCCGAAATTCAAAGGCAACTGAATTTCGGCAACCGGGGCATCGAAGTCGGAATGCCGCGAAACTCACCGAGTCAAAGCGTTTCGCCTTTGCGGAAGAAGGTGATGTAGAACAAGTAGCAGAAGCATACATGCTCAAGAGGGATCACTCGAAATTCAAAGGCAACTGAATTTCGGCAACTGGGGCATCGAAGTCGGAATGCCGCGAAACTCACCGAGTCAAAGCGTTTCGCCTTTTGCGGAAGGAAGTGTGATGTAGAACAAGTAGCAGAAGCATACATGCTCAAGAGGGATCACCCGAAATTCAAAGGCAACTGAATTTCGGCATCCGGGGCATCGAAGTCGGAATGCCGCGAAACTCACCGAGTCAAAGCGTTTCGCCTTTTGCGGAAGGAAGTGTGATGTAGAACAAGTAGCAGAAGCATACATGCTCAAGAGGGATCACCCGAAATTCAAAGGCAACTGAATTTCGGCAACCGGGCATCGAAGTCGGAATGCCGCGAAACTCACCGAGTCAAAGCGTTTCGCCGTTTGCGGAAGAAGTGTGATGTAGAACAAGTAGCAGAAGCATACATGCTCAAGAGGGATCACCCGAAATTCAAAGGCAACTGAATTTCGGCAACCGGGCATCGAAGTCGGAATGCCGCGAAACTCACCGAGTCAAAGCGTTTCGCCGTTTGCGGAAGGAAGTGTGATGTAGAACAAGTAGCAGAAGCATACATGCTCAAGAGGGATCACCCGAAATTCAAAGGCAACTGAATTTCGGCAACCGGGGCATCGAAGTCGGAATGCCGCGAAACTCACCGAGTCAAAGCGTTTCGCTGTTTGCGGAAGAAGTGTGATGTAGAACAAGTAGCAGAAGCATACATGCTCAAGAGGGATCACCCGAAATTCAAAGGCAACTGAATTTCGGCAACGGGGCATCGAAGTCGGAATGCCGAAACTCACCGAGTCAAAGCGTTTCGCCGTTTGCGAAGAAAGTCTGATGTAGAACAAGTAGCAGAAGCATACATGCTCAAGAGGGATCACCCGAAATTCAAAGGCAACTGAATTTCGGCAACCGGGGCATCGAAGTCGGAATGCCGCGAAACTCACCGAGTCAAAGCGTTACGCCTTGCGGAAGGAAGTGTGGTTAGAACAAGTAGCAGAAAAAGTAGCAGAAGCATACATGCTCAAGAGGGATCACCCGAAATTCAAAGGCAACTGAATTTCGGCAACCGGGCATCGAAGTCGGAATGCCGCGAAACTCACCGAGTCAAAGCGTTTCGCCTTGCGGAAGAAGTGTGATGTAGAACAAGTAGCAGAAGCATACATGCTCAAGAGGGATCACCCGAAATTCAAAGGCAACTGAATTTCGGCAACCGGGGCATCGAAGTCGGAATGCCGCGAAACTCACCGAGTCAAAGCGTTTCGCCCTTTGCGGAAGGAAGTGTGATGTAGAACAAGTAGCAGAAGCATACATGCTCAAGAGGGATCACCCGAAATTCAAAGGCAACTGAATTTCGGCAACCGGGGCATCGAAGTCGGAATGCCGCGAAACTCACCGAGTCAAAGCGTTTCGCCGTTTGCGGAAGAAGTGTGATGTAGAACAAGTAGCAGAAGCATACATGCTCAAGAGGGATCACCCGAAATTCAAAGGCAACTGAATTTCGGCAACCGGGGCATCGAAGTCGGAATGCCGCGAAACTCACCGAGTCAAAGCGTTTCGCCGTTTGCGGAAGAAGTGTGATGTAGAACAAGTAGCAGAAGCATACATGCTCAAGAGGGATCACCCGAAATTCAAAGGCAACTGAATTTCGGCAACCGGGCATCGAAGTCGGAATGCCGCGAAACTCACCGAGTCAAAGCGTTTCGCCTTTGCGGAAGGAAGTGTGATGTAGAACAAGTAGCAGAAGCATACATGCTCAAGAGGGATCACCCGAAATTCAAAGGCAACTGAATTTCGGCAACCGGGGCATCGAAGTCGGAATGCCGCGAAACTCACCGAGTCAAAGCGTTTCGCCCTTTGCGGAAGGAAGTGTGATGTAGAACAAGTAGCAGAAGCATACATGCTCAAGAGGATCACCCGAAATTCAAAGGCAACTGAATTTCGGCAACCGGGGCATCGAAGTCGGAATGCCGCGAAACTCACCGAGTCAAAGCGTTTCGCCTTTGCGGAAGGAAGTGTGATGTAGAACAAGTAGCAGAAGCATACATGCTCAAGAGGGATCACCCGAAATTCAAAGGCAACTGAATTTCGGCAACCGGGGCATCGAAGTCGGAATGCCGCGAAACTCACCGAGTCAAAGCGTTTCGCCGTTTGCGGAAGAAGTGTGATGTAGAACAAGTAGCAGAAGCATACATGCTCAAGAGGGATCACCCGAAATTCAAAGGCAACTGAATTTCGGCAACCGGGGCATCGAAGTCGGAATGCCGCGAAACTCACCGAGTCAAAGCGTTTCGCCGTTTGCGGAAGGAAGTGTGATGTAGAACAAGTAGCAGAAGCATACATGCTCAAGAGGGATCACCCGAAATTCAAAGGCAACTGAATTTCGGCAACCGGGGCATCGAAGTCGGAATGCCGCGAAACTCACCGAGTCAAAGCGTTTCGCCGTTTGCGGAAGAAGTGTGATGTAGAACAAGTAGCAGAAGCATACATGCTCAAGAGGGATCACCCGAAATTCAAAGGCAACTGAATTTCGGCAACCGGGCATCGAAGTCGGAATGCCGCGAAACTCACCGAGTCAAAGCGTTTCGCCGTTTGCGGAAGAAAGTGTGATGTAGAACAAGTAGCAGAAGCATACATGCTCAAGAGGGATCACCCGAAATTCAAAGGCAACTGAATTTCGGCAACCGGGGCATCGAAGTCGGAATGCCGCGAAACTCACCGAGTCAAAGCGTTTCGCCGTTTGCGGAAGGAAGTGTGATGTAGAACAAGTAGCAGAAGCATACATGCTCAAGAGGGATCACCCGAAATTCAAAGGCAACTGAATTTCGGCAACCGGGGCATCGAAGTCGGAATGCCGCGAAACTCACCGAGTCAAAGCGTTTCGCCTTTGCGGAAGAAGTGTGATGTAGAACAAGTAGCAGAAGCATACATGCTCAAGAGGGATCACCCGAAATTCAAAGGCAACTGAATTTCGGCAACCGGGGCATCGAAGTCGGAATGCCGCGAAACTCACCGAGTCAAAGCGTTTCGCCGTTTGCGGAAGGAAGTGTGATGTAGAACAAGTAGCAGAAGCATACATGCTCAAGAGGGATCACCCGAAATTCAAAGGCAACTGAATTTCGGCAACCGGGGCATCGAAGTCGGAATGCCGCGAAACTCACCGAGTCAAAGCGTTTCGCGTTTGCGGAAGGAAGTGTGATGTAGAACAAGTAGCAGAAGCATACATGCTCAAGAGGGATCACCCGAAATTCAAAGGCAACTGAATTTCGGCAACCGGGGCATCGAAGTCGGAATGCCGCGAAACTCACCGAGTCAAAGCGTTTCGCTGTTTGCGGAAGAAGTGTGATGTAGAACAAGTAGCAGAAGCATACATGCTCAAGAGGGATCACCCGAAATTCAAAGGCAACTGAATTTCGGCAACCGGGCATCGAAGTCGGAATGCCGCGAAACTCACCGAGTCAAAGCGTTTCGCCGTTTGCGGAAGGAAGTGTGATGTAGAACAAGTAGCAGAAGCATACATGCTCAAGAGGGATCACCCGAAATTCAAAGGCAACTGAATTTCGGCAACCGGGCATCGAAGTCGGAATGCCGCGAAACTCACCGAGTCAAAGCGTTTCGCCTTTGCGGAAGGAAGTGTGATGTAGAACAAGTAGCAGAAGCATACATGCTCAAGAGGGATCACCCGAAATTCAAAGGCAACTGAATTTCGGCAACCGGGCATCGAAGTCGGAATGCCGCGAAACTCACCGAGTCAAAGCGTTTCGCCGTTTGCGGAAGGAAGTGTGATGTAGAACAAGTAGCAGAAGCATACATGCTCAAGAGGGATCACCCGAAATTCAAAGGCAACTGAATTTCGGCAACCGGGGCATCGAAGTCGGAATGCCGCGAAACTCACCGAGTCAAAGCGTTTCGCCGTTTGCGGAAGGAAGTGTGATGTAGAACAAGTAGCAGAAGCATACATGCTCAAGAGGGATCACCCGAAATTCAAAGGCAACTGAATTTCGGCAACCGGGGCATCGAAGTCGGAATGCCGCGAAACTCACCGAGTCAAAGCGTTTCGCCGTTTGCGGAAGAAGTGTGATGTAGAACAAGTAGCAGAAGCATACATGCTCAAGAGGGATCACCCGAAATTCAAAGGCAACTGAATTTCGGCAACCGGGGCATCGAAGTCGGAATGCCGCGAAACTCACCGAGTCAAAGCGTTTCGCCGTTTGCGGAAGAAGTGTGATGTAGAACAAGTAGCAGAAGCATACATGCTCAAGAGGGATCACCCGAAATTCAAAGGCAACTGAATTTCGGCAACCGGGCATCGAAGTCGGAATGCCGCGAAACTCACCGAGTCAAAGCGTTTCGCCGTTTGCGGAAGAAAGTCTGATGTAGAACAAGTAGCAGAAGCATACATGCTCAAGAGGGATCACCCGAAATTCAAAGGCAACTGAATTTCGGCAACCGGGCATCGAAGTCGGAATGCCGCGAAACTCACCGAGTCAAAGCGTTTCGCCGTTTGCGGAAGGAGTGTGATGTAGAACAAGTAGCAGAAGCATACATGCTCAAGAGGGATCACCCGAAATTCAAAGGCAACTGAATTTCGGCAACCGGGGCATCGAAGTCGGAATGCCGCGAAACTCACCGAGTCAAAGCGTTTCGCCTTTGCGGAAGAAGTGTGATGTAGAACAAGTAGCAGAAGCATACATGCTCAAGAGGGATCACCCGAAATTCAAAGGCAACTGAATTTCGGCAACCGGGGCATCGAAGTCGGAATGCCGCGAAACTCACCGAGTCAAAGCGTTTCGCCGTTTGCGGAAGGAAGTGTGATGTAGAACAAGTAGCAGAAGCATACATGCTCAAGAGGGATCACCCGAAATTCAAAGGCAACTGAATTTCGGCAACCGGGCATCGAAGTCGGAATGCCGCGAAACTCACCGAGTCAAAGCGTTTCGCCGTTTGCGGAAGAAGTGTGATGTAGAACAAGTAGCAGAAGCATACATGCTCAAGAGGGATCACCCGAAATTCAAAGGCAACTGAATTTCGGCAACCGGGGCATCGAAGTCGGAATGCCGCGAAACTCACCGAGTCAAAGCGTTTCGCCGTTTGCGGAAGAAGTGTGATGTAGAACAAGTAGCAGAAGCATACATGCTCAAGAGGGATCACCCGAAATTCAAAGGCAACTGAATTTCGGCAACCGGGGCATCGAAGTCGGAATGCCGCGAAACTCACCGAGTCAAAGCGTTTCGCCGTTTGCGGAAGGAAGTCTGATGTAGAACAAGTAGCAGAAGCATACATGCTCAAGAGGGATCACCCGAAATTCAAAGGCAACTGAATTTCGGCAACCGGGGCATCGAAGTCGGAATGCCGCGAAACTCACCGAGTCAAAGCGTTTCGCCGTTTGCGGAAGAAGTGTGATGTAGAACAAGTAGCAGAAGCATACATGCTCAAGAGGGATCACCCGAAATTCAAAGGCAACTGAATTTCGGCAACCGGGGCATCGAAGTCGGAATGCCGCGAAACTCACCGAGTCAAAGCGTTTCGCCGTTTGCGGAAGAAAGTGATGTAGAACAAGTAGCAGAAGCATACATGCTCAAGAGGGATCACCCGAAATTCAAAGGCAACTGAATTTCGGCAACCGGGGCATCGAAGTCGGAATGCCGCGAAACTCACCGAGTCAAAGCGTTTCGCCGTTTGCGGAAGAAGTGTGATGTAGAACAAGTAGCAGAAGCATACATGCTCAAGAGGGATCACCCGAAATTCAAAGGCAACTGAATTTCGGCAACCGGGGCATCGAAGTCGGAATGCCGCGAAACTCACCGAGTCAAAGCGTTTCGCCGTTTGCGGAAGAAGTGTGATGTAGAACAAGTAGCAGAAGCATACATGCTCAAGAGGGATCACCCGAAATTCAAAGGCAACTGAATTTCGGCAACCGGGCATCGAAGTCGGAATGCCGCGAAACTCACCGAGTCAAAGCGTTTCGCCGTTTGCGGAAGAAGTGTGATGTAGAACAAGTAGCAGAAGCATACATGCTCAAGAGGGATCACCCGAAATTCAAAGGCAACTGAATTTCGGCAACCGGGGCATCGAAGTCGGAATGCCGCGAAACTCACCGAGTCAAAGCGTTTCGCCGTTTGCGGAAGGAAGTGTGATGTAGAACAAGTAGCAGAAGCATACATGCTCAAGAGGGATCACCCGAAATTCAAAGGCAACTGAATTTCGGCAACCGGGCATCGAAGTCGGAATGCCGCGAAACTCACCGAGTCAAAGCGTTTCGCCGTTTGCGGAAGAAGTGTGATGTAGAACAAGTAGCAGAAGCATACATGCTCAAGAGGGATCACCCGAAATTCAAAGGCAACTGAATTTCGGCAACCGGGGCATCGAAGTCGGAATGCCGCGAAACTCACCGAGTCAAAGCGTTTCGCCGTTTGCGGAAGAAGTGTGATGTAGAACAAGTAGCAGAAGCATACATGCTCAAGAGGGATCACCCGAAATTCAAAGGCAACTGAATTTCGGCAACCGGGGCATCGAAGTCGGAATGCCGCGAAACTCACCGAGTCAAAGCGTTTCGCCGTTTGCGGAAGAAAGTGTGATGTAGAACAAGTAGCAGAAGCATACATGCTCAAGAGGGATCACCCGAAATTCAAAGGCAACTGAATTTCGGCAACCGGGGCATCGAAGTCGGAATGCCGCGAAACTCACCGAGTCAAAGCGTTTCGCCGTTTGCGGAAGGAAGTGTGATGTAGAACAAGTAGCAGAAGCATACATGCTCAAGAGGGATCACCCGAAATTCAAAGGCAACTGAATTTCGGCAACCGGGGCATCGAAGTCGGAATGCCGCGAAACTCACCGAGTCAAAGCGTTTCGCCGTTTGCGGAAGGAAGTGTGATGTAGAACAAGTAGCAGAAGCATACATGCTCAAGAGGGATCACCCGAAATTCAAAGGCAACTGAATTTCGGCAACCGGGGCATCGAAGTCGGAATGCCGCGAAACTCACCGAGTCAAAGCGTTTCGCCGTTTGCGGAAGAAGTGTGATGTAGAACAAGTAGCAGAAGCATACATGCTCAAGAGGGATCACCCGAAATTCAAAGGCAACTGAATTTCGGCAACCGGGGCATCGAAGTCGGAATGCCGCGAAACTCACCGAGTCAAAGCGTTTCGCCGTTTGCGGAAGGAAGTGTGATGTAGAACAAGTAGCAGAAGCATACATGCTCAAGAGGGATCACCCGAAATTCAAAGGCAACTGAATTTCGGCAACCGGGGCATCGAAGTCGGAATGCCGCGAAACTCACCGAGTCAAAGCGTTTCGCCGTTTGCGGAAGAAGTGTGATGTAGAACAAGTAGCAGAAGCATACATGCTCAAGAGGGATCACCCGAAATTCAAAGGCAACTGAATTTCGGCAACCGGGGCATCGAAGTCGGAATGCCGCGAAACTCACCGAGTCAAAGCGTTTCGCCGTTTGCGGAAGGAAGTGTGATGTAGAACAAGTAGCAGAAGCATACATGCTCAAGAGGGATCACCCGAAATTCAAAGGCAACTGAATTTCGGCAACCGGGGCATCGAAGTCGGAATGCCGCGAAACTCACCGAGTCAAAGCGTTTCGCCGTTTGCGGAAGAAGTGTGATGTAGAACAAGTAGCAGAAGCATACATGCTCAAGAGGGATCACCCGAAATTCAAAGGCAACTGAATTTCGGCAACCGGGGCATCGAAGTCGGAATGCCGCGAAACTCACCGAGTCAAAGCGTTTCGCCGTTTGCGGAAGAAGTGTGATGTAGAACAAGTAGCAGAAGCATACATGCTCAAGAGGGATCACCCGAAATTCAAAGGCAACTGAATTTCGGCAACCGGGGCATCGAAGTCGGAATGCCGCGAAACTCACCGAGTCAAAGCGTTTCGCCGTTTGCGGAAGAAGTGTGATGTAGAACAAGTAGCAGAAGCATACATGCTCAAGAGGGATCACCCGAAATTCAAAGGCAACTGAATTTCGGCAACCGGGGCATCGAAGTCGGAATGCCGCGAAACTCACCGAGTCAAAGCGTTTCGCCGTTTGCGGAAGAAGTGTGATGTAGAACAAGTAGCAGAAGCATACATGCTCAAGAGGGATCACCCGAAATTCAAAGGCAACTGAATTTCGGCAACCGGGGCATCGAAGTCGGAATGCCGCGAAACTCACCGAGTCAAAGCGTTTCGCCGTTTGCGGAAGGAAGTGTGATGTAGAACAAGTAGCAGAAGCATACATGCTCAAGAGGGATCACCCGAAATTCAAAGGCAACTGAATTTCGGCAACCGGGGCATCGAAGTCGGAATGCCGCGAAACTCACCGAGTCAAAGCGTTTCGCCGTTTGCGGAAGAAGTGTGATGTAGAACAAGTAGCAGAAGCATACATGCTCAAGAGGGATCACCCGAAATTCAAAGGCAACTGAATTTCGGCAACCGGGGCATCGAAGTCGGAATGCCGCGAAACTCACCGAGTCAAAGCGTTTCGCCGTTTGCGGAAGGAAGTGTGATGTAGAACAAGTAGCAGAAGCATACATGCTCAAGAGGGATCACCCGAAATTCAAAGGCAACTGAATTTCGGCAACCGGGGCATCGAAGTCGGAATGCCGCGAAACTCACCGAGTCAAAGCGTTTCGCCGTTTGCGGAAGAAGTGTGATGTAGAACAAGTAGCAGAAGCATACATGCTCAAGAGGGATCACCCGAAATTCAAAGGCAACTGAATTTCGGCAACCGGGGCATCGAAGTCGGAATGCCGCGAAACTCACCGAGTCAAAGCGTTTCGCCGTTTGCGGAAGAAAGTCTGATGTAGAACAAGTAGCAGAAGCATACATGCTCAAGAGGGATCACCCGAAATTCAAAGGCAACTGAATTTCGGCAACCGGGGCATCGAAGTCGGAATGCCGCGAAACTCACCGAGTCAAAGCGTTTCGCCGTTTGCGGAAGAAAGTCTGATGTAGAACAAGTAGCAGAAGCATACATGCTCAAGAGGGATCACCCGAAATTCAAAGGCAACTGAATTTCGGCAACCGGGGCATCGAAGTCGGAATGCCGCGAAACTCACCGAGTCAAAGCGTTTCGCCGTTTGCGGAAGGAAGTGTGATGTAGAACAAGTAGCAGAAGCATACATGCTCAAGAGGGATCACCCGAAATTCAAAGGCAACTGAATTTCGGCAACCGGGGCATCGAAGTCGGAATGCCGCGAAACTCACCGAGTCAAAGCGTTTCGCCGTTTGCGGAAGGAAGTGTGATGTAGAACAAGTAGCAGAAGCATACATGCTCAAGAGGGATCACCCGAAATTCAAAGGCAACTGAATTTCGGCAACCGGGGCATCGAAGTCGGAATGCCGCGAAACTCACCGAGTCAAAGCGTTTCGCCGTTTGCGGAAGGAAGTGTGATGTAGAACAAGTAGCAGAAGCATACATGCTCAAGAGGGATCACCCGAAATTCAAAGGCAACTGAATTTCGGCAACCGGGGCATCGAAGTCGGAATGCCGCGAAACTCACCGAGTCAAAGCGTTTCGCCGTTTGCGGAAGGAAGTGTGATGTAGAACAAGTAGCAGAAGCATACATGCTCAAGAGGGATCACCCGAAATTCAAAGGCAACTGAATTTCGGCAACCGGGGCATCGAAGTCGGAATGCCGCGAAACTCACCGAGTCAAAGCGTTTCGCCGTTTGCGGAAGAAGTCTGATGTAGAACAAGTAGCAGAAGCATACATGCTCAAGAGGGATCACCCGAAATTCAAAGGCAACTGAATTTCGGCAACCGGGGCATCGAAGTCGGAATGCCGCGAAACTCACCGAGTCAAAGCGTTTCGCCGTTTGCGGAAGGAAGTCTGATGTAGAACAAGTAGCAGAAGCATACATGCTCAAGAGGGATCACCCGAAATTCAAAGGCAACTGAATTTCGGCAACCGGGGCATCGAAGTCGGAATGCCGCGAAACTCACCGAGTCAAAGCGTTTCGCCGTTTGCGGAAGAAGTGTGATGTAGAACAAGTAGCAGAAGCATACATGCTCAAGAGGGATCACCCGAAATTCAAAGGCAACTGAATTTCGGCAACCGGGGCATCGAAGTCGGAATGCCGCGAAACTCACCGAGTCAAAGCGTTTCGCCGTTTGCGGAAGGAAGTGTGATGTAGAACAAGTAGCAGAAGCATACATGCTCAAGAGGGATCACCCGAAATTCAAAGGCAACTGAATTTCGGCAACCGGGGCATCGAAGTCGGAATGCCGCGAAACTCACCGAGTCAAAGCGTTTCGCCGTTTGCGGAAGGAAGTGTGATGTAGAACAAGTAGCAGAAGCATACATGCTCAAGAGGGATCACCCGAAATTCAAAGGCAACTGAATTTCGGCAACCGGGGCATCGAAGTCGGAATGCCGCGAAACTCACCGAGTCAAAGCGTTTCGCCGTTTGCGGAAGAAGTGTGATGTAGAACAAGTAGCAGAAGCATACATGCTCAAGAGGGATCACCCGAAATTCAAAGGCAACTGAATTTCGGCAACCGGGGCATCGAAGTCGGAATGCCGCGAAACTCACCGAGTCAAAGCGTTTCGCCGTTTGCGGAAGGAAGTGTGATGTAGAACAAGTAGCAGAAGCATACATGCTCAAGAGGGATCACCCGAAATTCAAAGGCAACTGAATTTCGGCAACCGGGGCATCGAAGTCGGAATGCCGCGAAACTCACCGAGTCAAAGCGTTTCGCCGTTTGCGGAAGAAGTGTGATGTAGAACAAGTAGCAGAAGCATACATGCTCAAGAGGGATCACCCGAAATTCAAAGGCAACTGAATTTCGGCAACCGGGGCATCGAAGTCGGAATGCCGCGAAACTCACCGAGTCAAAGCGTTTCGCCGTTTGCGGAAGAAGTGTGATGTAGAACAAGTAGCAGAAGCATACATGCTCAAGAGGGATCACCCGAAATTCAAAGGCAACTGAATTTCGGCAACCGGGGCATCGAAGTCGGAATGCCGCGAAACTCACCGAGTCAAAGCGTTTCGCCGTTTGCGGAAGGAAGTCTGATGTAGAACAAGTAGCAGAAGCATACATGCTCAAGAGGGATCACCCGAAATTCAAAGGCAACTGAATTTCGGCAACCGGGGCATCGAAGTCGGAATGCCGCGAAACTCACCGAGTCAAAGCGTTTCGCCGTTTGCGGAAGGAAGTGTGATGTAGAACAAGTAGCAGAAGCATACATGCTCAAGAGGGATCACCCGAAATTCAAAGGCAACTGAATTTCGGCAACCGGGGCATCGAAGTCGGAATGCCGCGAAACTCACCGAGTCAAAGCGTTTCGCCGTTTGCGGAAGAAGTGTGATGTAGAACAAGTAGCAGAAGCATACATGCTCAAGAGGGATCACCCGAAATTCAAAGGCAACTGAATTTCGGCAACCGGGCATCGAAGTCGGAATGCCGCGAAACTCACCGAGTCAAAGCGTTTCGCCGTTTGCGGAAGGAAGTGTGATGTAGAACAAGTAGCAGAAGCATACATGCTCAAGAGGGATCACCCGAAATTCAAAGGCAACTGAATTTCGGCAACCGGGGCATCGAAGTCGGAATGCCGCGAAACTCACCGAGTCAAAGCGTTTCGCCGTTTGCGGAAGAAGTCTGATGTAGAACAAGTAGCAGAAGCATACATGCTCAAGAGGGATCACCCGAAATTCAAAGGCAACTGAATTTCGGCAACCGGGGCATCGAAGTCGGAATGCCGCGAAACTCACCGAGTCAAAGCGTTTCGCCGTTTGCGGAAGGAAGTGTGATGTAGAACAAGTAGCAGAAGCATACATGCTCAAGAGGGATCACCCGAAATTCAAAGGCAACTGAATTTCGGCAACCGGGGCATCGAAGTCGGAATGCCGCGAAACTCACCGAGTCAAAGCGTTTCGCCGTTTGCGGAAGGAAGTGTGATGTAGAACAAGTAGCAGAAGCATACATGCTCAAGAGGGATCACCCGAAATTCAAAGGCAACTGAATTTCGGCAACCGGGGCATCGAAGTCGGAATGCCGCGAAACTCACCGAGTCAAAGCGTTTCGCCGTTTGCGGAAGGAAGTGTGATGTAGAACAAGTAGCAGAAGCATACATGCTCAAGAGGGATCACCCGAAATTCAAAGGCAACTGAATTTCGGCAACCGGGGCATCGAAGTCGGAATGCCGCGAAACTCACCGAGTCAAAGCGTTTCGCCGTTTGCGGAAGAAGTGTGATGTAGAACAAGTAGCAGAAGCATACATGCTCAAGAGGGATCACCCGAAATTCAAAGGCAACTGAATTTCGGCAACCGGGGCATCGAAGTCGGAATGCCGCGAAACTCACCGAGTCAAAGCGTTTCGCCGTTTGCGGAAGAAGTCTGATGTAGAACAAGTAGCAGAAGCATACATGCTCAAGAGGGATCACCCGAAATTCAAAGGCAACTGAATTTCGGCAACCGGGGCATCGAAGTCGGAATGCCGCGAAACTCACCGAGTCAAAGCGTTTCGCCGTTTGCGGAAGAAGTGTGATGTAGAACAAGTAGCAGAAGCATACATGCTCAAGAGGGATCACCCGAAATTCAAAGGCAACTGAATTTCGGCAACCGGGGCATCGAAGTCGGAATGCCGCGAAACTCACCGAGTCAAAGCGTTTCGCCGTTTGCGGAAGAAAGTGATGTAGAACAAGTAGCAGAAGCATACATGCTCAAGAGGGATCACCCGAAATTCAAAGGCAACTGAATTTCGGCAACCGGGGCATCGAAGTCGGAATGCCGCGAAACTCACCGAGTCAAAGCGTTTCGCCGTTTGCGGAAGGAAGTCTGATGTAGAACAAGTAGCAGAAGCATACATGCTCAAGAGGGATCACCCGAAATTCAAAGGCAACTGAATTTCGGCAACCGGGGCATCGAAGTCGGAATGCCGCGAAACTCACCGAGTCAAAGCGTTTCGCCGTTTGCGGAAGAAGTCTGATGTAGAACAAGTAGCAGAAGCATACATGCTCAAGAGGGATCACCCGAAATTCAAAGGCAACTGAATTTCGGCAACCGGGGCATCGAAGTCGGAATGCCGCGAAACTCACCGAGTCAAAGCGTTTCGCCGTTTGCGGAAGAAAGTCTGATGTAGAACAAGTAGCAGAAGCATACATGCTCAAGAGGGATCACCCGAAATTCAAAGGCAACTGAATTTCGGCAACCGGGGCATCGAAGTCGGAATGCCGCGAAACTCACCGAGTCAAAGCGTTTCGCCGTTTGCGGAAGAAAGTCTGATGTAGAACAAGTAGCAGAAGCATACATGCTCAAGAGGGATCACCCGAAATTCAAAGGCAACTGAATTTCGGCAACCGGGGCATCGAAGTCGGAATGCCGCGAAACTCACCGAGTCAAAGCGTTTCGCCGTTTGCGGAAGGAAGTGTGATGTAGAACAAGTAGCAGAAGCATACATGCTCAAGAGGGATCACCCGAAATTCAAAGGCAACTGAATTTCGGCAACCGGGGCATCGAAGTCGGAATGCCGCGAAACTCACCGAGTCAAAGCGTTTCGCCGTTTGCGGAAGAAGTGTGATGTAGAACAAGTAGCAGAAGCATACATGCTCAAGAGGGATCACCCGAAATTCAAAGGCAACTGAATTTCGGCAACCGGGGCATCGAAGTCGGAATGCCGCGAAACTCACCGAGTCAAAGCGTTTCGCCGTTTGCGGAAGGAAGTGTGATGTAGAACAAGTAGCAGAAGCATACATGCTCAAGAGGGATCACCCGAAATTCAAAGGCAACTGAATTTCGGCAACCGGGGCATCGAAGTCGGAATGCCGCGAAACTCACCGAGTCAAAGCGTTTCGCCGTTTGCGGAAGGAAGTGTGATGTAGAACAAGTAGCAGAAGCATACATGCTCAAGAGGGATCACCCGAAATTCAAAGGCAACTGAATTTCGGCAACCGGGCATCGAAGTCGGAATGCCGCGAAACTCACCGAGTCAAAGCGTTTCGCCGTTTGCGGAAGAAGTCTGATGTAGAACAAGTAGCAGAAGCATACATGCTCAAGAGGGATCACCCGAAATTCAAAGGCAACTGAATTTCGGCAACCGGGGCATCGAAGTCGGAATGCCGCGAAACTCACCGAGTCAAAGCGTTTCGCCGTTTGCGGAAGAAGTCTGATGTAGAACAAGTAGCAGAAGCATACATGCTCAAGAGGGATCACCCGAAATTCAAAGGCAACTGAATTTCGGCAACCGGGGCATCGAAGTCGGAATGCCGCGAAACTCACCGAGTCAAAGCGTTTCGCCTTTGCGGAAGGAAGTGTGATGTAGAACAAGTAGCAGAAGCATACATGCTCAAGAGGGATCACCCGAAATTCAAAGGCAACTGAATTTCGGCAACCGGGGCATCGAAGTCGGAATGCCGCGAAACTCACCGAGTCAAAGCGTTTCGCCTTTGCGGAAGAAGTGTGATGTAGAACAAGTAGCAGAAGCATACATGCTCAAGAGGGATCACCCGAAATTCAAAGGCAACTGAATTTCGGCAACCGGGGCATCGAAGTCGGAATGCCGCGAAACTCACCGAGTCAAAGCGTTTCGCCGTTTGCGGAAGGAAGTGTGATGTAGAACAAGTAGCAGAAGCATACATGCTCAAGAGGGATCACCCGAAATTCAAAGGCAACTGAATTTCGGCAACCGGGGCATCGAAGTCGGAATGCCGCGAAACTCACCGAGTCAAAGCGTTTCGCCGTTTGCGGAAGAAGTGTGATGTAGAACAAGTAGCAGAAGCATACATGCTCAAGAGGGATCACCCGAAATTCAAAGGCAACTGAATTTCGGCAACCGGGGCATCGAAGTCGGAATGCCGCGAAACTCACCGAGTCAAAGCGTTTCGCCGTTTGCGGAAGAAGTGTGATGTAGAACAAGTAGCAGAAGCATACATGCTCAAGAGGGATCACCCGAAATTCAAAGGCAACTGAATTTCGGCAACCGGGGCATCGAAGTCGGAATGCCGCGAAACTCACCGAGTCAAAGCGTTTCGCCGTTTGCGGAAGAAGTGTGATGTAGAACAAGTAGCAGAAGCATACATGCTCAAGAGGGATCACCCGAAATTCAAAGGCAACTGAATTTCGGCAACCGGGCATCGAAGTCGGAATGCCGCGAAACTCACCGAGTCAAAGCGTTTCGCCGTTTGCGGAAGAAGTCTGATGTAGAACAAGTAGCAGAAGCATACATGCTCAAGAGGGATCACCCGAAATTCAAAGGCAACTGAATTTCGGCAACCGGGGCATCGAAGTCGGAATGCCGCGAAACTCACCGAGTCAAAGCGTTTCGCCGTTTGCGGAAGGAAGTCTGATGTAGAACAAGTAGCAGAAGCATACATGCTCAAGAGGGATCACCCGAAATTCAAAGGCAACTGAATTTCGGCAACCGGGGCATCGAAGTCGGAATGCCGCGAAACTCACCGAGTCAAAGCGTTTCGCCGTTTGCGGAAGGAAGTGTGATGTAGAACAAGTAGCAGAAGCATACATGCTCAAGAGGGATCACCCGAAATTCAAAGGCAACTGAATTTCGGCAACCGGGGCATCGAAGTCGGAATGCCGCGAAACTCACCGAGTCAAAGCGTTTCGCCGTTTGCGGAAGGAAGTGTGATGTAGAACAAGTAGCAGAAGCATACATGCTCAAGAGGGATCACCCGAAATTCAAAGGCAACTGAATTTCGGCAACCGGGGCATCGAAGTCGGAATGCCGCGAAACTCACCGAGTCAAAGCGTTTCGCCGTTTGCGGAAGAAGTGTGATGTAGAACAAGTAGCAGAAGCATACATGCTCAAGAGGGATCACCCGAAATTCAAAGGCAACTGAATTTCGGCAACCGGGCATCGAAGTCGGAATGCCGCGAAACTCACCGAGTCAAAGCGTTTCGCCGTTTGCGGAAGAAGTCTGATGTAGAACAAGTAGCAGAAGCATACATGCTCAAGAGGGATCACCCGAAATTCAAAGGCAACTGAATTTCGGCAACCGGGGCATCGAAGTCGGAATGCCGCGAAACTCACCGAGTCAAAGCGTTTCGCCGTTTGCGGAAGAAGTCTGATGTAGAACAAGTAGCAGAAGCATACATGCTCAAGAGGGATCACCCGAAATTCAAAGGCAACTGAATTTCGGCAACCGGGCATCGAAGTCGGAATGCCGCGAAACTCACCGAGTCAAAGCGTTTCGCCGTTTGCGGAAGGAAGTGTGATGTAGAACAAGTAGCAGAAGCATACATGCTCAAGAGGGATCACCCGAAATTCAAAGGCAACTGAATTTCGGCAACCGGGGCATCGAAGTCGGAATGCCGCGAAACTCACCGAGTCAAAGCGTTTCGCCGTTTGCGGAAGGAAGTGTGATGTAGAACAAGTAGCAGAAGCATACATGCTCAAGAGGGATCACCCGAAATTCAAAGGCAACTGAATTTCGGCAACCGGGCATCGAAGTCGGAATGCCGCGAAACTCACCGAGTCAAAGCGTTTCGCCGTTTGCGGAAGGAAGTGTGATGTAGAACAAGTAGCAGAAGCATACATGCTCAAGAGGGATCACCCGAAATTCAAAGGCAACTGAATTTCGGCAACCGGGGCATCGAAGTCGGAATGCCGCGAAACTCACCGAGTCAAAGCGTTTCGCCGTTTGCGGAAGAAGTGTGATGTAGAACAAGTAGCAGAAGCATACATGCTCAAGAGGGATCACCCGAAATTCAAAGGCAACTGAATTTCGGCAACCGGGGCATCGAAGTCGGAATGCCGCGAAACTCACCGAGTCAAAGCGTTTCGCTGTTTGCGGAAGAAGTTGATGTAGAACAAGTAGCAGAAGCATACATGCTCAAGAGGGATCACCCGAAATTCAAAGGCAACTGAATTTCGGCAACCGGGGCATCGAAGTCGGAATGCCGCGAAACTCACCGAGTCAAAGCGTTTCGCCGTTTGCGGAAGAAGTCTGATGTAGAACAAGTAGCAGAAGCATACATGCTCAAGAGGGATCACCCGAAATTCAAAGGCAACTGAATTTCGGCAACCGGGGCATCGAAGTCGGAATGCCGCGAAACTCACCGAGTCAAAGCGTTTCGCCGTTTGCGGAAGGAAGTCTGATGTAGAACAAGTAGCAGAAGCATACATGCTCAAGAGGGATCACCCGAAATTCAAAGGCAACTGAATTTCGGCAACCGGGGCATCGAAGTCGGAATGCCGCGAAACTCACCGAGTCAAAGCGTTTCGCCGTTTGCGGAAGGAAGTCTGATGTAGAACAAGTAGCAGAAGCATACATGCTCAAGAGGGATCACCCGAAATTCAAAGGCAACTGAATTTCGGCAACCGGGGCATCGAAGTCGGAATGCCGCGAAACTCACCGAGTCAAAGCGTTTCGCCGTTTGCGGAAGGAAGTGTGATGTAGAACAAGTAGCAGAAGCATACATGCTCAAGAGGGATCACCCGAAATTCAAAGGCAACTGAATTTCGGCAACCGGGGCATCGAAGTCGGAATGCCGCGAAACTCACCGAGTCAAAGCGTTTCGCCGTTTGCGGAAGAAGTCTGATGTAGAACAAGTAGCAGAAGCATACATGCTCAAGAGGGATCACCCGAAATTCAAAGGCAACTGAATTTCGGCAACCGGGGCATCGAAGTCGGAATGCCGCGAAACTCACCGAGTCAAAGCGTTTCGCCGTTTGCGGAAGAAAGTCTGATGTAGAACAAGTAGCAGAAGCATACATGCTCAAGAGGGATCACCCGAAATTCAAAGGCAACTGAATTTCGGCAACCGGGGCATCGAAGTCGGAATGCCGCGAAACTCACCGAGTCAAAGCGTTTCGCCGTTTGCGGAAGAAGTTGATGTAGAACAAGTAGCAGAAGCATACATGCTCAAGAGGGATCACCCGAAATTCAAAGGCAACTGAATTTCGGCAACCGGGGCATCGAAGTCGGAATGCCGCGAAACTCACCGAGTCAAAGCGTTTCGCCGTTTGCGGAAGAAGTGTGATGTAGAACAAGTAGCTAGAAGCATACATGCTCAAGAGGGATCACCCGGAAATTCGAAGGCAACTTTTTTTTCGGCAACTGCGGCATCGAAATGAGTCGGAATGCCGCGAAACTCACCGACGGTCAAAGCCGTTTTCGCCTTTTTACTGAAGAAGTGTGATGTTAGAACAAGTAGCAGATGCATACATGCTCAAGAGGGATCACCCCCGATAATTCAAAAGGCAATCTGATTTTCGGAAACACGGGCATCGAAGTCGGAAATGGCCGCGAAACTCAACGAGTCAAAGCGTTTCGCCGTTTGCGGAAGAAGTGTGATGTAGAACAAGTAGCAGAAGCATACATGCTCAAGAGGGATCACCCGAAATTCAAAGGCAACTGAATTTCGCAACCGGGGCATCGAAGTCGGAATGCCGCGAAACTCACCCAGTCAAAGCGTGTCGCCGTTTGCGGAAGGAAGTGTGATGTAGAACAAGTAGCAGAAGCATACATGCTCAAGAGGGATCACCCGAAATTCAAAGGCAACTGAATTTCAACAACCGGGGCATCGAAGTCGGAATGCCGCGAAACTCACCGAGTCAAAGCGTTTCGCCGTTTGCGGAAGGAAGTGTGATGTAGAACAAGTAGCAGAAGCATACATGCTCAAGAGGGATCACCCGAAATTCAAAGGCAACTGAATTTCGGCAACCGGTGCATCGAAGTCGGAATGCCGCGAAACTCACCGAGTCAAAGCGTTTGCGCTTTTGCGGAAGGAAGTGTGATGTAGAACAAGTAGCAGAAGCATACATGCTCAAGAGGGATCACCCGAAATTCAAAGGCAACTGAATTTCGGCAACCGGGCATCGAAAGTCGGAATGCCGAAACTCACCGAGTCAACGCGTTACACCCTTTGCGGAATGAAGTGTGATGTAGAACAAGTAGCAGAAGCATACATGCTCAAGAGGGATCACCCGAAATTCAAAGGCAACTGAATTTCGGCAACCGGGTCATCGAAGTCGGAATGCCTTGAAACTCACCGAGTCAAAGCGTTACACCCTTTGCGGAAGGAAGTGTGATGTAGAACAAGTAGCAGAAGCGTACATGCTCAAGACGGATCACCCGAAATTCAAAGGCAACTGAATTTCGGCAACCGGGGCATCGAAGTCGGAATGCCGCGAAACTCACCGAGTCAAAGCGTTACACCCTTTGCGGAAGGAAGTGTGATGTAGAACAAGTAGCAGAAGCGTACATGCTCAAGACGGATCACCCGAAATTCAAAGGCAACTGAATTTCGGCAACCGGGGCATCGAAGTCGGAATGACGCGAAACTCACCGAGTCAAAGTGTTTCGCCTTTTGCGGAAGGAATTGTGATGTAGAACAAGTAGCAGAAGCATACATGCTCAAGAGGGATCACCCGAAATACAAAGGCAACTGAATTTCGGCAACACGTGCATCGAAGTCGGAATGCCGCGAAACTCACCGATTCAAAGCGTTTCGGTGTTTGCGGAAGGAAGTGTGATGTAGAACAAGTAGCAGAAGCATACATGCTCAAGAGGGATCACCCGAAATTCAAAGAAAACTGAATTTCGGCAACCGAGGCATCGAAGTCGGAATGCTGCGAAACTCACCGAGTCAAAGCGTTTCGGTGTTTGCGGAAGGGAATGTGATGTAGAACAAGTAGCAGAAGCATACATACTCAAGAGGGATTACCCGAAATTCAAAGGCAACTGACTTTCGGCAACCGTGGCATCGAAGTCGGAATGCCGCGAAACTCATCGAGTCAAAGCGTTTCGCCGTTTGCAGAAGGAAGTGTGATGTAGAACAAGTAGCAGAAGCATACATGCTCAAGAGGGATGACCCGAAATTCAAAGGCAACTTAATTTCGGCAACCGGGGCATCGAAGTCGGAATGCCGCGAAACTCACCGAGTCAAAGCGTTTCGCCGTTTGCGGAAGAAATGTGATGTAGAACAAGTAGCAGAAGCATACATGCTCAAGAGGGATCACCCGAAATTCAAAGGCAACTGAATTTCGGCAACCAGGGCATCGAAGTGGGAATGCCGCGAAACTCACCGAGGCAAAGCGTTTCGCCTATTGCGGAAGAAATGTGATGTAGAACAAGTAGCAGAAGCATACATGCTCAAGAGGGATCACCCGAAATTCAAAGGCAACTGAATTTCGGCAACCGGGGCATCGAAGTCGGAATGCCGCGAAACTCACCGAGTCAAAGCGTTTCGCCGTTTGCGAAAGCAGTGTGATGTAGAAACAAGTAGCAGAAGCATACATGCTCAAGAGGGATCACCCGAAATTCAAAGGCAACTGAATTTCGGCAACCGGGGCATCGAAGTCGGAATGCCGCGAAACTCACCGAGTCAAAGCGTTTCGCCGTTTGCGGAAGAAGTGTGATGTAGAACAAGTAGCAGAAGCATACATGCTCAAGAGGGATCACCCGAAATTCAAAGGGCAACTGAATTTCGGCAACCGGGCATCGAAGTCGGAATGCCGCGAAACTCACCGAGTCAAAGCGTTTCGCCCTTTGCGGAAGGAAGTCTAATGTAGAACAAGTAGCATAAGCATACATGCTCAAGAGGGATCACCCGAAATTCAAAGGCTACTGAATTTCGGCAACCGGGGCATCGAAGTCGGAATGCCGCGAAACTCACCGGTCAAAGCGTTCGCCGTTTGCGGAAGGAAGTGTGATGTAGAACAAGTAGCAGAAGCATACATGCTCAAGACGGGATCAACCCGAAATTCAAAGGCAACTGAATTTCGGCAACCGGGGCAACGAAGGTCGGAATGCCGCGAAACTCACCGATGTCCAAGCGTTTCGCTGTATGCGGAAGAAGTTTGGATGTAAGAACAAGTATGCACAATCATACATGGCTCAAGAGGGATCACCCCGAAATTCTAAGGCAACTGAATTTCGGCAACCGGGGCATCGAATTAAAAAATGTTGAAATAAAAAAAGGAAATGCCCGCGAAAACTCACCGAGTCAAAGTCGTTTTCGCGTCTTGCGGAAGGAAGTGTGATGTAGAACAAGTAGCAGAAGCATACATGCTCAAGAGGGATCACCCGGAAATTCAAAGGCAATTGGAATTTTCATCCGGCAACTGGGCATCGAAGGTCGGTATTGCCCTGCGAAACTCACCGAGTCAAAAATAGCAGTTTTCATTAGCGGAAAAGGAAGTGTGATAGGTATGCAACAAGTAGCAGAAGCCGATACCATGCTTAAGAGGGATCACGACCGAAATTCAAAGGCAACTGAATTTCGGCAACCGGGGCATCGATAGTCGGAATGCCGCGACAACTCACACGATGTCAAAGCGTTTCGCCTTTTGCGGAAGAAGTTGTGATGTAGAATAAAGTATTAGCAGAAGCATACATGCTCAACAGAGGGATCACCACCCGAAATTCAAAGGCAAACCTGAATTTCGGCATCCGGGGCATCGAAGTCGGAATGCCGCGAAAACTCGACGATTCAAAAAGCGTTTCCGCCGTATTGGGGAAAAGGAAGTGTGATGTAGAAACAAGTTAGCAGAAGCATAACATGCTCAAGAGGGTATCAACCCGGATAATTCAAAGGGCAACTTGAATTTCGGCAACCGGGGCATCGAAGATCGGGGAATGCCGCGCAAACTCACCGAGTCAAAGCGTTTCAGCCGTTTGAGCGGAAGGAAGTTTGATGTAGAACAAAGTAGTCAGCTAAAGCAATACATGCTCCAAGAGTGATCACCCGAAATTTTCAAAGGCAACTGAATTTCGGGCCAACCGGTGGATCGTAAGTCGGAATGCCGCGTAAACTATAAGAAAGTTCACCGAGTCAAAGCGTTTCGCCATTTGCGGAAGGAAGTGTGATGTAGAACAAGTAGCAGAAGCATAAGATGCTACAAGGAGGGATCACCCGAACATTCAAAGGCAACTGAATTTCGGCAACCGGGGCATCGAAGTCGGGAAATGCCGCGAAACTCAACCGAAAGTCAAAGCGTTTGAGCCATTTGCGGAAGAAGTTTGATGTAGAACAAGTAGCAGCGAGCATACCATGTCTCAAGAGGGGATCACACGCAGAAATTCAAAGGCAACTGAATTTCGTCAACCACCGGGGCATCGATAGTCCGGAATGCCGCGAAACCTCACCGAGTTCAAAGGCGTTTCGCCATTTGCGAGAAGGAAGTTTTTACGATGTAGAACAAGTAGCAGAAGCATACAGGCTCAAGAGGGATCACCCGAAATTCAAAGGCATCTTAATTTCGGCCCAACCGGGGCATCGAAGCTCGGATTGCAGCGAAACTCACTGAGTCAAAGCGTTTCGCTCCCTTTAAGGATAGGGAAGTTTTGGATGCAAGGAATCAAGTAGCACATGAATACATGTGCATGAGGGGGATATGAACGAAATTCAAAGGCAACTTAATTTCGGCAACCGGGGCATCGATAGTCAGGAATGCCGCTGGAATACTCACCAAGTCAAAGCGTTTCGCTGGTTTAGGAAGGAAGTTTGATGTAGAACATAGTTAGCAGAAGCATAGATGCTCAAGAGGGATCACCCGAATATTTCGAAGGCAATTTAATTTCGGCAACCGGGGGCTCGAAAGTCGGAATGCCGCGAAAACTTCGCCGCAGTCAAAGCGTTTGGCCCTTTGCGGGAAGAAGTCTGATCTAAGAACAAGTGGCCATGCATACTAATGCTTAAGAGCGGATCACCCGAAATTCGAAGGCAAAAATGTATTTCGTCAACCGGCCTGGCATCGAAGGCGGGAAATGCCGGTAAACTCACGGAGTCAAAGCGTTTCGTTGTTTAAGGAAGGAAGTGTGATGTAGATACAAGTAGCAGAAGCATACATGCTCAACGAGGGAATCACCGAAAATTCAAAAGGTCAACTTAATTTCGGCAATCGGGGCATCGTAGTTCGGAATGCCGCGAAACTCACCGAGTCAAAGCGTTTCGCTGTTTAAGGAAGGAAGTGTGAATGTTAGAACAAAGTTGCATGAAGAGATAGCATGCTCATAGAGGGATCACCCGAAATTCAAAGGCAACTGAATTTCGGCAACCGGGCATCGAAGTCGGAATGCCGCGAAACTCACCGAGTCAAAGCGTTTCGCCGTTTGCGGAAGGAAGTGTGATGTAGAACAAGTAGCAGAAGCATACATGCTCAAGAGGGATCACCCGAAATTCAAAGGCAACTGAATTTCGGCAACCGGGGCATCGAAGTCGGAATGCCGCGAAACTCACCGAGTCAAAGCGTTTCGCCGTTTGCGGAAGAAGTGTGATGTAGAACAAGTAGCAGAAGCATACATGCTCAAGAGGGATCACCCGAAATTCAAAGGCAACTGAATTTCGGCAACCGGGCATCGAAGTCGGAATGCCGCGAAACTCACCGAGTCAAAGCGTTTCGCCGTTTGCGGAAGAAGTCTGATGTAGAACAAGTAGCAGAAGCATACATGCTCAAGAGGGATCACCCGAAATTCAAAGGCAACTGAATTTCGGCAACCGGGGCATCGAAGTCGGAATGCCGCGAAACTCACCGAGTCAAAGCGTTTCGCCGTTTGCGGAAGGAAGTGTGATGTAGAACAAGTAGCTAGAAGCATACATGCTCAAGAGCGATCACACCGAAATTCAAAGGCACATGAATTTCGGCAACCGGGGAATCGAAGTCGGAATGCCGCGAAGACAACGGGTCAAAGCGTTTCGCCGTTTGCGGAAAGAAGTGTGATGTAGAACAAGTACAAGAAGCATACAGCCTGTTGAGGGATCACCCGAAAATGAAAGGCAACTGTATTTCGGCAACCGGGGAATCGTAGGTGGAATGCCGCGAAACTGCCCGCTCAAAGCGTTTCGCCGTTTGCGGAAGGAAGTGCCTCCAGTAGAACTAGTAAGCAGAAGCATACATGCTCAAGAGGGATCACCCGAAATTTCAAAGGCAACTGAATATCGGCAACCATGGCAACGAAGTCGGAATGCCGTGAAACTCACGTAGTCGTAAAGCGTTTCGCCGTTTGCGGAAAAAGGCTGATGTAGAACAATTAGCATAAGCTTACATCCTTGAGGGATCACCCGAAAATGAAAGGCAACTGAATTTCGGCAACCGGGAAATCGTAGGTGGAAATGCCGCGAAACTCACCGTTTCAAAGCGTTTGGCCTTTGCGGAAGAAGTCGCAAGTAGAAACAAGTAGCAGAAGCATACATGCTCAAGAGGGATCACCCGAAATTCAAAGGCAACTGAATATCGGCAACCGTGGAATAAAGTCGGAATGCCGCGAAACTCTCGGGAGTCATAGCGTTTCGCAGTTGGCGGAAATGAAGTGCGATGTAGAACAAGTAGCAGAAGCATACATGCTCAAGAGGGATCACCCGAAATTCAAAGGCAACTGAATTTCGGCAACCGGGGCATCGAAGTCGGAATGCCGCGAAACTCACCGAGTCAAAGCGTTTCGCCGTTTGCGGAAGAAGTCTGATGTAGAACAAGTAGCAGAAGCATACATGCTCAAGAGGGATCACCCGAAATTCAAAGGCAACTGAATTTCGGCAACC